>OV702299.1:527821640-528225653 GCA_916181665.1 Avena sativa
GACTAAAAAACTCGTAGTATTCCCGTTTTATGGCTGTTTTCATGAGCTATTATCCACAATTTTATGGTTCTAGGGCGATTTACAGCAACCTTAAGAAACGACACATGTTTGAGAGTTATGACCAAAAACTCGTCGTTTTTGTGTTTTATGGTCATTTTCATGAGTCATTGCCCGCCGTTTTTGGGTTCCAGTTGGATTTGCATGCCTCGGAAGAACCCTTACATGTATGAGATATATGACTAAAAAACTCGTAGTTTTCCCGTTTTATGGCTGTTTTCATGAGCTATTGCCCACAATTTAATGGTTCTAGGGCGATTTACAGCAACCTTAAGAAACGACACATGTTTGAGAGTTCTGACCAAAAACTCGTCGTTTTCGTGTTTTATGGTCATTTTCATAAGTTATTGCCGATAGTTTTTGGGTTCCAGTTGGATTTGCATGCCTCGGAAGAACCCTTACATGTTTGAGAGATATGACTAAAAATTCGTAGTTTTCCTGTTTTATGGCTGTTTTCATGAGCTATTGCCCACAGTTTTTCGGTTACAGGGCGATTTACAGCAACCTTAAGAAACGATACATGTTTGAGAGTTATGACCAAAAACTCGTCGTTTTCGTGTTTTATGGTCATTTTCACGAGTTATTGCCCACAGTTTTTGGGTTCTAGTTGGTTTTGCATGCCTCGGAGAACCCTTACATGTTTGAGAGATATGACCAGAAACTCGTCGTTTTCGCGTTTTATGGCCGTTTTCATGACTTATTGCCCACAGTTTTTAGGTTACAGGGCGATTTACAACAACCTTAAGAAACAATACATGTTTGAGAGTTATGCCAAAAACTCATCATTTTCGTGTTTATGGCCATTTTCACGAGTTATTGCCCGCAGTTTTTGGGTTCTAGTTGGATTTTCAAGGCCCATAAGACCCACTACATGTTTGAGATATATGACTAAAAAACTCGTAGTATTCCCGTTTTATGGCTGTTTTCATGAGCTATTATCCACAATTTTATGGTTCTAGGGCGATTTACAGCAACCTTAAGAAACGACACATGTTTGAGAGTTATGACCAAAAACTCGTCGTTTTTGTGTTTATGGTCATTTTCATGAGTCATTGCCCACCGTTTTTGGGTTCCAGTTGGATTTGCATGCCTCGGAAGAACCCTTACATGTTTGAGATATATGACTAAAAATTCGTAGTTTTCCTGTTTTATGGCTGTTTTCATGAGCTATTGCCCACAATTTTATGGTTTTAGGGCGATTTACAGCAACCTTAAGAAACGATACATGTTTGAGAGTTATGACCAAAAACTCGTCATTTTCGTGTTTTATGGTCATTTTCATAAGTTATTGCCGACAGTTTTTGGGTTCTAGTTGGTTTTGCATGCCTCGGAGAACCCTTACATGTTTGAGAGATATGACCAGAAACTCGTCGTTTTCACGTTTTATGGCCGTTTTCATGACTTATTGCCCACAGTTTTTAGGTTACAGGGCGATTTACAACAACCTTAAGAAACAATACATGTTTGAGAGTTATGCCCAAAAACTCATCATTTTCGTGTTTATGGCCATTTTCACGAGTTATTGCCCGCAGTTTTTGGGTTCTAGTTGGATTTTCAAGGCCCATAAGACCCACTACATGTTTGAGATATATGACTAAAAAACTCGTAGTATTCCCGTTTTATGGCTGTTTTCATGAGCTATTATCCACAATTTTATGGTTCTAGGGCGATTTACAGCAACCTTAAGAAACGACACATGTTTGAGAGTTATGACCAAAAACTCGTCGTTTTTGTGTTTTATGGTCATTTCATGAGTCATTGCCCACAGTTTTTGGGTTCCAGTTGGATTTGCATGCCTCGGAAGAACCCTTACATGTTTGAGATATATGACTGAAAAACTCGTAGTTTTTCCGTTTTATGGCTGTTTTCATGAGCTATTATCCACAATTTTATGGTTCTAGGGCGATGTACATCAACCTTAAGAAACGACACATGTTTGAGAGTTATGACCAAAAACTCGTCGTTTTTGTGTTTTATGGTCATTTTCATGAGTTTTTGCCCACAGTTTTTGGGTTCCAGTTGGATTTGCATGCCTCGGAAGAACCCTTACATGTTTGAGATATATGACTAAAAATTCGTAGTTTTCCTGTTTTATGGCTGTTTTCATGAGCTATTGCCCACAATTTTATGGTTTTAGGGCGATTTACAGCAACCTTAAGAAACGATACATGTTTGAGAGTTATGACCAAAAACTCGTCGTTTTCGTGTTTTATGGTCATTTCCATAAGTTATTGCCGACAAATTTTGGGTTCTAGTTGGATTTGCATGCCTCGGAGAACCCTTACATGTTTGAGAGATATGACCAGAAACTCGTCGTTTTCCGCGTTTTATGGCCGTTTTCATGACTTATTGCCCACAGTTTTTAGGTTACAGGGCGATTTACAACAACCTTAAGAAACAATACATGTTTGAGAGTTATGCCCAAAAACTCATCATTTTCGTGTTTATGGCCATTTTCACGAGTTATTGCCCGCAGTTTTTGGGTTCTAGTTGGATTTTCAAGGCCCATAAGACCCACTACATGTTTGAGATATATGACTAAAAAACTCGTAGTATTCCCGTTTTATGGCTGTTTTCATGAGCTATTATCCACAATTTTATGGTTCTAGGGCGATTTACAGCAACCTTAAGAAACGACACATGTTTGAGAGTTATGACCAAAAACTCGTCGTTTTGTGTTTTATGGTCATTTTCATGAGTCATTGCCCGCCGTTTTTGGGTTCCAGTTGGATTTGCATGCCTCGGAAGAACCCTTACATGTATGAGATATATGACTAAAAAACTCGTAGTTTTCCCGTTTTATGGCTGTTTTCATGAGCTATTGCCCACAATTTAATGGTTCTAGGGCGATTTACAGCAACCTTAAGAAACGACACATGTTTGAGAGTTCTGACCAAAAATTCGTCGTTTTCGTGTTTTATGGTCATTTTCATAAGTTATTGCCGACAGTTTTTGGGTTCCAGTTGGATTTGCATGCCTCGGAAGAACCCTTACATGTTTGAGAGATATGACTAAAAATTCGTAGTTTTCCTGTTTTATGGCCGTTTTCATGACTTATTGCCCACCGTTTTTCGGTTACAGGGCGATTTACAGCAACCTTAAGAAACGATACATGTTTGAGAGTTATGACCAAAAACTCGTCGTTTTCGTGTTTTATGGTCATTTTCACGAGTTATTGCCCACAGTTTTTGGGTTCTAGTTGGTTTTGCATGCCTCGGAGAACCCTTACATGTTTGAGAGATATGACCAGAAACTCGTCGTTTTCGCGTTTTATGGCCGTTTTCATGACTTATTGCCCACAGTTTTTAGGTTACAGGGCGATTTACAACAACCTTAAGAAACAATACATGTTTGAGAGTTATGCCCAAAAACTCATCATTTTCGTGTTTATGGCCATTTTCACGAGTTATTGCCCGCAGTTTTTGGGTTCTAGTTGGATTTTCAAGGCCCATAAGACCCACTACATGTTTGAGATATATGACTAAAAAACTCGTAGTATTCCCGTTTTATGGCTGTTTTCATGAGCTATTATCCACAATTTTATGGTTCTAGGGCGATTTACAGCAACCTTAAGAA
Organism: Avena sativa; assembly: GCA_916181665.1. Lineage (NCBI taxonomy): Eukaryota > Viridiplantae > Streptophyta > Magnoliopsida > Poales > Poaceae > Avena > Avena sativa. Next base: position 527,825,274 of record OV702299.1, read on the forward strand.
ACGACACATGTTGAGAGTTATGACCAAAAACTCGTCGTTTTTGTGTTTTATGGTCATTTTCATGAGTCATTGCCCACAGTTTTTGGGTTCCAGTTGGATTTGCATGCCTCGGAAGAACCCTTACATGTTTGAGATATATGACTAAAAAACTCGTAGTTTTCCCGTTTTATGGCTGTTTTCATGAGCCATTGCCCACAATTTAATGGTTCTAGGGCGATGTACATCAACCTTAAGAAACGACACATGTTTGAGAGTTCTGACCAAAAACTCGTCGTTTTCGTGTTTTATGGTCATTTCCATGAGTTATTTGCCCATAGTTTTTGGGTTCCAGTTGGATTTGCATGCCTCGGAAGAACCCTTACATGTTTGAGATATATGACTAAAAATTCGTAGTTTTCCTGTTTTATGGCTGTTTTCATGAGCTATTGCCCACAATTTTATGGTTTTAGGGCGATTTACAGCAACCTTAAGAAACGATACATGTTTGAGAGTTATGACCAAAAACTCGTCGTTTTCGTGTTTTATGGTCATTTCCATAAGTTATTGCCGACAGTTTTTGGGTTCTAGTTGGTTTTGCATGCCTCGGAGAACCCTTACATGTTTGAGAGATATGACCAGAAACTCGTCGTTTTCGCGTTTTATGGCCGTTTTCATGACTTATTGCCCACAGTTTTTAGGTTATAGGGCGATTTACAACAACCTTAAGAAACAATACATGTTTGAGAGTTATGCCCAAAAACTCATCATTTTCGTGTTTATGGCCATTTTCACGAGTTATTGCCCGCAGTTTTTGGGTTCTAGTTGGATTTTCAAGGCCCATAAGACCCACTACATGTTTGAGATATATGACTAAAAAACTCGTAGTATTCCCGTTTTATGGCTGTTTTCATGAGCTATTATCCACAATTTTATGGTTCTAGGGCGATTTACAGCAACCTTAAGAAACGACACATGTTTGAGAGTTATGACCAAAAACTCGTCGTTTTTGTGTTTTATGGTCATTTTCATGAGTCATTGCCCACGGTTTTGGGGTTCCAGTTGGATTTGCATGCCTTGGAAGAACCCTTACATGTTTGAGATATATGACTAAAAATTCGTAGTTTTCCTGTTTTATGGCTGTTTTCATGAGCTATTGCCCACAATTTTATGGTTTTAGGGCGATTTACAGCAACCTTAAGAAACGATACATGTTTGAGAGTTATGACCAAAAACTCGTCATTTTCGTGTTTTATGGTCATTTTCATAAGTTATTGCCGACAGTTTTTGGGTTCCAGTTGGATTTGCATGCCTCGGAAGAACCCTTACATGTATGAGATATATGACTAAAAAACTCGTAGTTTTCCCGTTTTATGGCTGTTTTCATGAGCTATTGCCCACAATTTAATGGTTCTAGGGCGATTTACAGCAACCTTAAGAAACGACACATGTTTGAGAGTTCTGACCAAAAATTCGTCGTTTTCGTGTTTTATGGTCATTTTCATAAGTTATTGCCGACAGTTTTTGGGTTCCAGTTGGATTTGCATGCCTCGGAAGAACCCTTACATGTTTGAGAGATATGACTAAAAATTCATAGTTTTCCTGTTTTATGGCCGTTTTCATGACTTATTGCCCACCGTTTTTCGGTTACAGGGCGATTTACAGCAATCTTAAGAAACGATACATGTTTGAGAGTTATGACCAAAAACTCGTCGTTTTCGTGTTTTATGGTCATTTTCACGAGTTATTGCCCACAGTTTTTGGGTTCTAGTTGGTTTTGCATGCCTCGGAGAACCCTTACATGTTTGAGAGATATGACCAGAAACTCGTCGTTTTCGCGTTTTATGGCCGTTTTCATGACTTATTGCCCACAGTTTTTAGGTTACAGGGCGATTTACAACAACCTTAAGAAACAATACATGTTTGAGAGTTATGCCCAAAAACTCATCATTTTCGTGTTTATGGCCATTTTCACGAGTTATTGCCCGCAGTTTTTGGGTTCTAGTTGGATTTTCAAGGCCCATAAGACCCACTACATGTTTGAGATATATGACTAAAAAACTCGTAGTATTCCCGTTTTATGGCTGTTTTCATGAGCTATTATCCACAATTTTATGGTTCTAGGGCGATTTACAGCAACCTTAAGAAACGACACATGTTTGAGAGTTATGACCAAAAACTCGTCGTTTTTGTGTTTTATGGTCATTTTCATGAGTCATTGCCCACAGTTTTTGGGTTCCAGTTGGATTTGCATGCCTCGGAAGAACCCTTACATGTTTGAGATATATGACTAAAAAACTCGTAGTTTTCCCGTTTTATGGCTGTTTTCATGAGCCATTGCCCACAATTTAATGGTTCTAGGGCGATGTACATCAACCTTAAGAAACGACACATGTTTGAGAGTTCTGACCAAAAACTCGTCGTTTTCGTGTTTTATGGTCATTTCCATGAGTTATTTGCCCATAGTTTTTGGGTTCCAGTTGGATTTGCATGCCTCGGAAGAACCCTTACATGTTTGAGATATATGACTAAAAATTCGTAGTTTTCCTGTTTTATGGCTGTTTTCATGAGCTATTGCCCACAATTTTATGGTTTTAGGGCGATTTACAGCAACCTTAAGAAACGACACATGTTTGAGAGTTATGACCAAAAACTCGTCGTTTTCGTGTTTTATGGTCATTTCCATAAGTTATTGCCGACAGTTTTTGGGTTCTAGTTGGTTTTGCATGCCTCGGAGAACCCTTACATGTTTGCGAGATATGACCAGAAACTCGTCGTTTTCGCGTTTTATGGCCGTTTTCATGACTTATTGCCCACAGTTTTTAGGTTACAGGGCGATTTACAACAACCTTAAGAAACAATACATGTTTGAGAGTTATGCCCAAAAACTCATCATTTTCGTGTTTATGGCCATTTTCACGAGTTATTGCCCGCAGTTTTTGGGTTCTAGTTGGATTTTCAAGGCCCATAAGACCCACTACATGTTTGAGATATATGACTAAAAAACTCGTAGTATTCCCGTTTTATGGCTGTTTTCATGAGCTATTATCCACAATTTTATGGTTCTAGGGCGATTTACAGCAACCTTAAGAAACGACACATGTTTGAGAGTTATGACCAAAAACTCGTTGTTTTTGTGTTTTATGGTCATTTTCATGAGTCATTGCCCACAGTTTTTGGGTTCCAGTTGGATTTGCATGCCTCGGAAGAACCCTTACATGTTTGAGATATATGACTAAAAAACTCGTAGTTTTTCCGTTTTATGGCTGTTTTCATGAGCTATTATCCACAATTTTATGGTTCTAGGGCGATGTACATCAACCTTAAGAAACGACACATGTTTGAGAGTTATGACCAAAAACTCGTCGTTTTGTGTTTTATGGTCATTTTCATGAGTTTTTGCCCACAGTTTTTGGGTTCCAGTTGGATTTGCATGCCTCGGAAGAACCCTTACATGTTTGAGATATATGACTAAAAATTCGTAGTTTTCCTGTTTTATGGCTGTTTTCATGAGCTATTGCCCACAATTTTATGGTTTTAGGGCGATTTACAGCAACCTTAAGAAACGATACATGTTTGAGAGTTATGACCAAAAACTCGTCGTTTTCGTGTTTTATGGTCATTTCCATAAGTTATTGCCGACAGTTTTTGGGTTCTAGTTGGATTTGCATGCCTCGGAGAACCCTTACATGTTTGAGAGATATGACCAGAAACTCGTCGTTTTCGCGTTTTATGGCCGTTTTCATGACTTATTGCCCACAGTTTTTAGGTTACAGGGCGATTTACAACAACCTTAAGAAACAATACATGTTTGAGAGTTATGCCCAAAAACTCATCATTTTCGTGTTTATGGCCATTTTCACGAGTTATTGCCCGCAGTTTTTGGGTTCTAGTTGGATTTTCAAGGCCCATAAGACCCACTACATGTTTGAGATATATGACTAAAAAACTCGTAGTATTCCCGTTTTATGGCTGTTTTCATGAGCTATTATCCACAATTTTATGGTTCTAGGGCGATTTACAGCAACCTTAAGAAACGACACATGTTTGAGAGTTATGACCAAAAACTCGTCGTTTTTGTGTTTTATGGTCATTTTCATGAGTCATTGCCCGCGTTTTTGGGTTCCAGTTGGATTTGCATGCCTCGGAAGAACCCTTACATGTATGAGATATATGACTAAAAAAACTCGTAGTTTTCCCGTTTTATGGCTGTTTTCATGAGCTATTGCCCACAATTAATGGTTCTAGGGCGATTTACAGCAACCTTAAGAAACGACACATGTTTGAGAGTTCTGACCAAAAATTCGTCGTTTTCGTGTTTTATGGTCATTTTCATAAGTTATTGCCGACAGTTTTTGGGTTCCAGTTGGATTTGCATGCCTCGGAAGAACCCTTACATGTTTGAGAGATATGACTAAAAATTCGTAGTTTTCCTGTTTTATGGCCGTTTTCATGACTTATTGCCCACCGTTTTTCGGTTACAGGGCGATTTACAGCAATCTTAAGAAACGATACATGTTTGAGAGTTATGACCAAAAACTCGTCGTTTTCGTGTTTTATGGTCATTTTCACGAGTTATTGCCCACAGTTTTTGGGTTCTAGTTGGTTTTGCATGCCTCGGAGAACCCTTACATGTTTGAGAGATATGACCAGAAACTCGTCGTTTTCGCGTTTTATGGCCGTTTTCATGACTTATTGCCCACAGTTTTTAGGTTACAGGGCGATTTACAACAACCTTAAGAAACAATACATGTTTGAGAGTTATGCCCAAAACTCATCATTTTCGTGTTTATGGCCATTTTCACGAGTTATTGCCCGCAGTTTTTGGGTTCTAGTTGGATTTTCAAGGCCCATAAGACCCACTACATGTTTGAGATATATGACTAAAAAACTCGTAGTATTCCCGTTTTATGGCTGTTTTCATGAGCTATTATCCACAATTTTATGGTTCTAGGGCGATTTATAGCAACCTTAAGAAACGACACATGTTTGAGAGTTATGACCAAAAACTCGTCGTTTTTGTGTTTTATGGTCATTTTCATGAGTCATTGCCCACCGTTTTTGGGTTCCAGTTGGATTTGCATGCCTCGGAAGAACCCTTACATGTTTGAGATATATGACTAAAAATTCGTAGTTTTCCTGTTTTATGGCTGTTTTCATGAGCTATTGCCCACAATTTTATGGTTTTAGGGCGATTTACAGCAACCTTAAGAAACAATACATGTTTGAGAGTTATGACCAAAAACTCGTCATTTTCGTGTTTTATGGTCATTTTCATAAGTTATTGCCGACAGTTTTTGGGTTCTAGTTGGTTTTGCATGCCTCGGAGAACCCTTACATGTTTGAGAGATATGACCAGAAACTCGTCGTTTTCGCGTTTTATGGCCGTTTTCATGACTTATTGCCCACAGTTTTTAGGTTACAGGGCGATTTACAACAACCTTAAGAAACAATACATGTTTGAGAGTTATGCCCAAAAACTCATCATTTTCGTGTTTATGGCCATTTTCACGAGTTATTGCCCGCAGTTTTTGGGTTCTAGTTGGATTTTCAAGGCCCATAAGACCCACTACATGTTTGAGATATATGACTAAAAAACTCGTAGTATTCCCGTTTTATGGCTATTTTCATGAGCTATTATCCACAATTTTATGGTTCTAGGGCGATTTACAGCAACCTTAAGAAACGACACATGTTTGAGAGTTATGACCAAAAACTCGTTGTTTTTGTGTTTTATGGTCATTTTCATGAGTCATTGCCCACAGTTTTTGGGTTCCAGTTGGATTTGCATGCCTCGGAAGAACCCTTACATGTTTGAGATATATGACTGAAAAACTCGTAGTTTTTCCGTTTTATGGCTGTTTTCATGAGGTATTATCCACAATTTTATGGTTCTAGGGCGATGTACATCAACCTTAAGAAACGACACATGTTTGAGAGTTATGACCAAAAACTCGTCGTTTTTGTGTTTTATGGTCATTTTCATGAGTTTTTGCCCACAGTTTTTGGGTTCCAGTTGGATTTGCATGCCTCGGAAGAACCCTTACATGTTTGAGATATATGACTAAAAATTCGTAGTTTTCCTGTTTTATGGCTGTTTTCATGAGCTATTGCCCACAATTTTATGGTTTTAGGGCGATTTACAGCAACCTTAAGAAACGATACATGTTTGAGAGTTATGACCAAAAACTCGTCGTTTTCGTGTTTTATGGTCATTTCCATAAGTTATTGCCGACAGTTTTTGGGTTCTAGTTGGATTTGCATGCCTCGGAGAACCCTTACATGTTTGAGAGATATGACCAGAAACTCGTCGTTTTCGCGTTTTATGGCCGTTTTCATGACTTATTGCCCACAGTTTTTAGGTTACAGGGCGATTTACAACAAGCTTAAGAAACAATACATGTTTGAGAGTTATGCCCAAAAACTCATCATTTTCGTGTTTATGGCCATTTTCACGACTTATTGCCCGCAGTTTTTGGGTTCTAGTTGGATTTTCAAGGCCCATAAGACCCACTACATGTTTGAGATATATGACTAAAAAACTCGTAGTATTCCCGTTTTATGGCTGTTTTCATGAGCTATTATCCACAATTTTATGGTTCTAGGGCGATTTACAGCAACCTTAAGAAACGACACATGTTTGAGAGTTATGACCAAAAACTCGTCGTTTTTGTGTTTTATGGTCATTTTCATGAGTCATTGCCCGCCGTTTTTGGGTTCCAGTTGGATTTGCATGCCTCGGAAGAACCCTTACATGTATGAGATATATGACTAAAAAACTCGTAGTTTTCCCGTTTTATGGCTGTTTTCATGAGCTATTGCCCACAATTTAATGGTTCTAGGGCGATTTACAGCAACCTTAAGAAACGACACATGTTTGAGAGTTCTGACCAAAAATTCGTCGTTTTCGTGTTTTATGGTCATTTTCATAAGTTATTGCCGACAGTTTTTGGGTTCCAGTTGGATTTGCATGCCTCGGAAGAACCCTTACATGTTTGAGAGATATGACTAAAAATTCGTAGTTTTCCTGTTTTATGGCCGTTTTCATGACTTATTGCCCACCGTTTTTCGGTTACAGGGCGATTTACAGCAATCTTAAGAAACGATACATGTTTGAGAGTTATGACCAAAAACTCGTCGTTTTCGTGTTTTATGGTCATTTTCACGAGTTATTGCCCACAGTTTTTGGGTTCTAGTTGGTTTTGCATGCCTCGGAGAACCCTTACATGTTTGAGAGATATGACCAGAAACTCGTCGTTTTCGCGTTTTATGGCCGTTTTCATGACTTATTGCCCACAGTTTTTAGGTTACAGGGCGATTTACAACAACCTTAAGAAACAATACATGTTTGAGAGTTATGCCCAAAAACTCATCATTTTCGTGTTTATGGCCATTTTCACGAGTTATTGCCCGCAGTTTTTGGGTTCTAGTTGGATTTTCAAGGCCCATAAGACCCACTACATGTTTGAGATATATGACTAAAAAACTCGTAGTATTCCCGTTTTATGGCTGTTTTCATGAGCTATTATCCACAATTTTATGGTTCTAGGGCGATTTATAGCAACCTTAAGAAACGACACATGTTTGAGAGTTATGACCAAAAACTCGTCGTTTTTGTGTTTTATGGTCATTTTCATGAGTCATTGCCCACCGTTTTTGGGTTCCAGTTGGATTTGCATGCCTCGGAAGAACCCTTACATGTTTGAGATATATGACTAAAAATTCGTAGTTTTCCTGTTTTATGGCTGTTTTCATGAGCTATTGCCCACAATTTTATGGTTTTAGGGCGATTTACAGCAACCTTAAGAAACAATACATGTTTGAGAGTTATGACCAAAAACTCGTCATTTTCGTGTTTTATGGTCATTTTCATAAGTTATTGCCGACAGTTTTTGGGTTCTAGTTGGTTTTGCATGCCTCGGAGAACCCTTACATGTTTGAGAGATATGACCAGAAACTCGTCGTTTTCGCGTTTTATGGCCGTTTTCATGACTTATTGCCCACAGTTTTTAGGTTACAGGGCGATTTACAACAACCTTAAGAAACAATACATGTTTGAGAGTTATGCCCAAAAACTCATCATTTTCGTGTTTATGGCCATTTTCACGAGTTATTGCCCGCAGTTTTTGGGTTCTAGTTGGATTTTCAAGGCCCATAAGACCCACTACATGTTTGAGATATATGACTAAAAAACTCGTAGTATTCCCGTTTTATGGCTGTTTTCATGAGCTATTATCCACAATTTTATGGTTCTAGGGCGATTTACAGCAACCTTAAGAAACGACACATGTTTGAGAGTTATGACCAAAAACTCGTTGTTTTTGTGTTTTATGGTCATTTTCATGAGTCATTGCCCACAGTTTTTGGGTTCCAGTTGGATTTGCATGCCTCGGAAGAACCCTTACATGTTTGAGATATATGACTGAAAAACTCGTAGTTTTTCCGTTTTATGGCTGTTTTCATGAGCTATTATCCACAATTTTATGGTTCTAGGGCGATGTACATCAACCTTAAGAAACGACACATGTTTGAGAGTTATGACCAAAAACTCGTCGTTTTTGTGTTTTATGGTCATTTTCATGAGTTTTTGCCCACAGTTTTTGGGTTCCAGTTGGATTTGCATGCCTCGGAAGAACCCTTACATGTTTGAGATATATGACTAAAAATTCGTAGTTTTCCTGTTTTATGGCTGTTTTCATGAGCTATTGCCCACAATTTTATGGTTTTAGGGCGATTTACAGCAACCTTAAGAAACGATACATGTTTGAGAGTTATGACCAAAAACTCGTCGTTTTCGTGTTTTATGGTCATTTCCATAAGTTATTGCCGACAAATTTTGGGTTCTAGTTGGATTTGCATGCCTCGGAGAACCCTTACATGTTTGAGAGATATCACCAGAAACTCGTCGTTTTCGCGTTTTATGGCCGTTTTCATGACTTATTGCCCACAGTTTTTAGGTTACAGGGCGATTTACAACAACCTTAAGAAACAATACATGTTTGAGAGTTATGCCCAAAAACTCATCATTTTCGTGTTTATGGCCATTTTCACGACTTATTGCCCGCAGTTTTTGGGTTCTAGTTGGATTTTCAAGGCCCATAAGACCCACTACATGTTTGAGATATATGACTAAAAAACTCGTAGTATTCCCGTTTTATGGCTGTTTTCATGAGCTATTATCCACAATTTTATGGTTCTAGGGCGATTTACAGCAACCTTAAGAAACGACACATGTTTGAGAGTTATGACCAAAAACTCGTCGTTTTTGTGTTTTATGGTCATTTTCATGAGTCATTGCCCGCCGTTTTTGGGTTCCAGTTGGATTTGCATGCCTCGGAAGAACCCTTACATGTATGAGATATATGACTAAAAAACTCGTAGTTTTCCCGTTTTATGGCTGTTTTCATGAGCTATTGCCCACAATTTAATGGTTCTAGGGCGATTTACAGCAACCTTAAGAAACGACACATGTTTGAGAGTTCTGACCAAAAATTCGTCGTTTTCGTGTTTTATGGTCATTTTCATAAGTTATTGCCGACAGTTTTTGGGTTCCAGTTGGATTTGCATGCCTCGGAAGAACCCTTACATGTTTGAGAGATATGACTAAAAATTCGTAGTTTTCCTGTTTTATGGCCGTTTTCATGACTTATTGCCCACCGTTTTTCGGTTACAGGGCGATTTACAGCAATCTTAAGAAACGATACATGTTTGAGAGTTATGACCAAAAACTCGTCGTTTTCGTGTTTTATGGTCATTTTCACGAGTTATTGCCCACAGTTTTTGGGTTCTAGTTGGTTTTGCATGCCTCGGAGAACCCTTACATGTTTGAGAGATATGACCAGAAACTCGTCGTTTTCGCGTTTTATGGCCGTTTTCATGACTTATTGCCCATAGTTTTTAGGTTACAGGGCGATTTACAACAACCTTAAGAAACAATACATGTTTGAGAGTTATGCCCAAAAACTCATCATTTTCGTGTTTATGGCCATTTTCACGAGTTATTGCCCGCAGTTTTTGGGTTCTAGTTGGATTTTCAAGGCCCATAAGACCCACTACATGTTTGAGATATATGACTAAAAAACTCGTAGTATTCCCGTTTTATGGCTGTTTTCATGAGCTATTATCCACAATTTTATGGTTCTAGGGCGATTTATAGCAACCTTAAGAAACGACACATGTTTGAGAGTTATGACCAAAAACTCGTCGTTTTTGTGTTTTATGGTCATTTTCATGAGTCATTGCCCACAGTTTTTGGGTTCCAGTTGGATTTGCATGCCTCGGAAGAACCCTTACATGTTTGAGATATATGACTAAAAAACTCGTAGTTTTCCCGTTTTATGGCTGTTTTCATGAGCCATTGCCCACAATTTAATGGTTCTAGGGCGATGTACATCAACCTTAAGAAACGACACATGTTTGAGAGTTCTGACCAAAAACTCGTCGTTTTCGTGTTTTATGGTCATTTCCATGAGTTATTTGCCCATAGTTTTTGGGTTCCAGTTGGATTTGCATGCCTCGGAAGAACCCTTACATGTTTGAGATATATGACTAAAAATTCGTAGTTTTCCTGTTTTATGGCTGTTTTCATGAGCTATTGCCCACAATTTTATGGTTTTAGGGCGATTTACAGCAACCTTAAGAAACGATACATGTTTGAGAGTTATGACCAAAAACTCGTCGTTTTCGTGTTTTATGGTCATTTCCATAAGTTATTGCCGACAGTTTTTGGGTTCTAGTTGGTTTTGCATGCCTCGGAGAACCCTTACATGTTTGAGAGATATGACCAGAAACTCGTCGTTTTCGCGTTTTATGGCCGTTTTCATGACTTATTGCCCACAGTTTTTAGGTTATAGGGCGATTTACAACAACCTTAAGAAACAATACATGTTTGAGAGTTATGCCCAAAAACTCATCATTTTCGTGTTTATGGCCATTTTCACGAGTTATTGCCCGCAGTTTTTGGGTTCTAGTTGGATTTTCAAGGCCCATAAGACCCACTACATGTTTGAGATATATGACTAAAAAACTCGTAGTATTCCCGTTTTATGGCTGTTTTCATGAGCTATTATCCACAATTTTATGGTTCTAGGGCGATTTACAGCAACCTTAAGAAACGACACATGTTTGAGAGTTATGACCAAAAACTCGTCGTTTTTGTGTTTTATGGTCATTTTCATGAGTCATTGCCCACGGTTTTGGGGTTCCAGTTGGATTTGCATGCCTTGGAAGAACCCTTACATGTTTGAGATATATGACTAAAAATTCGTAGTTTTCCTGTTTTATGGCTGTTTTCATGAGCTATTGCCCACAATTTTATGGTTTTAGGGCGATTTACAGCAACCTTAAGAAACGATACATGTTTGAGAGTTATGACCAAAAACTCGTCATTTTCGTGTTTTATGGTCATTTTCATAAGTTATTGCCGACAGTTTTTGGGTTCCAGTTGGATTTGCATGCCTCGGAAGAACCCTTACATGTATGAGATATATGACTAAAAAACTCGTAGTTTTCCCGTTTTATGGCTGTTTTCATGAGCTATTGCCCACAATTTAATGGTTCTAGGGCGATTTACAGCAACCTTAAGAAACGACACATGTTTGAGAGTTCTGACCAAAAATTCGTCGTTTTCGTGTTTTATGGTCATTTTCATAAGTTATTGCCGACAGTTTTTGGGTTCCAGTTGGATTTGCATGCCTCGGAAGAACCCTTACATGTTTGAGAGATATGACTAAAAATTCATAGTTTTCCTGTTTTATGGCCGTTTTCATGACTTATTGCCCACCGTTTTTCGGTTACAGGGCGATTTACAGCAATCTTAAGAAACGATACATGTTTGAGAGTTATGACCAAAAACTCGTCGTTTTCGTGTTTTATGGTCATTTTCACGAGTTATTGCCCACAGTTTTTGGGTTCTAGTTGGTTTTGCATGCCTCGGAGAACCCTTACATGTTTGAGAGATATGACCAGAAACTCGTCGTTTTCGCGTTTTATGGCCGTTTTCATGACTTATTGCCCACAGTTTTTAGGTTACAGGGCGATTTACAACAACCTTAAGAAACAATACATGTTTGAGAGTTATGCCCAAAAACTCATCATTTTCGTGTTTATGGCCATTTTCACGAGTTATTGCCCGCAGTTTTTGGGTTCTAGTTGGATTTTCAAGGCCCATAAGACCCACTACATGTTTGAGATATATGACTAAAAAACTCGTAGTATTCCCGTTTTATGGCTGTTTTCATGAGCTATTATCCACAATTTTATGGTTCTAGGGCGATTTATAGCAACCTTAAGAAACGACACATGTTTGAGAGTTATGACCAAAAACTCGTCGTTTTTGTGTTTTATGGTCATTTTCATGAGTCATTGCCCACAGTTTTTGGGTTCCAGTTGGATTTGCATGCCTCGGAAGAACCCTTACATGTTTGAGATATATGACTAAAAAACTCGTAGTTTTCCCGTTTTATGGCTGTTTTCATGAGCCATTGCCCACAATTTAATGGTTCTAGGGCGATGTACATCAACCTTAAGAAACGACACATGTTTGAGAGTTCTGACCAAAAACTCGTCGTTTTCGTGTTTTATGGTCATTTCCATGAGTTATTTCCCCATAGTTTTTGGGTTCCAGTTGGATTTGCATGCCTCGGAAGAACCCTTACATGTTTGAGATATATGACTAAAAATTCGTAGTTTTCCTGTTTTATGGCTGTTTTCATGAGCTATTGCCCACAATTTTATGGTTTTAGGGCGATTTACAGCAACCTTAAGAAACGATACATGTTTGAGAGTTATGACCAAAAACTCGTCGTTTTCGTGTTTTATGGTCATTTCCATAAGTTATTGCCGACAGTTTTTGGGTTCTAGTTGGTTTTGCATGCCTCGGAGAACCCTTACATGTTTGAGAGATATGACCAGAAACTCGTCGTTTTCGCGTTTTATGGCCGTTTTCATGACTTATTGCCCACAGTTTTTAGGTTATAGGGCGATTTACAACAACCTTAAGAAACAATACATGTTTGAGAGTTATGCCCAAAAACTCATCATTTTCGTGTTTATGGCCATTTTCACGAGTTATTGCCCGCAGTTTTTGGGTTCTAGTTGGATTTTCAAGGCCCATAAGACCCACTACATGTTTGAGATATATGACTAAAAAACTCGTAGTATTCCCGTTTTATGGCTGTTTTCATGAGCTATTATCCACAATTTTATGGTTCTAGGGCGATTTACAGCAACCTTAAGAAACGACACATGTTTGAGAGTTATGACCAAAAACTCGTCGTTTTTGTGTTTTATGGTCATTTTCATGAGTCATTGCCCACGGTTTTGGGGTTCCAGTTGGATTTGCATGCCTTGGAAGAACCCTTACATGTTTGAGATATATGACTAAAAATTCGTAGTTTTCCTGTTTTATGGCTGTTTTCATGAGCTATTGCCCACAATTTTATGGTTTTAGGGCGATTTACAGCAACCTTAAGAAACGATACATGTTTGAGAGTTATGACCAAAAACTCGTCATTTTCGTGTTTTATGGTCATTTTCATAAGTTATTGCCGACAGTTTTTGGGTTCCAGTTGGATTTGCATGCCTCGGAAGAACCCTTACATGTTTGAGAGATATGACTAAAAATTCGTAGTTTTCCTGTTTTATGGCCGTTTTCATGACTTATTGCCCACAGTTTTTCGGTTACAGGGCGATTTACAGGAACCTTAAGAAACGATACATGTTTGAGAGTTATGACCAAAAACTCGTCGTTTTCGTGTTTTATGGTCATTTTCACGAGTTATTGCCCGCAGTTTTTGGGTTCTAGTTGGTTTTGCATGCCTCGGAGAACCCTTACATGTTTGAGAGATATGACCAGAAACTCGTCGTTTTCGCGTTTTATGGCCGTTTTCATGACTTATTGCCCATAGTTTTTAGGTTACAGGGCGATTTACAACAACCTTAAGAAACAATACATGTTTGAGAGTTATGCCCAAAAACTCATCATTTTCGTGTTTATGGCCATTTTCACGAGTTATTGCCCGCAGTTTTTGGGTTCTAGTTGGATTTTCAAGGCCCATAAGACCCACTACATGTTTGAGATATATGACTAAAAAACTCGTAGTATTCCCGTTTTATGGCTGTTTTCATGAGCTATTATCCACAATTTTATGGTTCTAGGGCGATTTACAGCAACCTTAAGAAACGACACATGTTTGAGAGTTATGACTAAAAACTCGTCGTTTTTGTGTTTTATGGTCATTTGCATGAGTCATTGCCCACCGTTTTTGGGTTCCAGTTGGATTTGCATGCCTCGGAAGAACCCTTACATGTTTGAGATATATGACTAAAAAACTCGTAGTTTTCCCGTTTTATGGCTGTGTTCATGAGCTATTGCCCACAATTTAATGGTTCTAGGGCGATTTACAGCAACCTTAAGAAACGACACATGTTTGATTGTTCTGACCAAAAACTTGTCGTTTTCGTGTTTTATGGTCATTTCCATGAGTTATTTGCCCATAGTTTTTGGGTTCCAGTTGGATTTGCATGCCTCGGAAGAACCCTTACATGTTTGAGATATATGACTAAAAATTCGTAGTTTTCCTGTTTTATGGCTGTTTTCATGAGCTATTGCCCACAATTTTATGGTTTTAGGGCGATTTACAGCAACCTTAAGAAACGATACATGTTTGAGAGTTATGACCAAAAACTCGTCATTTTCGTCTTTTATGGTCATTTTCATAAGTTATTGCCGACAGTTTTTGGGTTCTAGTTGGTTTTGCATGCCTCGGAGAACCCTTACATGTTTGAGAGATATGAACAGAAACTTGTCGTTTTCGCGTTTTATGGCCGTTTTCATGACTTATTGCCCACAGTTTTTAGGTTACAGGGCGATTTACAACAACCTTAAGAAACAATACATGTTTGAGAGTTATGCCCAGAAACTCATCATTTTCGTGTTTATGGCCATTTTCACGAGTTATTGCCCGCAGTTTTTGGGTTCTAGTTGGATTTTCAAGGCCCATAAGACCCACTACATGTTTGAGATATATGACTAAAAAACTCGTAGTATTCCCGTTTTATGGCTGTTTTCATGAGCTATTATCCACAATTTTATGGTTCTAGGGCGATTTACAGCAACCTTAAGAAACGACACATGTTTGAGAGTTATGACCAAAAACTCGTCGTTTTTGTGTTTTATGGTCATTTTCATGAGTCATTGCCCACGGTTTTGGGGTTCCAGTTGGATTTGCATGGCCCATAAGACCTGCTACATGTTTGAGATATATGACTAAAAAACTCGTAGTATTCCCATTTTATGGCTGTTTTCATGAGCTATTAAGAGATAACTAGTACAATGGAGTGTATATATCTTAGCTTGTTATCCTAGGTAGTGGTGTATATTAAGAGAAAAGTAGTACAATGTATTGTATCTTAAGAGTTGTATCTACATTTAATAATTTTGAGTACATGTATGCATGTGATTGGACTAATCGAATAATTTGCCTATAATAACGTGCAAGGCTTGTAGCTAAGCTAAGATACAACCTCACCTTCTCTCTTCATTAAATATACTGCCACATAAGTGATTTGTCTATGATATCTGGCTAAGAAACACCCATTGAAAAAGGTCTAAGTATAGTTATAAGTCGAGGTGTATAGATCCGACTTAAATATTTTTCTTAATAATCCCCAGAGCCACTAGGGTGGGTCCAATATTTTTTGGTGCCACTTTTTTCACTCCCGGTCAAGATAATGTTGACTACTACGAAGTTTACAAAACGTATACAAGATGGAATTCGCTAAGGCTAGTCATAGTGGAAAGTAACTTAGAGCATATGTTACTAGTCTAATTTACAACCTTCATAGTGAAAAATAACATATGTGTGATGTCTTGCAAAGTGTCATTTATTGTAATGTAGAATCATTTTGTATTGAAATGTGTGATGTTATGGTAACATAGTTACTACCTCCATTCCGGTTTATAAGGCAAATACGTACTGCGAGAAAATAGTTTAACCGTAAATTTGATCAACAAAATACAAACTATATTTAACAAAAATTATACCATTAGATTCATATTCAAAATGCATTTCCGATAGTACAATTTTTGTGACATATGATTCATATATTCTTGACCAAATTTATGGTTAAACTATTTTTTTGAAATACATATTAGCCGTATAATCTGGAATGGAGGGAGTAGTTACCACAAGCCTCTCTTTCATCATTTAATTGTATGTCATGTCATTTAGATATTTAGTTGGCAATACATGTAGGACTATGTTACTACCCAAATTACTACCACTATGACTAGCCTTAAGGGACCCATCATCTCACTGTTGTGTTCAGATGCTATTGGTTCGACCCAGTCGATGGACTAAGAACTACCCCTTCCATCTAGTTAGTGGAAGTTAGACCTTCAACCACATATCCTCAGTCCGATGGGTGTTGTGGCTCACCAGGTTTATTATCTGCCCTACCCATGCTAGAAAGAGGAACTACATGGCTGGAAAGTTGTGTTCAAGGTATCACCACATGGTAAGCTACCCATGCCAAATGAGGACGATTACAACAACATAAACCCCATCACATACAAGGGAGATTTCTACCAAGAGGAAGAGGACGGCTCGGACTTTGATGTACTTATGGGTGGTCTTGAGGACCTTGAGGAGGATGCACAAATTCGTGGTGAGCCAGTTGTCAATATAAAGTACATATATATATGCTCTCCAAGCTACATCAAGATGTTGATGATGAGCATTCACCGTTCAAGGGCCTACCTTACTTCTCACGTGATACTACCTCCTTCACGGTTTGCAGGGCGTTCTATAAAAATCTCACGGATCTAGGAGTAAACGTATTGACTGAAAATTAGGCATATTATTGAGCGGTTAAGGGGCATGCATTGGTGGAAGATTGTTGCATGCATAGGAAGTTGGGAAAAAAGCTTCTACATTAATCAATAATTAATTCTTATACGCCTAGAAACGTTGTAGTTTTGGAAATATCCAGATTTGATTAGGCGCCCTGCAAACCGTGAAGGAGGGAGTAGTGATAGTGAGTACAAGACTGATGATATTTATGTATTTTAGTGTCACCATGCTTATTAATTGCTATCATACTTATTGATTGTTACCATGCTTATTAATTGCTACCATGATTATTAATTGATATCATGCTTATTGATTGTTACCATGCTTACTGATTATTGCTATACTCATTACTAATAGTTTTTGTCTCTCTATCTCTCTCACGTACGTACAACTTGAGTTCTTGATTACCTCTTTTTGTACCACTTCTTTCATTCTTGGACGAAGACGACGTTGATAGTGAACAGCAGGTTTTGCATCTTCTTCCAAGTTAACCTTATATATGCATAAAGTGGGGCTTATACCTTTCAAATCATCAAGTGAATAGCCAATGGCTGGCCTATGAGCTCTCAACACTTCAAGTAATTGTGATTCTTCTTCATCTGAAAAGTTGACACTAATAATAACAGGATATATTTTCTTATTATCAAGAATGCATATTTTATATCTTCAGGCAATGGTTTAAGTTTAAAACTAGGATCTTCTTCAGGTGGTAGTTCTCCTAGATTATCAGGTGAAATATGTAATTGCAGTTGTTGTGGTTGTTGAGATAGTATTTGTTCTAGAGCTTCTTTCTCTTCATCATCAAATGGCTCATCTTGATTCAGCACATATCGTTCCATCGCAGCTGATGAAGCGAATGCCACTGAAGCAAGAGTCCACTATATCTTTAGAGAGTTTTTCCTTTTCTAAATTTTTATCAGTAAACTTTGGAAAATTGAACTCAAGTCTTTCACCAGCAAATTTAATGAATATTTTCTCTTTTAGCAAATTAATTTTAACACCAACAGTATGTAGGAAAGGTCTACCAAATATAACAGGACAAAATGCATCTTTGGAGCAACCAAGCACAATGAAATCTGTAGGATACTTAATCTTTCCAATACTTGAACATTTCTAATAATACCAAGAGGACAAATATACTCTCTATTAGTAAGTTGGATAGTTATATATGTCTCTTCCATGTTGATAGGATCAATATCAGGCTTGATTTCAAGATATAAAAAATATGGAATCACACTTATACTTGCTCCAATATCACAAAGTCCATGATAACATGAAGTTACAATAGTACATGATATGATAGGTTTTCCAACTCTAGTGGTGTTACCTTTAATTACCTTGGTAGAATCTTCACATAAATAAACATCACAAGGTGTTTCTTCATTTAATTCCTTAATAGTCGAAATTTGATGTTGGACTTGAATTTGTTCATATGGTTCATGAAATCTTCTAACACTCTTATTAGAGACAGTAGTGAGTAAATTTTTCTTCATTTTTCTAGGATGAGGAGGAGCTTAAAATATTTCTTCTATCTTAGGAGATGAGACTTGGTGAACCTGTTTTACAACTTTAGAAACATATGAAGAATTTTTAAGAGGTTCATCAAATACATTAAATATTTTCTTTGGAACATTAAGATGGTTAGAAAAAGATTTAGAAATTTCTACTAAAACATGAGGGTCTACGCCAAACATGTTCTTAAGTTCCTCAAATAATATAGAAGCAGAGAAATTCTCTACACATGAATATTCATATTCCAAACCTGGTTTGTTATCTTTGTCAATATCCCAAGCTTCAGTATTTTGAGATATAGTTTCCAATAAATCCGCTTCTCCCGCTTGAGTTTTATTAGTGAAACTTCCTCCATAGGAATTATCCAAGAAATGCCTATGATATTGAGGTAACCTCATATATTTTTTTATTAATATAATGCTTTCAGGAATACCATGACGAGGATTTTTACGAAGAAGACCCTTTAATCTCATCCGAGCTTGAGCAATACTTTCTCCATTATGAGGCCAAAAGTTATAAATATGGCAGCGATCATCATAAGCTACTTTAGGAGTATAATATTTAACATAGAAAGCCTTTCTCTGATTGTCGCAATCAAGACGACATTTATCATCCAGAGATCTATACCATTCACAAGCTTTACTAGATAAAGTTAGAAATAATATCTTCCTTCTCACTTCATTCTCATGAATACTTGCAAGTCTAGATAGGGAACATAGTTCTTCAATTTCATATAAATGCCCCATAGCATTTTGGCTTCCATCACCTACAAAAGTTACCTCCCTAGATCTGTTGACAATACCAATAGGAATTTGGTATTCAACTTTTGGTTCAGTAGACTTCTCAACATTATCTTTATCTTTGTCATGATGGAACTCAAACAAGGTGAGTTCTAGTCCTTTATAATTTGAGAAAGCCATGATAAAACGGTAGTAAAGATTTCAAGTTTCCTTACCAAGTAGCTTACCAATAGAACAAAGCTTCCCGGCAACGATGCCAGTGTTGGGGATATGCTATATGGGTATCCTCATAGTATGTCTCTTATCTGAATAACCCGGGTGGCCCACAGTTGGTAGCATGGCCCATGGCCTGCTGGGCGGCCCAGTTAGATGGATCCAGAAGTGAGGCCCATGCCGGATAAAGGAAGGCTACGGAGGAGTCATCGACATACCCGGAGCCTGGGAGTGCAAGACACGTTAGACTAGTTATATACCATGTAGGACTCTGTAACCTGTACGGCTAGGACTTTGCCTGTAATCCTAGGACCTGGCGACTATATAAGTCGGGCCTATGGGAGCCTTTAAGGCATCGATAAACATACACCTTGCATAGTGAACCAATCCCTGTAACTCGGCGTATTGCCATTATAGTGATTTATAGAAGGAGTAGGATTCCGCCACCGTCGTGGGATCTGAACCAAGGTAAGCTGTGTTACCTCGTACCCCCCAACCTTCCACCTTACCCCACGTGTCTAAACATGCACTATGAGGACCCCTCCATGGCGTACTCGTCGGCAATACCACGACAGTTGGCGCCCACCGTGGGGCAAGAGGCGCTTCAGGCTCTTCAACAGGGAGGACCAAGATCTTCGCGGGAATCGGCGAAACCGTAGCCATCGGTCGCGTTCTCTTCTCCGGCAACGTTCCGGTCGTCCCTCCTGACGAGTTCTGGATCCCGGCGAAGACGAACCCTACGCGATGCTCAATCGTCCCCATCAGAGACATCCACCTCTTCATCGGTGAAACCGACTCAGGCATTAGTTCCTTGGGAGTCGGAGGAGCTTCAAGACCCGTACAGACCGCCTACGGGCAGGATACGTTCGAAGAAGGATCGAAGTCGGATCTCTCTTCCTAGTTTGCCAGCAACGATCGGAAAATTTCAAGGCCCACCCAAACCGCCCCTGTGCAGGATATAACTGTGGAAGATCACTGCAAGTCCGCCGGCTTCGCCCGTGCGTCTAGACAGTTGAGATCCAAGTTCGTCGGCGTGGTGACTATCTTTGATCTAGCGCATTGCATTCAGAGAGAAGGTGAAATCCCCGCGGTTACCTAGCCAGGTGGCTCTGTATACGGGCCGACCTGGCGCATTACCTCAATGATGATGCCATGTATCACTTTGTGGAAGGACTGGACCATGGAACACTTCTCCGACATACGCTAAGGAGGCAGCAGGCCTCGGGATGCCTCACTTTTGAAGGCATGGTGAACACCGTCAACAACTATGCGGAGGCTAAGGAGGCAGCCTAGACAGCGCTTGCACTCTTAGACGGCGCCTCTCTGCCTCAGCCACCGCCACCACCGCCTCCGGTCATTGTCGCTATGCCACCGCCTCTGATCGCCGTCGCTGCAGTGGCACCACCACCCCCAATCATCATCGCCGCTGTTGCACCGCCACCGCCCATCTTCGAGGAAGCCCCGGCACCCTCCGACTCCGTCCTTGACGCGCTCTACGCTGACATCAGCGCTGACTCGGAGGAGATAGACTTCGGCCCGGAGGAGCTAGACTCACAATGCAGGAGATGGAGGAGGATTTCCAATGCGACGAGCATGCTGACAAGGCCGTCACGTCCCGAAGGTGTTCGTCGCCATTGGGACCGTGATGGAAGAAGATCAACCCAGACAAGCTCCGCCTAAAGCGCTGGACAAGGGGACGGGACCACCTGTTGCTGCCGACAATGATCGCACAACGGACATGCCCCCTCCGCCTAACCCAGCACAGGAGCCGCGGGGACTCAACATCGGTCCGAGTAACAACAACACCGCAAACCCACCGCCTCCGGCATCTACGTCTGCTGCTGCCCAAATTACTCCAGCTGATAGGATGATGTACAACAACCTCCTCGTCGATCCCATGACTGTAGCTCATATTCGGAGCGTAGTCCAGCTTGACGAGAAGCGCCAACAGCTGCTGGAGGAAGCGCAGGCCATCGCGGAGCAAGGCGCTAAGCTGGATC
Source organism: Avena sativa (assembly GCA_916181665.1). Taxonomy (NCBI): domain Eukaryota; kingdom Viridiplantae; phylum Streptophyta; class Magnoliopsida; order Poales; family Poaceae; genus Avena; species Avena sativa. The sequence continues at coordinate 527,846,568 of OV702299.1, forward strand.
GAGATCTGGCCAACACGCAGAAGTCAATAGAGAAAGCTAGAGCCATGGAGGCCGAGTACAAGACTCTGCTCCAGCAGCAGAAGGCTAAGAAAGCTCCGGCTCGCATCATCAACGATCCTGGTGTACGGAGAAACCTAGGATGGGCCCCCTCAAAGCCGCCACAAGGAAATCCATACATTGACAGCGAAGGTAGGCAGGTGATGCCCACTCCTCTTCTTAACCTCGTCGTTGCCAAGACCCTTTCTAGAGCAGGATAGATCACTCGCAGCTGTGGAACAGGTCTATGACATTGTGGCCAAGGCGGTGAAACAACAGGAAAATGCCACCTCTTAGAGGCTTGAGTCTGACCTAGCGTTTTGCCAGTCTAGCCAGCCTAAGCCGCCAAGGGACCGATCTCCTTATGATGTCGGGTCCCAGACGGGTTCATCAGAATGAAGATGGAGGGATGCACGCAACAGGAAAGACGCCATCCCCATATCCTCCGACCACGGAGACAAGGCTCACCCTCGTCGCACATCTCCGCCACCCCGGTCTCCCCGACATCGTGAAGATCCCAAGGCTCACCGTCGTACGGATATGCCTCCGCCAAGGCCAGCATCGTCATCCGCGAAAATGCGGAGCAGACCTGTCATGATGGGGAGCGCAACCAAGGACACAAGAGCAGATCGCGCCATGACCCTTTGCGTCTGACAAGCAACCGCAACAAGTGTGAGGCGTCGCAGGAGGGTAACAGCAAGAAAGCTAACCCACCGCCACCTCCGCCTCTGTTGCCCCCTCGCAGCCACCATGTCGGAGGAGGCCCACGGCATTCACGCAGCCCATCCCCTGATGGCAAGAAGAAGAAACGGAGCCTGGAGCCATACGACACATGTTCACGTCTGGATAAGATCCATGAGGCTCAGGAAGGACCGTACCTAGCACCATGTTGCTTTGGACCTGTGATACGAACCGCAACTTACCCCAAGGGTTTCCGGATTCACAAGACCATCAAGCCCTATGACGGCACCGCCAAGCCAGCTATATGGTTGCAGGATTACGGCAACGCGGTAGAAATCGCCGGGGATACCCAAAGTTGCCGTCAAGTACCTCCCTTTGATGCTGGCGGGCACGGCCCGACAATGGATCGATGACTTGTCGGAGAAATCCATCTGCAACTGGTTGGACATGCAAGAAGCTTTCACCAAGAACTTCGAGGGTACGTACAAACGTCCCTATACTGTTGGCGATCTACAGCAGTGCATGCAGGAGAAAGATGAGACATCTCGCGCCTACCTCTCCCGCTAGCTGGATATGAAGAATTCCTGTGCAGGAGTGCACGCTCAGACCGCCATAGCCGCCTTCATCGATGGGTTGGAAAGGGGCACGTTGCTCCGACATAAGTTGAAGTGCCTGCAGGACAATCACTAGCTAGATCTCAACCAGATGATCCAGTTGGCTAGTGAGTTCACAGCTGCCGACAATGATGCTCGTGGCTCCCTGCCGGCAACGGCCGTTCGAACTCAGGCTCGGAGAAACAACAGTACCAAACGGAAGATCCCACCAGAAGAAAAGAAAACCTCCGACATGGTCACCATGACATTTGCAGGACGAGGTGACGGCGGACAACATGGCCGAGGACGGGGGGCTGGTCGTGGGCAGCAGCGAGGTAGAGAAACAACCTCGGCAGCGCTCTGTGTTCCTCGAACCTACAAGGAGTACCGCGATATGCTGTGCCTCGTACACCTCGACGCTAACGGTAAGGCCACTCACACCAATCGCCATTGCAAGTTCGTCAACGACCTCAAGGAGGACCCGGAGTCCGGCTACAAGCGAGGTCGGAAGAATAGACCACGAGGCAAGGGCAAGGGGAAGAAGAAGGAAGAGGAGTCCAAGGATTCAAGTGATATGGATGAGGATGTTGACCCCAAGCACGCCGCCAAGAGCGATGGCAAGGGCAAGAACCCCTTTGAGAAGAAGGCGGTCGTATTCCACACTTTCCTTGGCACCCCACTGTCTGACAACAGAAAACCTCCATGAGGATACTGATGGCTACTCTACCCCCAGTTCCCTAGTTCCTGCTCTGGTCGGAGATTCCAATCACTTGGGACATGAAGGATCACCCAGACCTCATCCCTACGGAGAACTAGTACGCCATGGTCATCAACCCCCTGATTGACGGCAACGAGTTCACCAAATGTATGGCGGATAGTGGAAGCAGCATCAACATCATGTACCTGGATATGCTGCACAAGATGAACTTGACGGAGGCAAACCTAACGCGGACCAGCACCATCTTCCATGGCGTAGTTCCTGGTCAGGACGCTCGGTCCCTTGGGTGCATCACACTTTAGGTCGCTTTTGGCGATGTCAATAATTACCGCTAAGAACGCATGACCTTCGAGGTGGTCCCCTTCAAGAGCATGTACCACGTCATATTCGAACGCGACATCTTCCATGCCTTCATGGCCAAGCCATGCTTCGTCTACAACAAGCTCAAGATACCCGGACCAAACGGTGTCATCACCGTATCCGGAAGCTTTACCAAGGCAAGGGACTGCGAGATTGGAGAAGCAGCCTTTGCGGAAGCTGTCCTCTACAACGAAGAATTCAAGGAGAACCAGAGCAAGGTCGATGCCTCGGAGATGCCGGCATCGAAGAAGCATATTTCTGACTCCGCCCCAGCATTCAAGGCCGCCATCAAAGACCAAGCTGGTGGAACTTGTGGTAGGCGATGCCTCCAAGACCACCGCCATTGGGACGAACCTAGACCCTAAATAGGAAAGCGCGCTCGTCGAGTTCCTCCGTGAGAATAGGGACATCTTTTCCTGGCAACCTACTAACATGAAAGGTGTACCTAGGGAACTTGCCGAGCACAGCTTGAATATTGATCCAAAATGTAAACCGGTGAAACAACCTCTATGACGCTTCGGAGACGAGAAGAGACGTGCCATAGGCAAAGAGATAGCTAGGTTACTTAAGGCTAGTTTTATCCGAGAAGTCCTTCACACCCGATGGGTGGCCAATCATGTACTTGTCCCCAAAAAGGGAACCAAAGAATTAAGAATGTGTGTTGATTACACCGGCTTGAACAAAGCGTGTCCCAAAGATCCGTTTGCTTTGCCTCGCATTGACCAAGTCATTGACTCGATGGCTGGCTCGGAGCTTTTGTGTTTTCTCGATGCATACTCAGGATACCACCAGATTAAGATGAGGAAGTTGGACCAATTGGCCACTTCGTTTACCACACCTTACGGCACGTTTTGCTATGTCACGATGCCATTTGGGCTGAAAAACGTAGGTGCTACGTACCAGCGGACAATGCAGTGTTGCCTACACAATCAAATTGGTCGGAACATTCACGCCTAAAAAGTCAAATGACTTAATCTGTGACTTAAAAGAAACCTTTGATAATCTCCGGAAATACAACATGATGCTAAACCCAAAAAAGTGCGTCTTCGGGGTTCCAGTCGGCAAATTGTTGGGCTTTATCATTTCCCAGCGTGGAATCGAGGTCAACCCGGAGAAAATCAAGGCCATCCTAAACATAAACCGTCCAACATGCCTGGAGGACATACAACGGCTAACAGGCTGTGTTGCAGCAGTTAGTCGGTTCGTTAGCCGACTTGGAGAGAAGGCTCTGCCGATGTACAAGTTGTTGAAGAAGGCAGGCAAATTTACGTGGACGGACGAAGCAGATGCAGCATTGAAGCAGCTAAAGGAGATACTTTCCTCGGCGCCTATCCTTGTAGCACCCGAGCCTATGGAGCCTATGTTAATTTACATGGCGGCCACCAACCGGGTAATCAGCATCGTCGTCGTGGTAGAGTGGAAAGAACCAGGGCATGAGTATGGAGTTCAACGACCAGTTTACTACATAAGCGAGGTCTTGACAGAGTCCAAGCAGCGTTACCCGCACTACCAGAAGCTAGCTTATGGAGTGTTCCTTGCTTCTCGGAAGCTAAGGCACTACTTCTAGGAGCACCCTATCACAGTTGTGAGCAAGGCTCAACTGTCCGACATCATCAACAATAGGGACGCTATCGGAAGGGTCACGAAGTGGGGCATTGAACTTGCTGCCTTTGAGATCACCTACAAGAGACGCGACGCTATCAAGTCACAGGCCTTGGTGGATTTTATCACAGATTGGACGGAGATGCCATATGCTACCCTATACCAGAGCCAGAATACTGGGTGATGCACTTTGAAGGATCAAAGCTACTCAATGGCTCGAGGGCTGGTGTACTGTTACAGTCACCAACCGGGGAAAAGCTACACTAAGTTCTGTAGATCCACTTCGAGGCTACAAACAACATGGCGGAGTATGAAGCACTCATTCACGGACTACGCATAGCCAAGGATATTGGCATCAAGCGCACAGTTTGCTGTGGAGTTTTCGACTTGGTTGCCCAGCAGGTGGCTGGAACCTGGAATGCGCGGAACCCTATGATGGCGGCATATCGCGACGAAGTGGACGAGATAACCAAGAGCTTCTTGGGCTACGAAGTCAAGTATGTCCCGAGGGAGCAAAATGAGGTGGCTGATCTACTATCAAAGCTTGGATCAGGGTGCAAACAAATTCTTCCTGGCGTTTTCCTCGAGCATCTACGGACACCATCCGTGAAGGGAGCAGACACCGAGAACCCGAATAGAGTTGACTCTTTCGTTCACACAGTGGCAAAGGTCCCTCCGGCTTGGACAAAACCGTTCATGGAATATCTCGTACACGGAACTTTGCCCGACGACAAAGTCGAAAGACGGAAAATAGTATGTCGAGCAAAGGGCTATGCCATAATCAATGGACAACTCTACAAAATAAACACCACTGGTGTATACCTCAAGTGTGTTTCCCAGCAAGAAGGTATCGAAATCCTTCGTGAGATCCATCTTGGAGATTGCGGGCATCATGCCGCTCCTCGATCGTTGGTCTCCAAAGCCTTTCGGCAAGGATTCTACTGGCTGACCGCGAAGGCGGACGCCGACAAGCTGGTTGAGACATCCTTGGGATGTCAGTATTATGCCTGACAACCACATGTTCCAGCTGAAGAATTGCGAACAATACCAATAACTTGGCCGTTTGCAGTCTAGGGGTTGGACATGGTTGGTCCGTTGCAGACGGCGCCATGTGGGTTTACGCATCTGCTAGTAGCAGTTGAAGTGTCCTGGTGCTTTCTGTTAAAATTGTTGATCATTGCTATTTATGTTTTATGTGATATTGGTGCTAGTTCTAGTGCTATTCCTTATGAGCTTTACAGGGAAATTATGCATGAAATTGGTCCTTGTGAGCTTGAGGACATTGATGTGGTTATTCACCTTACTAATAAGGAAACCATTTGCCCTATTGGTATTGTAAGAGATGTGGAGGTTCTCTGCGGTAAGATTAAATATCCTACTGATTTTCTAGTGCTTAATTCAGCAGCTAGTAAAACTTGTCCTATCATTTTTGGAAGACCTTTCTTGAACACTTGTGGAGATATTATAAATTGTAAAAAGGAGAAAGTTTTAACTAAGTTTGACGGAGATTCTTATGAGTTTAAATTTTCCAAATTTGCTAAAGCTCCTTGTGAAAATAGCTTGCCTAATGAAGATTTCAGGGTTGACCAACTTGCTTCTATTGATCTAGTTTATGACCTTGGACCTCTTTTTGATGATTGTAAGTATGCTCATTCTGATGATAAAGTTGTTTCTTGTGATAGTTATATTGTCAACTTTATTCAAAGTGCTACTGAAATTTATTTTGAGAGAGGGAAACATGGTTTTATGCATCTTAATAATATTAAGTTCCCCAATTTTATGTTGAAAGCTTTGAAGTTGCATTTGTTTTGTATTTCTATGCTAGTGGCTTTTTGTTTCAATAATTTGTTTTCCCATGATACTCCCTTGCATACGAAGTGGGTTAGACTCAAGTGTGTTGGATATTTGCTTCTTGGTGCTCTCTTTCACTTCAAATCTATATCTCCTATGTGAGCGTTTTGAAACTATCATTCCTAACTTAAAGGCAATAAAGAAAAGTACTTCTTGGGAGATAACCCAATAGTTTTTTTGAGTCTTGGAAGTTATTACCTCAGTAATAAACGCTCCTTATCCTTTTTGTTTTCGTTGTTGTGTCAAGATCAACTACTTTTGAGAAGTAGAGGAGTTGTGAAAAGTGGCTGTCCTGGGACAGATTTTTTGTGCTGCATTGTAAAAATTCGTGAAGGAGCTCAGTACTTAGGATGGAGCTGTAATTTGTTGTGCTTGTTCTCCAAGTTGTTACCCAACTTTCATTAGTTTTGCACATTTTGATTTGAGCAATAGAAGTTTTTCGAAAAAATCAATCTCTACCTGCTGGCCTGTTTTGATAGATTTCTGCCATCACTTGCATTTGCCTCTTATATTGATTCCCTTTCAGATTATTTTTGGGAGTTTGGGAAGGAGTTCTTACAATAGCTTTTGCATGGATGGTTTTTAGTTGAAGTTTGAACCTAAAGGTTTATTGTTTTTGCATACACTAATGTTGCCATTGAGGTTTGTGCGAGGCCTTGTATGAGAGGAATTTCCAGGAGAAGGAGAAAAAGGAATCTATAGAGTCCGTCTTTGAATAGGTAAAAAGTGGTGAAAATAGAAGGCTCTTGAAATCCTAATCTTTTTATATTTTTGATGTTTTTACTACATACGGAAGGTTACGAGACGAAATGGAGGAGGAAACGAAGGCCAGGGTGGCCACACCCACCCTAGGCGCAGGCCCCTAGCTGGTCGCGCCTGGAGGGGGTGTGAGCCCCCTGAGCTCCGTATTTGCCTTGTTTCGCAAAGTACCTTCCTTATGCATTGAAAGTTCGTAATATATAACCCCCCGGATCCCCCGAGGTTCGTATATCCTGTTCTCGTCGTGTTTTCGTTTCTATCTGTTTCTGTTAGGAAGTCTTCTAAAGTTTAGAGCACCATGGTCTCCGCCAACGACAAAGGCAAGAAGCCCGTGGAAGAAGAAAGGATCGCCGCTAGGCGCGAAGACATGGATTGGAGCGTCGAGGAGGAAGCTAAGATGGAGGAACAAACCCCCGCAGGGTCAAGGGAAAGGAAACCTACTTTTGTAGGAGCAATTAATACTGGACGTGCTTTTTCTCGTAACATGCAGGGGATTACAGCCTTTGTTCCATACTTCAGATCCTGCCCTGAGGCAGTGGAATCCCTTCGAACCACTGACAAGTTTTGTGATAAGTACCGTGCTTTGAGGATGAAGGTGGATATACTTCAAGAGGAGAATAACAGGCTTCGTAAGATGCTGGAAGGTTTTCTTACCCTAAACAAGAGAACACCACCGCCACCGAAGGAGTAATTCTTCATCAGGTTTGGCATACACTTGGCTTGTTCCAAGCTTAGGGGAGTGTCGCGGTATCACATCATTATCTTTTATCTTTTACCTTTTTAGTAGAGTCATATCTTTGGTAGAGAAGTTATCTTGTAGGTTGGTTTGCATTGTGGAAGTATCTATCCCTTAGTTGGTTATCTATGTATCCCTTGGTGTGAGTGTCTTTATGGAATATTAATGAGAAGCTTTATCTTTTACTTTTTGCACTTCTTATTTTAGTTTGCAATCTCTATTATATGATTGATCTTGTTGATCAGTATTGGTATCACTTTGGGCGCATCAAGTAGATCTAAATTGGTTTTGGCAAACCAAGCTCTGGTCGGTAGCAACACTTTTTGAGGCTTGAAAGGAAAAGAGAAAAGCACTTACAGGTATTTTGTATCATTTATTTTCTTTCTTGGTTGGCTCATAAGTTTAGTATTCTTTATCTAAGATTTTTTGTGTCTTCAAGGAAGGTTGCATGTTTGGCTGTATTACTTGTAGGTTTGTTTGCTTCCTTCAACTCTTTTGCTTGCTACCCAGCCTTGCTAGCCAAAAGCCTGTTTTGAGAAGGAATACTTCTCATGCATCCAACCCCCTTTGAACCAAAACCTGTGCCATTTGTGTCCACCATATCTACCTATTAGCACTATTGCTATTCCAAGCAAATTCTCAAGCTTCATCTATCTTTCGAATTAAAAATTATTTTGTTATGTGTAAACTAGTTAGTAAAGCTCTCACGAACTTGATGGCACACCTTATTTTCTTGCCCCTAACAAACTTGAACCATTGTGTCATTGAAGTTGTATATGCTTGCATCTATACGTTGGGATTAGCAGAACTGTGTTGTCACGGGGAACGCTTTCAACACTTATGGATACATATCCAGTTAATATCATGCTCTTTTGTTTGTGGATGTCGTCGATGTGAAATAAAAGGGGAGCTTGTAAGTCCATGGAATTATGTATGTGTGTTAGAGAAACGCCTGGGCCGCTAGCCTAAGCCATGCCTAATCATGGTGGAAACTTGCATCATAACCATAGTGAGCAATCTGTGAAGCATCCTCAATAAAAACCTATGCAAATAGCAAATAAAAAGATCGCTGAGATGCTCACTGTATGCTTGCCTTGTCATTTTGATTATGGGATAGCTCCTGTATCAAGTGCAAGGGGTACCCATTTGGTGGTTCTTTATGATACACATGTACTTACAATGACAAGAACTTACCGGTAACTAAAGTTGAGTAGCATGAGGAGCGTCCCTCGTACTCAAGGGACATGAGATTGCCAACTTATATTTCATCAAGCATATACTCCATATTCGTTCACTTTAACCTTAATCACCTCAAGATGCTTATGATAGGGGCAATGAGAGCTCAAAGCTAGTAAGTACCATAATATTTTGGAAGCTTTTTATGAACTTGAAATCCCTGCTTCCCTCTATGAAGGGCCTTTCTTCTACTTCTAAGTTGAGTCAGTAAACCTAGTTCCTCTCTATCTCCATCAAGCATTTGAGTTGTTGTGTTTCAAGCATTCATATGATGATTTATTCACTCGTGTTCTTTATCTTCCTTGTTTGCTCAAGACTCTTATCTATTGAGTGTTACTTTGAAAGCCATCATTGTGAAAAACCTTTTATGTTTGAGAAAAGAGTACTCCTATTGTAAAACTTCTACAAAAGCTTTTTGTGAAACTGTTTGCTATCTATTCTCTGACCAAGAACAAAGTTTGCCAATTCCAATTATGATTTATCTTTATGCATCTCTATTGTGACTCCCGTACTTGTTGCAAGCTAAGTTATATAATGGTGAGTTGCTTTCTTCTATGAGTTGTGTAATGGTAAGTGTGATGCTTCTTGTCCGTATTCTTTTATCGACACTTCACTCCATAAACATGTGGACATGTTTACTGAGCTCAGTTTTCGCTTGGGTACAAGCGAAGGTCTAAGCTTGGGAGGAGTTGATACGTCCAATTTGCATCACCATTCTATATCATAATTTGCCTCTATTCATTGATATATTTCATATTAAGAGGTGTTACTTATGTCTTCTCATCTGTTTTTGCATCATTGGATGATTCTTGGAGGATGAACTGCCAGAGTCAGGATTCTGATGGAAAAAGAGGTGTTTTGATGCAATTTCACGAAGATCAGAAAAATACCAGAAAAACTATGGAAAATCCTATTTTCCCAGAAGACGAAGAATGCCAGAAGGGGAGGCGGAGATGGGCCACAGGGGGCCCACACACCCCTAGGCGCGGGCCACCCCTAGGCCGTGCCTACAGGGGGTGTGGCCCACCTGGTCCACCTTTGGCTCCGCCCTCTCGCCTATATCTTCTCCTTGAAAACCTAATACAAAGGGGAGCGACCACAGAAAGATTCCACCGCCTCTGTAGGGCGTAAAACACCGAGAGAGAAAGAGCTCTCTGGTAGACAGATTTCTGCCAGGGGAATTCCTTCCCAGTGAGGGGAGATCGTCGCCATCAACACCATCATCAAGATAGACTACATCAGGATCATCATCATCATCCACACCATCATCTCCACCAGCACCATCATCACCACTCCATCCCGTTGTAACAATTGTGTTGAATCTTGCATAGTTCTTAGGGGAAACTTTTCCAGTGTTTGATTACTATTGTAGTTGATGCTTGTGAGTGGAACCGTTGGATTATTGTCTATGTTCAGATTATTATCCATCATTATATCATCTCTGATCTTGATCCATATGATGTCTCATGAGTAGTTTGTTTAGTTCTTGACGACATGGGAGAAGTCATGTTGTTAGTAGTGGATTTGTGTTGAGATATTATTCAATGGCTTAGTATTTAAGTTGTGGTGCTATTCTTCTAGTGGTGTCATGTGAATGTCGACTACATGATACTTCACCATTTATGGGCCTAGAGGAATGCATTGCATATTTGGCTACTAATTGTGGGGTTGCCGGAGTGACAGAAACCTGAACCTCCATTAGGACACCATTGCGCAAGGGAGCGTAGGATCTCAGAGTTAAGGCTGTGGTTAGGTTTATACCTTAATTGCTTTCTTTGTAATTGTGGATGCTTGCAAGGGGTTTAATCACAAGTATGTATTAGTACAAGTAAGGCCGGTACATTAGCATAGGTTCACCCACACAACACTTACAAAACCAAAGAAGAATACTCAACTATATGAAGCGAAAGCACTTGACAGAATTCCCATGTATCCTCGAGAACGTTTGGTCCTTATAAGTATTTCCACCGGCTTGTCCTTTGCTAAGAAAGTATTGGGACAATTGCTGCAATCGTTTGTTGTCTTTATTACTTGCACTTTATTTCTTTGCTTTATCAGAAAATCCCTAAAAATCCGTTTGCTCAGTATTTACAGATATTTCCTGCTCCATACCACTAGTCAACACCTTCTGCTCCTCGTTGGGATCGACACTCCTATTTATCAAAAGTACTACGATACACCCCCTATACTTGTGGGTCATCAAGGGAGAAGTTACCCTTTGCTCCTCCTTTGAAAGCAAAATTTGATGTTAATGCTTCTTCATTTGAAAATACTTGATTCTTGCTTCTTGTGCCTAACTTAAAGGCGTTAAAGAAAAGTACTTATTGGGAGATAACCCAAAAGTTTTACTTGAGTCTTGAAAGCTATTACTTCTGTAATAACCTCTTGTTATCCTTTTTATTTGCTTTTTGTGCCAAGAATGACCTCTAATGAGAGAGAAGTAAGATTTGGAGAGTTGCTGTCCCGAAACAGATTTTTGTGCTCCACCATAAAAATTCGTGAGGAATATCTGTAAGTCGTATTGAGCTGAAAATTTACAAACAAAACCCCCAGTATGTTAGATAACTTTTGTTAGTTAAACACTTTTTTATTTGAGCAACATAAGGTCTTTGAAAAAATCGGTTTTCACCTGCTGGTCTGTTTTGACAGATTTCTGCCATTATTTGCATTTGTCTCCTAATGATTTCTTTTTGATTTCTTCTTGGGAAATTGAGCTTTTTAAAGGAAGTTGCTTCAGTAGCTTGTGTTATTAATGAAAGTTTTTCTTTTTTGAAACTAAAACCCAAGGTCTATTATCTTTTGAATGCACTAATGTTGCTAATGAAGATTGTGTGAAGTTTTGTATGAATGAAATTTTTAGGTGTAAGGAAAGAATGATGTAATGAGATGAATAATGGACAATATATCAAGCTTAGGGATTCCACCCCGTGTCACCCAAGAAATATTCAAGAGGTACAAGCGTCAAAGCTTGGGGATGCCTAAGGCATCCCCTTCTTCATCAATAAAAATCTCAGGTCTCTTTCTAGACACTTCGTTTTTATTGTTTCAAGCACAGTTGTGTTATTCTTGGAGCATCTTAGTTTTGGTTTTTGGTTTTTGTTTGTTTATTTTTCTTGAATTAAGTATCTGGACCCCCGTTTTCGCTATGTTGTTTTCAAATAAGTTGATTGGTGTTGGAAAGGGGTAGGAAGTTCTTGCTTTAATAGTACAAAAAGGAGCTTGCTTTGACTGTGACTTAGACTTTATCATGTCATGCTAGATGTTGTTTTGACCTTATGCTTAGTGATTATTGCTGTAGCATGACTTGTTCCAAACAATTAAGATTTCTTAGTGTGCCTTGAAAGAATCATGCGTTGTTTTAGCATACAAAAGCATAGTATTGTGGTATTCTCCTTTAATGCTTTGTTTGGGTTGACTTGGCACATGCACACGCCATGTTATGACTATGAACCAGTCACCATAGCCTCTATGATTATTTAGTTTTTGACTTGTGATACCACTTTATGCTTTATTTGATAATGTTTTGTCACTCTGCATGATTATGGCCATTATTGCTCTCTTAGTTGGTCGCTCCTAGTCTTTTGATAGCCTCCACTTGTATTGAGTAAGCTCTACTCATGCATCCAACTCCCAAGAAACCAAGTTATTCCAAAGTGTCCATTATAAATTCCTATGCATGGTGTGTTACACCATTTCAAGTATATTCTTGTTTTATCTACCTTCCAATTAAAAAGTCACTTTGTTATGTTAAAAATTAGTGATTAAAGCTCTCACAAACTTGGTGGCACACTTTATTTTTCTTGCCCTAATAAACTTGAACCATTGTGTCATCTATGTTGTATATGCTTGCACTTATAAGTTGGGATTAGCAGAACCATACTGTCATGGGGAACGCTTTCAACACTTGTAAATATCTACCCGGTTGATATCATGCTCTTCTGTTTATGGATGTCGTCGATGTGAAATGAAAGGGGAGCTTGTAAGTCCATGGAGTTATGTATATGTGTTAGAGAAACGCCTAGGCCGCTAGCCTAAGCCATGCCTAATCATGGTGGAAACTTGCAGCATCACCATAGTGAGCAATCTATGAAGCATTCTTCTTATAAAAAAGAGATAGAAAAAAAGAGATTGAGAAAAAGAAAAAAAATATGAGAAAAGAGGAAAGAGAGAAAAAGCACCATTTTCCCATGGTAAATAAGAAGATTGCTGAGATGCTCATTGTCTGCTTGCCTTGTCATTTTGATATGGGATAGCTCTTGTATCATGGGGCAAGGGGTACACCGTTGGCGGTTCTCTATGATACACATGTACTTACTATGACAAGAACTTGCCGGTAACTAAAGTTGAGTAGCATGAGGAGAGTCCCTCGTACTCAAGGGACATGAGATTGCCAACTTATACTTTGTCAAGCATATACTCCATATTTTGTTCACTTTAACCTTAATCACTTCAAGATGCTTATGATAGGGGCAATGAGACCTGAAAGCTAACAAGTACCATAATTTTTGGAAGCTCTTTATGAAACTTGAAATCCCTGCTTCCCTTTGAAGGGCCTTTCTTCCACTTTTATATTGAGTCTCCACCTTCTATTCTTAGGCACAAATTAAGAGAATAGTTGCCATTCTTAGTTCTATGTGCACTATCCCAAAACTTATTGATTGATTCATATTGTTCATATTGCTTGTTCTTGAACTATTTGTATCTAGTCACCCTTACGAACTTTGAACGTGTCCTATGCATTTATGTTTTGCTACTCCATGAGGGATAAGCTGAATGCCACTATGCTATGTTTTCTATATGTGAAACAAACAAATGTCTTTCAATGCATTATTATTCATGATCTTTGTTTGTATCATTTCATGTTGCAACAATAGTAACTTTGTCTTATTGTTAGAACTTCATCTTTTATGCTCATGTTTAGAGTACTTTGATCCCATCTTTCAATGCTTGAAAATAGTTTGATCATGATTGTCATGGTGAATGTTACCTCAAAAATTATTCTTTTTATCACTTACCAACTCGAGGACGAGCAGGAGTTAAGCTTGGGGATGCTTGATACGTCGTAAACGTATCTATAATTTTTGATGTTCCATGCTTGTTTAGTATCCACTTTGCTTTGCTTTGTCTACACTTTGAGGTATTTTTATATGTTTTCCGGAACTAACCTATTGACAAGATGCCATAGTGCCAGTTGCCTGTTTTCTTCTATTTTTGGTTCCAGAAAGCTAGAAAATGAATATTCTCGGAATTGGACGGGACAAAATCCAAAGTCAATATTTCACCGAGGAGAACACGGAGCCATAAGATGAGACGGAGGAGGGCCTTAAGGGGCCCACACCTCCTGGCCACGTGGCCAGGCCTGGCCCGCGCCTGGGGGGTGCGGCCGCCTCGGGCACCCCCTCGACCTCCCTCTTCGCCTATAAGAATCCCCTGATACCAAACTCCTAAGTACCCGATCAATCTTCCACAAAACAGTCTGTAGCCACCGCCACCATCCCTAGATCGGGGGGATCTAAAGCTCTTCCTGGCACCCTGCCGGAGGGGAGAGATCATCCCGGAGGCCTTCTTCATCACCATGCCAGCCTCCGGTATGATGCGTGAGTAGTTCCACCTTGGACTATGGGTCCATATAGTAGCTAGATGGTTGTTTCTCCTCCTTTGTGCTACCATGTTTAGATCTTGTGAGATCCGTTCATGATCAATATCATCTATTTGTAATCATGCATGTTGTGTTTGCGAGGATCCGATGGATATCGAGATTACTTTGTAAGATTGATTAATAATTCTATCTTGTCTTTATGATTGTTGATTCTATCATGTCTGTGTTGTTTGAGATCTTGCATGCTCTCCGTTTCTAGTAACTATCTTGGCCAAGTAGATGCTAGTGACTCCAAGAGGGGGTATTTATGATCGATAGTGGGTTCATGCCTGTATTGAATCTGGGGAAGTGACAGAAATATCTAAGGTTGTAGATGTGTTGTTGCTACTAGGGAGAAAACAACAATCTCTTGTTCACGGAACAATTATATTGTTTACCTTACACACTTTGCTTAATGCAGTTATCCGTTGCTTGCAACTTAATACTGGAGGGGGTTCGGATGATAACCTGAAGGTGGATTACTAGTCATAGAAGCAGTTGGATGGTGGTCTATGTATATTGTTGTATTGCCTAATCAAATCTCATAGGATCGTGAATGACTAGTATTGCATTGTTATGCCTTGCTCTATCCTTTCAATTACCCTGTTGTAATTTTTTTACCCATCATGGTATGTTATCTATCTTAAGGAGAACACCTCTAGTGAACTATGGACCCCGGTCCAATCTTTACCATTGATACATCTTCCACTGTTACTGTTTACTTTCTGCAAGCCACCATTACCTTCCACACCATACGTTTAATCCTTTGTTTTCAGCAAACCAATGAGATTGACAACCTCACTGTAAGTTGGGGCAAAGTCTTGAGTTTGTGTTGTGCAGGATTCCAAGTTGTTAGCAACACCTTGGAGTTGTTTCCTTGCTCCTACTGGTTCGATAACCTTGGTTTCATAACTGAGAGAAAACTTGCTGCTGTGCTCATCATACCTTCCTTTTGGGGTCGAAGCTCTGCTATTGAGCTGCATCATTGTGGTTAGGTTTTTATCTTAATTACTTTCTTGTAGTTGCGGATGCTTGCAAGGTGTTTAATCACAAGTAGGTATTAGTACAAGTAAGGTCAGTACATTAGCATAGGTTCACCCACACAACACTTATCCAACCAAAGAAGATTAATCAACTATATGAAACGAAAGCACTTGACAGTATTCCCATGTGTCCTCGAGAACGTTTGGTCCTCATAAGTAATATCACCGGCTTGTCCTTTGCTAAGAAAGGATTGGGCCACTTGCTGCAATTATTTGCTATGTTTATTTACTTGCACTTCATTTCCTTGCAATATCAAAAAACCCTAAAAATCCGTTTGCTAGTATTTACAGTGAATCTTGAGCCAGTACCACTAGTTAGCACCTTCTGCTCCTCGTTGGGATCGACACTCCTATTTATCGAAAGTACTACGATACACCCCCTATACTTGTGGGTCATCAGTTCTTTCCATAATATCTTTCAACTCATTAATAGCTCTAGAGTTTTCCATTAAATGATTCTGGACTTTCTTATTAAAATTATCTTGCTTAACAATTAAAATATAAAATTCTTCTAAGCATTGAACAGGAGGTTTAGAATAAGGAATATCACCTTCATCAAAGTGTTGGAGAGAGTGTACCTCAATAGTGGATGAGTGGGAGATTGGCTTACATAAAATTCTTCTGTAGGAGGTAAATTCTTCACATCTTCAGATTTAATACCCTTCTCCTTAAGACATTTCTTAGCTTCCTTCATCACTTCTTGGGTGTTGGTGTTGGAGTTGACTCTGGCACAATGGGTTCAGGTGTAGTTGACTCAGGTGTAGTTGGCTCAGATGTAGTCCAATCATCATAATTCTTGTTTATTTTAGCCATTAATTTCTCAGCTTCTGTGGGAGTTCTTTTCCTGAAAACACAATCAGCACAACTATCTAGGTATGTCCTAGATTCATCAGTTAGTCCATTATAGTATATATATCAAGAAGCTCATTTTTATGTAATGGACATTCACGATGTGTATGAATTAAAGGACAAAACCTTTCCCATGATTCAGGCAATTTCACCTTTTCTCCCTGTTTAAAATCAAAGATTCTGCAAAATGGCATGTCGGGCACTAGGAAGGAAATATTTCTAAAAGAAGGTAGCAATCAGGGCTATCAATGGATCTAGGAGGTAAATTATTAAACAAAGCTTTAGCTTCTCCTTTCAATGAAAAAGGGAAAAATTTAGCAACAAAGTAGGTGCGCATCTTAATATCATCAGAAAATAAGCCACTCACAATAGAGAGATCAGTCATATGTGCAACATCACTTTCATTTTTAGTCCCACAAAAAGGTTCTTTCTCAACAATGGTTATATAGGATAAATCAAGAGAGAAATCATAATCCTTAACTTTAATGTTTATGGGAGATGTGGCAAACTTAGCATCAGGAAATAGTTTGGGTCTAATAGTACGTCTCTCAAGAAGACTTTTAATAGCACTTGCACCATGTGTGTTTCGGCATTCTTCAATAAATTCATCAGTCATTTCAATATAACCGTCATTAATATCATAGCTCTCACTAGACTCAGGTGAACTAACTGGTGTAGTAGTATCTTCATTAGGAGTTTCAGTGTTTCCCATTATAGTTCTAGCAATTGTAGCATCTAGGAAAGGACCTAATGAACCACTCTCATCAAGCATAGTGGAAGTAACATCATGAGTATCAGAAGCAATTTCAGATTCAGCAGTAGTAGCAGTATGTGTACCATGTGTATGTGGTGGTGGTGTAAGGAGCTTACTCATAACAGATGGTGAATCAAGAGCAGCAGAGGTGTTCAGAACTATACCTCTTCTTGTAGTGGATGGTAAAATAGGAACTTTTCCATCACGAGTTTTACCCTGTGATGAATGGAAGCAGCGAACAATAATAATTCCAAGTAAACTTTATAAATAAATCTATGCTCCCCGGCAACGGCGCCAGAAAATAGTCTTGATGATCCACAAGTATAGGGGATCACAACATTTTTCGAGGGAAGTAAAGCCCAATTTATTGAATCGACACAAGGGGAGCCAAATAATATTTATAAGCCTTAACAACTGAGTTGTCAATTCAGCAACACCTGGAAATAGTCTTGCTCACAGTAGTTTATCAGTAGCAACAGTTTTGTAGTAGCAATAGCAAAGTAACAACAGTAGTAAAATAAAGTCAATAGTAACAATTGTAGTAAACAACAAGATTTGAGTGTGGTAGGCATAGGGATGGATGGACGGACGTTGCATAGACAAGACTATTCATGTAATATCAAGATCAAGGACATTTGCAGATAAATAAGATAAAGCATCCAAGTACTAAATAATCATAGGCATGTGTTTCATATATAGTCATACGTGCTCGCAATGAGAACTTGCACAACATCTTTTGTCTTGCCAGCCCGTTGCAGCGAGGCCTCAAGGGAATATACTGGCAATTAAGGTGATCCTTTTAATAGAGCACCGGAGCAAAGCATTAACACTCCATGAATCACTAGTAGAAAACAGGCTATCCGTCCGCGCCCCCTAACAGCATTAGTCCCGGTTGCGCCACGAACCGGGACTAATGCTGGCACGCGTCCCGGTTCGAGCGAGCACGGTGGCCGGAGGCATACGTCCCGGTTCGTAAGGGGTCATGCGTCCCGGTTTGTAAACCAAACCGGGACTAAATGTTGGGCGTCAGCCACGTGGCGTGGCACACACCTTTAGTCCCGGTTTGTGTTACAAACTGGGACGTATGATCCCGCCCTCTATAAATACGACGCCCAGCCCTCTGCCTCCCCTCTGTTTTTTCTTGGTGGAAGGTGTGAGAGGTGTGCTAGTTTATTATTTCCTATGCATGCATTCAAGGTTTTTAATGAAATGTTTGAGTGAATGATCCCGTTCAATTTCTCACAGAACAAAAATATAGAAGGTGTCTGAGACGCACTTGAGCTTTCTCCTCTTTATTTCCCTCGATCAAGGTTAGCAATCTTATCTTTTCTCTGTCATTGATACAATGCATGTGTCGATGTGAATTGGTCATTTCACTATTTATGATGTCCTGTTTTTGATAAACTTACTTATATGATGTAGATGAACGGTCGGGAATGGATGTACGGTGACCGGCGTGTACCCTGGTACATTAAAGGCGTGGATAAATTTATCGATGTGGCTACGGCAAACAAAGAGAATGGTTTTATACGTTGTCCATGTGTTCAATGTCGGAACAACAAGGAGTACTCTTCC
Source organism: Avena sativa (assembly GCA_916181665.1). Classification (NCBI taxonomy): domain Eukaryota; kingdom Viridiplantae; phylum Streptophyta; class Magnoliopsida; order Poales; family Poaceae; genus Avena; species Avena sativa. The sequence continues at coordinate 527,864,999 of OV702299.1, forward strand.
TCAAAAATCATTCGCGGCCACCTGGTTATGAAAGGTGTCATGCCCAACTATAATTGCTGGACCAAGCACGGGGAAAGAGGGGTTATGATGGAAGACGATGAAGAAGAAGATGATGATAACAACTATCATCATATGTTTCCTGAATATAGTGATACTGCAATGGAAGACAATAACAAGGAAGGAGGTGAAGAACGGGCATCAGATGAGCCCGCTGATGAACTTGGTAAGGTCATTTCTGAGGCAAAGTGAGACTGTGAAACAGAAAATGAGAAGTTGAAGTTAGAGGGCATGTTAGAAGATCACAAGAAATTGTTGTACCCAAATTGTGAAGATGGCAGCACAAAGCTCTGTACCACACTAGAATTTCTATGATGGAAGGCAGAGTGTGGTCTAACTGACTCCTCATTTGAAAAGATGCTGAAAATAATGAAGCCGAAGTTTCCAAAACATAACGAACTTCCCGAGAGTACCTACAAAGCAAAGAAGACTCTTTGTCCTCTAGGATTATATGTGCAGAAGATACATGCATTCATTAATGACTGCATCCTCTACCGCGGTAAGGAGTATGAGAATTTATATAAATGCCCGGTATGCAATGCATTGCGGTATAATATCAGACGAGATGACCCTGGTGATGTTGAGGGAGAGCCCCTCCGGAAGAGGGTTCCTGCTAAGGTTATGTGGTATGCTCCTATAATACCAAGGTTGAAACGCATGTTCAGAAACAAAGAGCATGCGAGGTTGTTGAGATGGCACAAAGAAGACCGTAAGAAAGACGGGAAGTTGAGACACCCTGCTGATGGGTCACAGTGGAGAAAAATCGAGAGAGACTTCCCGGACTTTGCAGGTGACGCAAGGAACTTATGGTTTGGTCTAAGTACGGATGGCGTGAATCCTTTTGGGGAGCAGAGCTGCAGTCACAGCACCTGGCCCGTGACTCTATGTATCTACAACCTTCCTCCTTGGTTGTGCATGAAGCGTAAGTTCATTATGATGCCAGTGCTCATCCAAGGCCCGAAGCAACCGGGCAACGACATTAATGTGTACCTTAGGCCATTAGTTGAAGAACTCTTACAGCTGTGGGGCAAACCAGGTGTACATGCGTGGGATGAGAACAAACAGGAGCCATTTGACCTATGAGGGTTGCTTTTCGTAACCATCAATGATTGGCCTGCTCTTAGTAACCTTTCAGGACAGACAAACAAGGGATATAAGGCATGCACGCACTGTTTAGATAAGACTGAAGGTACATATTTGCATAAATGCAAGAAGGTTGTGTACCTGGCGAATCGACTATTTCTTCTGACCAATCATCTCGTAAGAAAGAAAGGCAAGCATTTCAAAGGTGAGGCAGATCACCGGAAGAAGCCTGAACTCCCTGCTGGTGATGATGTATTTGGTATGGTCAAGGACATAGAAGTAATCTTTGGAAAGGGTCTCGGCGGTCAATTAGTTCCGAACGACGTCGCTACAGGACACGCACCCATGTGGAAGAAGAAATCTATATTTTGGGAGCTGCCATATTGGAAAGTCCTACGTGTCTGCTCTTCAATCGACGTGATGCACGTGACGAAGAATCTTTGCATGAACCTGCTAGGATTCCTAGGCGTGTATGGGAAGACAAAAGATACACCAAAAGCACGGGAGGACCAACAAATTATGAAAGACCCAAAGAACATGCATACACAGAACAAGACGGATAAATGGCGTCACTTAAGTCGTGCCAGCTATGCTCTTACCAAAGCAGAGAAGGAAATCTTTTTTGAAGTCCTTTATAGTATCAAGGTGCCATCTGGCTTCTCATCTAATATAAAGGGGATAATAAATATGGCAGAGAAAAAGTTCCAAAACCTGAAGTCTCATGACTGTCACGTGATTATGATGCAGTTGCTTCCAATTGCATTGAGGGGGCTTCTACCGGAAAATGTTCGAGTACCCATTCTGAAGTTGTGTGCATTCCTCAATGCAATATCTCAGAAGGTAATCAATCCAGATATTCTGCCAAGATTACAGTAGGATGTGGTACAATGTCTTGTTAGTTTTAAGTTGGTGTTCCCACCATCCTTCTTCAATATTATGACGCATCTCCTGGTTCACCTAGTGGAAGAGATTGTCATTCTCGGTCCTGTATTTCTTCACAATATGTTCCCCTTTGAGAGGTTCATGGGAGTCTTAAAGAAATATGTTCATAACCGTGCTAGACCAGAAGGAAGCATCTCCAAGGGATATGGAACAGAGGAGGTCATTGAGTTTTGTGTTGACTTTATTCCTGACCTTAAGCCGATTGGTGTTTCTAACTCGTGACATGAGGGAAGACTAAGTGGAAAAGGCACACTGGGAAATAAAGAAATGATATGTAGGGACGGGGATTCTTTCACTAAAGCACACTACACAGTTCTACATAATTCCACCTTGGCAGCTCCGTATATCGAGGAACACAAGATTATTGTACGCTCCAAAAACCCGGGGAAGCCTGAATCATGGATTACAGATGAACACATGAAGTCTTTCGGTGGTTGGATGCAGACTCTTGAATGACACCACTGTTGGAGATCAGCTATACTTGTTGGCCGCGTCACCATCTTCTACTATATTGAATTTCCAAGGGTACGAAATAAATGGGAATACATTCTACACGATCGCCCAAGATAAAAAGAGCACCAACCAAAATAGTGGTGTCCGCATTGATGCAACAGACGAGAATGGGCCAAAAGGACACATACTATGGTTACATAGAGGAGATATGGGAACTAGACTATGGAGTCTCTTTTAAGGTCCCTTTGTTTCGCTACAAATGGGTCAACCTGAATGGGGAAGGGGTAAAGATAGACCAGTTGTACGGAATGACAACAGTGGATCTCAACAATCTTGGTTATAGAGATGAACCATTCGTCCTAGCCAATGATGTGTCTCAGGTTTTCTATGTGAAGGACATGTCCTCCAGACCGAAAAAAAGAAAAAATATGCAAACGAATACATCATATGATGAGCCAAAGCGTCACATAGTTCTTTCAGGGAAAAGAAACATCGTGGGAATCAAGGACAAGACAGACATGTCAGAAGATTATAATAAGTTTGATGAAATTCCGCCCTTCACAGTGAAAACTAACCCAAGCATTCCGTTAAGTAAAGAAGATGCTCCATGGTTACGTCTGAAGCGATCATAAAGAAGGACATATGCCAAGAAGTTCATGCTCATATTGTGTAACTCTAGTTCATGTCTGGCCAGGATATCTTATGATGTTTGCAATTTTCCAAGTTTAATAAATGTATTGAGTGTTAGTCCCGGTTTGTGGTTTGACCGGGACTATATATAGGGGGGCCTTTAGTCCCGATTTTGTAGTCTCGGTTTTTAATATTAATAAATGTCTTGAGTGTTAGTCCCATTTTGTGGCTGGACCGGGACTAAAGGGGGCCTTTAGTCTCGATTCGTAGAACGACTTTCCTGAACTATGAAGAAGTTGTCCCGATTCGTATTTACCATTAAGATCTGATCTCCAAACGCGTGTGGTCACATATTAGGGAGTGCCTCTATGACCAGTTTTTTGGAGATGCCGGAGGACTGGGATCCGGCGGCATCTCCCTGAAACTGGTCGTAGTGGTGTCCCTGCTCTCGCACACCATCTTGCAGCTTGTAACTTCTCTAACTAGATCAATACACCTAGGAGCTAACTAATTTCACATATTAGGGAGTGCCTCTGTGACCAGTTTCTTGGAGATGCCAAAGGACTGGGATACGGCGGCATCTCCCTGAAACTAGTCATAGTGGTGTCCCTGCTCTCGCACACCATCTTGTATCTTGTAACTTCTCTAAGTAGATCAATACACCTGGGAGCTAACTAATTTCACATATTAGGGAGTGCCTCTATGACCAGTTTCTTGGAGATGCCGGAGGACTGGGATCCGGCGGCATCTCCCTGAAACTGGTCGTAGTGGTGTCCCTGCACTCGAAAATCATATTGGAGATGCCTCAATCTGGCTGGAGGACTGGACTCACAAGGATGCCTATTTATAGTACAAGCAGCTCGGCATAGTGTCGACACTTATGACATAATGTCGACACTCACCCCTATTATTAGTGATGACTCGTGTTTTGTCCCGGTTGGTGTCTCCAACCGGGACTAAAGTTTCATCTTTAGTCTCGGTTGGTGACACCATCCGGGACAAGGTACACATCGCACGACATAATGTCGACACTCACCCCTATCATTAGTGTTGCCTGGCCCAGCCTGCCGAAATCCCTCCAACCGGGACTAAAGATGAACCTATCAATGTTGTTGTGCCCATATTATGCATGCATGTGGACACTGGTATGGAGAACAATGTTGCAAGAGGAAGTTTTCCTTTTTGTCGCACGGAAAAGCCATTTTCCATTTTCCGAGCGCAAAAAAGGGTCGTTTTGTGAAGTAACCACCAAAATGTTGTTTCAGAATGCTACCGTCCTATTTTTCTAAAATAGTAGACCACCTTACATGGACTATCTCCCAACCGGGACATCTCAAACATTTTCGTCGACCCTGGGTAAAAAGGACAAATGTCTGCCCAATCGGTAGGAAGTGGGCCGGTTTGTACTACAGGTACATGATCTAACGCGCGTGATTTTTTGAAAAAATCATTTTTAGACTCGCAATATGTGGTTTCTTCAGATATCCAATGCAAGTTCTAACGATGCTCGTCCCCTATCTTCATGCATGCCGGTTTGACCATAGTTAGAAATTCAAAAAATTCAAAACGGGCACAAGAAATTCAAAAAAAATCCGAACAATGTAAATCCTTCGCGTGGTGTCATATTATGTGACATAGTTGCAAAGAAAAATACCAGACTTGGTATATTGATCATGTCTCGAAAAAACCTTCACAAAATTACCTATCATGTTCGAGGTTTCATGACTTTCGGTCCAAATGACCGATGTTATGTGCTGAATCACGGCATAGTTTGTGAAGTTGTTCCCATATTATGCATGCATGTGTACATTGGTATGGAGAACAATGTTGCAGGAGAAAGTTTTCCTTTTCGTCACACGGAAAAGCCATTTTCCATTTTCCGAGCGCAAAAAACGGGTCGTTTTGTGAAGTAACCACCAAAATGCTCTTTCAGAATGCTACCGTCCCATTTTTTTTTAAATACTAGACCACCTTAAATGGACTATCTCCCAACCGGGACATCTCAAACCTTTTAGTCCATCCTGGGTAAAAAGGACAAATGTTTGCCGAATCGGTAGGAAGTGGGTCCGGTTTGTACTACAGGTACATGATCTAACGCCGTGATTTTTTGAAAAAATCATTTTTAGACTCGCCATATGTGATTTCTTCAGAGATCCAATGCAATTTCTAACGATGCTCGTCCCCTATCTTCATGCACGCCGGTTCGACCATAGTTAGAAATTCAAAAAATCCAAAACGGGCATAAGAAATTCAAAAAAAAAATCCGAACAATGTAAATCCTTCACGTGGTGTCATATTATGTGACATAGTTGCAAGGAAAAATACCAGACTTGGTATATTGATCATGTCTCGAAAAAACCTTCACAAAATGACCTATCATGTTCGAGGTTTCATGGCTTTCGGTCCAAATGACCGATGTTATGTGCTGAATCACGGCATAGTTTGTGATGATGCGATCATATTATGCATGCATGTGGACATTGGTATGGAGAACAATGTTGCAGGAGGAAGTTTTCCTTTTCGTCGCATGGAAAAGCCATTTTCCATTTTCTGAGTGCAAAAAACGGGTCGTTTTATGAAGTAACCACCAAAATGCTGTTTCAGAATGCTACCGTTCCATTTTTCTAAAATACTAGACCACCTTAAATGGACTATCTCCCAACCGGGACATCTCAAACCTTTTCGTCCATCCCGGGTAAAAAGGACAAATGTCTGTCGAATCGTTAGGAAGTGGGTCCGGTTTGTACTACAGATACATGATCTAACGCCCGTGATTTTTTGAAAAAAACATTTTTAGACTCGTAATATGTGGTTTATTCAGAGATCCAATGCAAGTTCTAACAATGCTCGTCCCCTATCTTCATGCACACCGGTTCGACCATAGTTAGAAATTCAAAACTTCAAAACAGGTATAAGAAATTCAAAAAAATCCAAACAATGTAAATCCTTCGCGTGGTGTCATATTATGTGACATAGTTGCAAGGAAAAATACCAGACTTGGTATATTGATCATGTCTCTAAAAACCCTTCACAAAATAACCTATCATGTTCGAGGTTTCATGGCTTTCGGTCCAAATGACCGATGTTATGTGCTGAATCACGGTATAGTTTGTGATGATGTTCCCATATTATGCATGCATGTGGACATTGGTATGGAGAACAATGTTGCAGGAGGAAGTTTTCCTTTTCGTCGCACGGAAAAGCTATTTTCCATTTTCCGAGCGCAAAAAAGGGTCGTTTTGTGAAGTAACCACCAAAATGCTATTTCAGAATGCTACCGTACCATTTTTATAAAATACTAGACCACCTTACACGGACTATCTCCCAACCGGGACATATCAAACCTTTTCGTCCATCCCGGGTAAAAAGGACAAATGTCTGCCGAATCGGTAGGAAGTGGGTCCGGGTTGTACTACAGGTACATGATCTAACGCCCGTGATTTTTTGAAAAAATCATTTTTAAACTCGCAATATGTGGTTTCTTCAGAGATCCAATGCAAGTTCTAACGATGCTCGAAAAAACCTTCACAAAAACCTAAACCCTAAACCCAAGTTTCTTCCCGCCATTTTTCTTCCCGCCATTTCTTTCCGCGATTTCTTCCCGCAGTTTTTTCCCGCCATTTCTTCCCGCAGTTTTATTCCCGCCATTTCTCAGTACATATATGTAGGATTGGCCTCCATTGTCATTGCACATCTCTAGACTCATATCTGCAACCTCATCACTCTTTCCCATGGCTTCCACCATACGAATAACCCCCAGGGAGGCGGAGACGCTTTGCGCCTCGAACTACCCCTGCCCGCCAGGCTAATACATCCCCGTCGGCTAGATGCTCAGCGTCGGAGGCGTGCTGGTTCCTCCTGTCCCTCTAGGTGTGGCGCGCCGGATGGCCATCACAAACCACTACTACTTCGAGCTCACGCCGGAGCAGCGGAGGATCCCAACTGGCATCCCGACTATTTCCCGACTTGGGAAGCCTTCTTCGGGGATTGGCGTGAGAGGGCGCTCGCTAGGCACGAGGAGGACGGCCCACCTCCTCCGAACTTCAACGAGGTCGGCCGTCGGCTGTGGTGGCGCGGCCGGACTCTCCAGAGCGTCATGGACTATGACACGACCGCCGACTCTAACCCCCGCCTGCGCTACCCTCAAGTCCAGCCCACTCGTACTCAGCCTTCAAGGTTCAACTACGGCGACCCCGACGACGACAGCGACGAAGGCCGCGGCGAGTACGGCGACTACAGCGGCGAGTACGACGACTACAGTGGCGACTATAGTGGCGAGTATCAGACTATGAGCGTTCTATTCTCAATTCACATGCGTCACAACAAGCTTCGAAGAGCATTACTGATGCAAGCGAGAAATCCGTTGCCCAGCTCGGAGAACAAGCAAAATAGTCTTGCTCCCCTCTCAAGGTGATTTCCCATACCAATGTGGGGTCAAGCAAATATACGGCCGAAGAGCAGTATGATCTAGATATAGTTGCACAATACGGAGAAGCTGCCGCTGCTCAAGGTATGAGTATTGCCCAGTACTTATCCCAGTTACAGTACTTCCCCGTGTGTGAAGTAGCATACAAATACCAGTACAACAAACCTCTCGCCAAACCTGGAGGTAAATAATCTTCCAACAAAAATGCAAAGATTGCATAACTGATACATGCATGCCACAAAGGCCGGGGCTAACTTGATAATGCTAAGGGTTACAAAAAAGCATTATGGAAAGAAATAGATGACATGATATCCATTGAATTTGATGAACTATTTCAATTATTCAATCAAGACACCTTGGACAAATCGATCATCAGTGTCTATTGCCTGTAAGTACTAATTCTGTAATTAATTTAGTCTCTAGCTATCTCACCTCGTTTATTGCATGTATATAATCATACTATAATATGCAGAATGAAGATTCTCGAATGCAGCAGAGGACAAATCTATGACATTAGGTTCATTGACCCATATTGGGTTCATCAAGCTAATCTCAAAACAAACCCCCAGGATACGGAGGATAATATCGTACACGCGTTAAGGTTTCAAGAAACCAGAAGGGAAATACTATTTCCTTACAACTTCGAGTGAGTGTTATTGTCTTGTATACACTTTCTATTTCGCTTACTCGATGTTAAGTATATAATTGATTAGTTATACATGCGCAACTTCCACTATATTCTGTTAATCATTCAACTTGACAAAGGGCGTGTACTAGTCATGGACTCGAAACATAAACCCCTTGAGTCGTGAAAGGACATGCAGATGATTCTCCAGTGGTAATTCTAATCATTACGACACTATATCGGCAACGTTTGTGAATTTTATGATATCAAGTAATTAATAACTTCTTTTATTCGTTTTTTTTTTGCCGAGCAGCACTTGGAAACGATTCACCAACAAGGCTAGGGGTGTTTGGAAAGAGGAGCTTACATTTCAACCACTAGATGTAAGCACCACTAGCTATATCCGCGCATCTCTTTGATTCTAGTTTTGATACCGTTATTATCATGCTTGATTATTTTTTTAATTGAACTCTGTTCTCGTAAAGTGCCTGACGCAGGGACCAGGGAACAATTTATGTGGATACTATGTTTGCGAGTTCATACGTCAGACGTGCTGTGAGAAGGGCAGAAATTTAGAGCAACTCACGTACGTAAACAATTTATATAGTTTTTAATTACCACCAAATTGTGTTTAGTTTCATTCATATAGGTTGACTCCTTTTCTAAATCAGATCGAACGTCTACGGGACGGTCTTCTGCTAAAGAATCGCGTACGAGCAATTCAGGAGGAATTGGTGGGATTCTTGGATGCAGAAGTCCTAAACCCAAAAGGAGAATACTATTCGGATGTGTATAAACAATAGGAATTGTACAAAGAGCTTATTTTGTATGTAATGCATGAACTCCGTGTATCGAATGTAATATATGCGACACTTAGATCTATATTGTCATGATGATCTTGTGTAATATAATGGTTCCTTTATCGATGAGTGCAAAACACTAAATAAAAAATAAAACAACATCAATGAATTCTCTGCCGCAGCACAAAAAGTGGCCAAAATGCTGCCGCGGCAAAAAAAGTTGCCAAAATGAATTCTCTGCCGCGGCAGAGAAATGTGTCAAATCTCTGCCGCGGCAGCGGGTTATTTGTCCCGGTTCGTGTTACGAACCGGGACGGTTGCTCCTCGCCCTCTGCTGCGGCCACGTGTACGCCCTTTTTTCCTAGTTGGTGGGGCAACCGGGACTAAAGGTTGGGGCTTTAGTCCCGATTGCCCCGTCCCGGTTGGGTAACCGGGACTAAATGCCTTACCAACCGGGACACATGGGGCGGTTTCCACTAGTGAATACACGTGATCCTCACATCACAACCACCCCCTCCGATTATCCCGATTTTTTTCACTTCGGGGCCTCGGGTTCCGGACAATAATATGTGTAAACAACTTGCAGGTAAGATCACAAACAATAATATCATCATGAATCAATAACATATTCAGATCTGATATCATGGCACTCGGGCCCTAGTGACAAGCATAAGCATAACAAGTTGCAACAATGTCAAAAAGCAATAACAATAGATACTAGGCACCATGCCCTAACAATCTTATGCAATTACATGATAGATCTCATCTAATCCCTACCATCCCCATAGCCTACAGTAGTGGATTACTCACTCATTGATGGGGGAAACATGGATGGTTGATGGAGAAGCGTCGGTGATGATGATGGCGATGATCTTCTCCAATTCCCCGTCTCGGCAGGGTGCCATAACGGAGTTTCTGCTTCCGAATCGCGGTTTTCTGGTAGTAGCAGCGCAACAGAACTCTATCTGGAAAAACTTTGAACCCCCTGTGTTTTCAGGTCAGAGGGTTTATGTAGGAGAAGGGAGAGGTCGAGGTGGTGCCCGAGGCGGCCACACCACCCCTTGGCACGGCCTGGCCTGGCCCGTGCCACCAGGTGGTGTGGGCCCCTCGTGGCCCTTCTCCGTCTCGTCTTCTGGCTTCGTGAGTCTTCTGGTAAAATAGGAGTTTTGCGATATTTTCTGTCATTTTTCCTAAAAGTTGATTTCCTACACAAAAATGAGACACCAAAGCAATTCTGCTAATAACAGCGTCAGTCCATGTTAGTTGTATCCCAATCACACAAATTAGAGGAGAAACAATAATAAAAGTGTTTGGGAAAGTAGATACATTTTGGATGTATCAACGCTCCCGTAGTCGGTCACACATTCAGTACTCGATGAAGACCTTCCTCTCCCTTGCTCCAGCATGCATCGGAGGTTATATATTTCTCCTCGCGATTCCGGCAGCACGACGACATGGTGGTGGAAGTAAAGGGGAAATCCTGCAGGGCTTCGCCTAAGCCGAAGCGGGTATGGTGGAGTAGAAGAGGGCCTCGACGATCTAGGGTTTAGAGGGCCGAGGAGAGGTGGTGGCAGCCGGCGGCTAGCAGAGGCCCTAGGCGGTGGCTTGGGGAGATCCCTAGGTGGCGACGACTTGGGGTGGAGGCAGCCAAGCTAGGGTTTGTGGTGAGGGGTAGAGGGGCGCCCTACCCCTTCTTATATAGGTGGCAGAGGAGGTTGGGGGAGGGGAGTTCTCCCCCAACTCCTCCTTGTGGTCGGCGGCAAGGGAGAGGGAGGAATCCTCCCTTAGGTAGGATTCCTTCCCTCCCTCCACTAGGCAACCATGTTGGGATTTGACTTTTCAAATTGGCGTTTGACTTTCAAACTAGAGTTTGATTTCTCTCTTCCCATTGCCCAGCCAAGAGACCTAGGACATGATGCAACCATTCCACTTTGTCATGACACATCCGTGTACCCTTCTCACTCCGGATCGGTGGACCTTCTAGACCCTTCTAGAGCATTCTTGCAATTTAGTTGTCATACCAATCCCATATGCTGAACACACTGAATATACCATTGCTCTCACCACTCCAGGCTAAGAAATCATCTATGATCCGAGATGAAAGTTTTATACTCAAGATGACTGCAGCATTAGTTGGGAAACAACAGTCACGCACAGCCGCTTCATTCCATGATCGGGAGTCCTGTGATATAAGTTTAGATACCCAATGTTTGTGGAAATTTTCTTTTCTCCCCTGAACTTTCAGAGCATCCAGCCTTGGGAGCCAATTGTCTCGGAAGATTTTAACCTTGGTTCCATCGCCAATTCTCTAGATAATACCCTTTTTCAATAGTTCAAGGCCATGTACAACTCCTTGCCACGATTGATATTGTTACTGGATGAAGACCGTGTCAAGAAGATCTCCCGAGGGGTAGTAGTTAGCTTTAAGGAGGCGGGCACAAAGGCTGTTAGGAAATTGCAGAAGGCGCCAGGCTTGGCGAGCTAGCAGACCTTGATTAAACATCCTGAGATCATGGAAGCCAACTCCTCCCTAAGACTTTGGCTGGGCAATTGTTTCCTAGGACAACCGGTGCATCCGTCTTCTATTCTGCTCGTCACCCCATCAAAATTTTCGGATAACTTGTTCTAATTCATCCACTAACCCATAGGGTAATTTGAATACCCCATAGGGGAATTTGAATACCCCATAGCGTAGGTTGATATTGATTGCATGATATATTTTATGAGGATTTCTTTCGCACCAGAGGACATATATTTTTCGGACCAGTCACTCGCATGCTTGGCAAATTTTCCTTTTGTCGTTACCATTAGGGATGTAAATGGTGCGGATAATTTCGCATCGAATCCACATCCGCAACCGTTTTTAAGGATATGGTATCCAATTTTAGGAATCCGTCGGATATGGACGAGGGTATGGATATCGGTATGATGGATATCCGGAAGATATGGTAGAGAATATGGTATTATTATTATGTGACGGATGCAGATTATCCGCTATATTTCATGAATTATTCGAGCTATTTAATTAGGCTAATCCGATTATTTAGCTCAATGAAGTAGCCCAAATGTCCAAATAATTTACTAACCTAATCACACATGTGTGTCTCTTGGTTTATAACTAAAACTCGCTTATTACAACCTGCACTCAGTTCATTTCTTTGTCATATGCTAATGCTGTTGTGCTCCCTTGCACCATAGGTATTTATCCGATTATAGTGTCCATTTTTGGATCGATTTCATAGTTCAAAATAATCCGTATTCAGATCTCATTATCCGAACCGCTCTGGATCCGAAAAATAAATACGGTAAAGAATATGGTGAGAACATTATCCGATCCGATCCATTTATATCCCTAATTACCATATCCTTTACCCTAAACCCTAAACCCGGATTCGGATCGAAGCGAATAATAGCCGGATACGAATACGAATACGGATTATATCGAATTGCGAATACGAATGCGGATTCGGAACGGACTCGGATCGGAAGAGGATAATCGTACAAATACACATAGAAAATTAAAATTTATTTAGTTTATGCAAAAGAAATAACAAGAAAGCGTGCAACACCGGATAGTAGTATAAACGTACCAGATTGGTAATAACTATAACATGCATAGCTAGTCGATACACTAACTAGATTGTCTAGATATTGAGATTGTGCTAAATTTATTAGATTATCATATTTGAGTACCTCGGATAATCCGCATAAAATATCGAACTATCCTTATCCATTAGATATCTAAAAATTGTACTCCCTTTGTTTCAAAATAGATGTCTCTAATTTATTAAACTTTGGATGAATCTAGACACTATTTAGTATATACATTCATCCAAATTTTAAAAAATATAAGACATATATTTTAGGACGGAGGGAGTATACCATATTTTTAAAAACGGACGAAGTGTTTCTTCCGGTCCAACTATTTTTTTAGACCGTTTTGCCCTCCCACCAAATCACCTATTACCCTAGCGCCACCCATAAGTTCCACAAGTAAGTTTTATGGACGATTTTCTCTTCCCGATCCGTCACCTAGACTTGGGCTTACTTTGATCCTTTGATAAGATCACAGGCCCAATCGTTCGACCGGTGTAGCTGCTACTGTCTTGATTCCTTGCCCAGCATATATTTAATAGTACCACATCGCTCTTTTAAACAAAAATATACCAGTTTATATACTAAGAGAGATTGACTTATCAACAAGCCAAGCAACATGATCTCAAGAAATATAATGGAATGGTAAAGGCAGAGAGAGAGAGGGAGGCGGGATCGTGCAGAGGGGCGGGCACCCCATCCGAGAGGCAGGGCGTCGGTGTGACGTTGGGGATGGAGGCGCTGGCAGCACTCGATGGGACCGCCGCGGAGGAGGCACGACAATCCCCTCGAGGAGGGGAGCAGGAGGCCGGAGGCGAGGTTCGTCGTAGGCCAGCGACCGACAGGCGTCGATCTGGCGGCTGGGATTAGGGAGAGGAGGGGATTCCGACCCTGGCGGCTTGGATTAGGGAGAGGAGGGGATTCCATGGGAGGCAAAGTCGGGAAGGACCCAGTCGGGCCAACGATTGGGGGGGTAGGCGTTGATTTGGCGGCGGAGATGAGAGGTAGATGGCAGTGGGGAGGCGCTCGGCAAGGTTCCCGTCGGGGAGGAAGGAGATGAAGTTTGGGTCCCGTGATGTCGTGTGTGGCTGGGTGTGTTTGCGGCGTTGTGTGCTGCTGGTGTGTGACTGTGTCCAGCGGTCGTGTGCTTTATTATTATACCACACCATCTCTCTCTGATCTTTTACTAAATAGTTTTTGAGACAAAAAAAATAGGATACTTCGCAAAGAAAAATCTCAACATGAAACCAGGGTCAATGCCTTTAGAAGAATTCCCTTGCTACACGCATCACGCTAGGTAGGGGTCCCAACAAGTTATTTATCTACTATCATATATGTATGTTGTAAGACATGAAATAGCCTTTTCTGGTGTGAAAAAACCACCATCAACAAACAACAAAACTTTTTGACCGTTAGACTATAACCAAAATTTCATTCTTGATGGTAGCGTGACTCGACATGAAAACAACCAAAAAAATTTATGGCAGCAGAATCTCAAAAAAAGTTCTTACCACCAAAAAAAGCTTATTTCTAATAGTGAAATTCTTTATAGCATAAAATTTATTATATAAAAATTAACCCGTAGCAACGCACGGCTTTATTTGCTAGTTTATTAAAATGAAAATTATCTGTAGTACCATTTATTTACAATCGTGAAAGAGAAAGAGAGCCGATGCCTCCGTGCCGGCCGGGCCACAATTTTTAGACCGCAGCATCGGGCTGGTCGGCCACGCAGCCCATTCCATCCCAGCCCAATACACTCTCCTCTTCTGTTGGTTGTGGTGTGGAGAAGAAGAAGAAGAAGAAGCAGACGAGACTCGTCTGGAGCACGCAAAGAAGCAAAGCCGCCGATCCAATTCTTCCACACACCCTCGATTCCTCTCCATCTCCGGCCACCAGCAGCGAGGAATCAGATGGCGGCGCCGGCAGCGCAGGTCGCGACCGCGCTCTCCGTGCCCCTCCTCTCAGCGATCCTCGGCGGCGCCATCGCCCTCGTCTTCCTCGCCGGCTACCTCCGCCGCAAGCGCGCCGACATCGCGCACATCCCCCCTTCCGCCACCGCCGCCGCCCCGGACCTGCCCAAGCAGGTCCGCCCCGCCAACCAGCCCAGGAAGGGCTCCCGGCCCCACCACCACGCCGCCGCCGCCGACAAGGTACATCCATCTCCCCCTTATCCCTCGCTCAAACACATACTACCAGTATATCCTAGCCACAGACAGGGATCCGTGGCGTCTTCGGTCACAGAGAGCGCTCACCGACTGACCCCAAGCACCCCTTATCTCTTGCCGATTCCACTAGGAACATACCGTACCGTAGGAGAGACAGTCTTCTCAACGCATTTCTGCATGTATAATAAGTACATAATAGTTCACAGCTAAAAGAGAATTATATAATAGTTCAATACGGATGCTGGAATGTGCAGTGAATCTGATCCCAACCGTGCTGTGTTTTTCTTCTTCTACTAGGACGCTGCGAAGAAGCACCACCACCTCGACCTCAATACTCTGAGGGGCCATACCGACGGCGTAACAGCGCTCAGCTTCTCCGACGACGCCTGCAACCTGGCCACCGGTGAGCATATCCTTTGCCCAAACATTTGATCAGGCTCCATCATATTTCGCGCGATTTTTTTTTAAAATTCTACTAGTATGGACCATTTATTATTTGCCTGGCTGATATGGCATGGTTTGGTGATAAACAGATTAGTGGGTTTCTAGATTTGATCAGGATTTATCTTGTTTCGCGCGAAAAATTCTAAAAAAATTCCTCACGAGAATCATCTCTTTGTATGGCTGTTACGGTATGCCTTGGTGACGAATAAAGGGTTTCTACATTTGATCAGGCTCTGTCTTGTTTGGCACGATAACTTTTGAAAATTTCCGTATGAATCATTTATTTCTCTGGCAGATATGGCATGCCGTAGTAATAAATTGAAGGATTCCTATTTTTAACCAGGATCTATCGTATTTCCCGCGAGAACGTTTTTAAATTTCTGTATTAATCATTTATTAGTCTTACTGATATAGCATGCCTTAGCGACAAATTAAAGGGTTTCTACCCACTCATCCAGTTTTACAGAAATTGCATTTGGTCGACCAATCATGGCCGCTTATTAGAATTTCGATATTTATGTATTGTTGATGCTTCTTGTGGCAGTATGTGCGGATGGAGCCGTGAGAGTATTCAGGATCGATGATGCCTCGAGCAAGAGCTTTAAGTAAGTTCTAATTCAGCCCCTATGAGTTATTTTTTTATTACAATTTACTAATGCTGCATGGTTCTTGCAGAATTCTGAAGATAAACTTGCCTGCTGGGGTGCATCCTACTGCCATCGCGTTCTCAGAAGGGGCATCATCTGTTGTTGTGGCAGCACAGGCCCTGTTAGGCTCGTCTCTCTATATGTATGCGGATGTTAGTGCTCCTCCAACTGGGGGAAACAAACAACAGGGCAAGCTTTCTCCACCTGAGATCAAGTGGGATCACAAAAAGATTCATGGCAAGGAATCCGTGCTGAACCTTGCAGCTGCTCGTGCTACTCATGGGACTGGTGATGGGAGCACAATAGTGATTTCTTGCTCTGAAGGTATGGGCGGTACTTTCTTTGGATTGTTTCCTTTTTAAATAGTAGGCTTTACTATCATACAGTTGTAGCAGCGAACATGTGCAATTACTCTGTCATAAAGCACGTGTTAAAACTCTTCTTTCCTTACATTTAGATCTTAATTTTAGCATAAATTATTTAACAGTGATCCGTATTTCCATATATGCAGCCACAGCCTTTTACCTACAGTAATATTTAGTAAAGTAGTAAACTTCAATTAGGAACGTGGCAACATGTTTCAGTTATATATTGCAGTAATATATGCTCTTCATTGTTAAGTGCTGACAAAGGGTTGCATGGTTACCTCACCCATCTTTGATTGGCCTGGATATTGGAGGTACATGTAGTGCGATTGAGGGAAGTCAAGGTTGCGAGGAGGATTTTCTTAGGACAGTTATGGATGTCCGGATGTGGTTCGAGGTAGAGGATGGAAATGGAAAGTTGTCATAGCTTATAAAATTGGACCAGTGAGGGAACATGTCAAGTGTCTGTCTCACAGTTTGGCGATCCAAATCAACCTGTCCAACTATGTCACAGCATATTATATTTCATTAATTTTGCATCAATTTCTTGTAAATTTATATTTACATGCTTCGTAAAAGAAGTGATATGTCACTACTTGCTTGCAATACCACCGGAAGGAATCGTAGTCTCCTTGGTATTGGGTCTTCTGCGCACACGTGATGCTGTAGGTTGATGTTCTGAGTTTAGCCCAGTGCAGGATTTTCTACGTCTCTCCGTTATTTCCTCAAAAAAGAGATTCATTAAAAAAACTTGACCAGACCACATGCTGCATTGTCTTCTCCCGGTTGAGTCGCTGGTGCCGTCTGGTTTTAAGAACTAGTAGTCCTGTTAGGTTGCATAAATTTTTAGGAGCAATTAATTCTGATTTAGGTGGCATGTTTCCAAATCCTAAGAGCAGCTTCGATTTTTTACCCTAGCCCTCATTAATCTCTCTAAAACGGTGGCAATACCTCATTCTCCACAAATTACAGCGCATACACTACTGCATCCGTTATACACATCTTCCTCCTACTCTTTCTTCTTTTCTCCTTCCTTTTTCAAACAACAACTTTAATTGGACAAGGCTTTTTTCAGAAGGGAGCAGAATGAGGAGTAAGTGTGGGTTTAGCGAGAAAATCCTGTGTCTTGAGATAATTGGGGAGGAGAATTTATATCTAGGGCAGTATTGGGGCCTTACCAAAAAGTAGCAGAAACGTCCAAAAGTGAGCTAATGTACTCAGCGCAGGACTTCCTTGATGTAGAGAATTTGCAAATACGCCACCTAAATCGGAATGGAGGTAGTATTAAATTAGCTTGATGGCTTTACCAAAAAATAGCTTAGTGAAATGCATCTGTTTTTTATGCAATCCATGTGAATTCGCGGTATTCTGTTTCCGAACATAGTCGTATTAATTAAAGGAGGAAATTTAAGGATTCATTCCAGGAAAGTTCTATTTTGTATTAACATTTATTTAAAAAAAATTATTTGCAGCAACTGATATCAAAATTTGGCATGGAAAGAGTGGAAAGGAGTTCGGAACAGTTGACACTAATCAGTTAAAAAACAATATGGCTGACATATCCCCAAATGGCCGCTTCATAGCTGCTGCAGCTTTCACAGCTGATGTCAAGGTTGGTATTGTTTATGTGTAATGAAGCTTACTATTTTACTCGTTGACAGCTTTCCCAGTTATGATAATGTTTACATATTCGTTAGGTGTGGGAGATTGTTTACTTGAAGGATAGTTCAGTGAAGGAGGTTAATAGAGTGATGCAACTCAAGGGTCACAAGGTCAAATTTCTCCTGTGTACATTCGGTAGCCAAGTTTCAAACTATATACTGACAAGTTCTATATTCAGAGTGCTGTTACTAGTTTGTGTTTCACTCCGGATTCTGAGAAGATTATTACTGCATCAAAAGATGGTACCATTCGGGTATGGAATATCAATGGTAAGTTCTATATCTACCAACTTCCGTGTCCTTAATGCCTTGAAGTGCATGTTGCTTTTGAATTCATAATATCTAGCATTTTTTAAACCCTGTTTACTGGAAGTTGCAATTAGTCCATGGCAACTTCTTTTGTATTTTGGTATATATCAAATATTTTCTCATCCACTTTGAGATTGTTCGATTTTCATCAAAGCATAACATTTTTTTTTGCCTTTCTTCGCAAAGGTAGAAAGATCCTTCATTAGAGAGAACATTAATCAATTTGTCAAATATTCCAGTAGAAACAACTCATTTTTAGGCTATCGAGATGTAGTAGTAGTATGTAGTCTCTTTTGAGGTCATGGTACTTGTCCACTTTTACTTAGTTGCTGTGTCATTTGATCATTAACACTGTGAATATGCAGTCATGTATATGGGGTCCTGGTGAAAATGAAGTTTAGCAGATACTGAAATATACAAATCTTTGTCCTTTTGTTGTTCTGTCCTTTTATATAGCGCTTCTCTATTCTCTTATCATGAGTTACTGAGTTATGTTTCTTTTGCAGTAAGGTATCACCTTGATGAGGATCCAAAAACCTTGAAAGTTTTCGCAATCCCGCTGCACGATTCAAAAGGTTCTGCTTGCCTGTACAATCACATGGGCATCTCCCCAGATGGTAAAGTTCTGGCTGTAACAAGTGGATCGACGTTGCAATGGTTATGTGCAGAAACTGGTGCAGTTTTGGATACAGCTGAGAAAGCTCATGAAAGTGCGTAATGTTCCTATTTACCAGGGTGAATCCTCTTTAGGTTCTTGTGCTCTAAAAAATGTATGGGGTGACATGTTCTCTGTTATATACTCAGGTGATATATGTGGCATTGCTTGGGCTCCACGCACTATTCCAAATGGTAATGTTTTAATTACATTGCTTTGTGATCTGCATCTTTGTTGTTTGCTAGATCTTGCACTTGGCTATTGGAAACCTGCTTAGGGTAGTTGTGCAAATATATATACTGAATCTGCTTTAGTATGTCAGCCCCTGTCACAATGCATTTGAGAGAAGTAATATATGATCTGATAGCTGATGCACTTCCATGTCCCATGCTCGCTCGTCCTTGTCACCATCAGTAAATCATTTTATGTAGTTTCGTGTCCATCCTGAACATGATCTTATTATGATGTCTGAATTAAATCGTTTGTTGATTTCATCAGGTGGCGTTCCTGCCTTCGTCTTGGCGACTTGTGGTGAAGACAAAAAGGTGAAACTGTGGTTAGCACCAGAGGTTAATTCAGCATGAGAGACTCAGATCATGCCATGGCCATCCTCTACAAGACAACTTCCCCAAGGGAGCAAACAGAAACACAGAGAGAGAGATCCAAACTTGTTTTAAAAAACGAGCGAATCGCAGTTCCATATCTCCGAGTTTGAGGGTAGTCTTTAGTCCGGGCCGGCGATAGTTGTCAAACATGGAGACTGTTACAGAAAAAAGAGATAGAATGTGCTTGTGTAGCCATGCATCTCACATTGTACAATAGTTTCTCCATCGAATCTGCTGCCTTTTGGATATAACTAAAAGTTTTTCTGGAGTGGTTCTTCTGACTAGAAGCTGTTCTCTAGCCACCGTAATTCGCCTGACTATGTTGTGCTCAAACTCCATAGTTTCTTGTGTGTATGCCATAGTACTTTGGAATTGCTTGCTGTATGGGTTTGTTTTTGATTATCTGTTGGACTATGTTGCTAAATCATCGAGAGGGCCTGTGGGAAAGAGGAGATGCATTTTAGAAATGAAGATACCATATATTGGCTGTGCTTCCTTTATTATAAGCCTCCAGTCAAAATATACATCTGGGATATGGCCTCGGGCCTCCCCTCGTTTCCTAGGCTCCTAGCAGTGTTGTGTGATCATTTGACCGTGACACGCACCACAGTCTGAGGCTGTAAATTTTACATTATAAACAACAGTTAATGGACCAGAAAGTTCTTTTAATCCTTTGTCAAAGAAAACATTTCATGATAAACAAAGCACTGGGAGATCGACTGTTTTGAGAATGTCGAATAAAGCTTGCACACCAACCTTTGAGCCGTACGTTCCCCTCACTATGTACTTTATTAGAGTGTGAGCAATAAGCACTGATACTCGTGGAGCACTTCCTGTTGATTTGCTTGGCGTTTTCGCGAAATTAACTAGAATACCAGCAGATTCTATGCACCTATACCTTAATTAATTTCCCCCTGATTATTTGCCACAAGGAAGGAAGAAGTACCGTGAGTAGGAAGCTATATAATTCAGTAAGTAAGTACCAGTCAGCTTCTATCTCTCATGTCTGAAATCGACACTTGTTTGGAAGACAGACCAGATCCCGACTTTACGCCCATAATATTTACCACCTGGGTAGGAACATTTGGAATCCACAATAATTCTTATTGTGCAATCAGTCTTCATGGTGCGGTATGTTCACTAGTAGTCATCTGTCTCCTACCGGATTATCTAGTCTTTTCCCTGCAAATGATAGTTAGTGCTGCTTAATTACCAAGAAAGCACCAGCCATGGAGATCATCATGCATCTGCCCATTTCCTGATTTTTTTTCAATTATTATGTGCACATGATCGAGCATCTTTGCTTTTGGGATCCACCATAGCCTACCTCTTCATTGCATAAGGGAATTCAGAGCACAATTCCGGACTTCATTTCCCTTTGTTTCTTCTCTCTTTTGAAAAAGAGAGAAAAAAAAGTAATGCTCTGAGATCCAAATAAATGCCATGCTTTCTTCTTGAGACAGAAATTTACACCTCTCTTAAAACACGCGAAGTTCCCGCAATGCTCATAAGAATATTTGTGCTTCCTTTAGGCCTTCAGTCAAATATACATATGGGATATGGCATCCCCTCCTCTCCTATGCGATGCCATTGAATTGTTTTACCGCAAGGCAGAGGCTGGAAGTTTACACTATAAACAACGGTTCGATCGGCCGAAAAGGCATTGAAATCCTTGGTCGAAGAAAAATACTTCATTATAAACAAAGCAATGGGAGATGGAATGTTTTGAGAATGTTGAATAAAGCTTACACACCAACCTTTGAGCCGTACGCGAATTCCCCCCACAAAGTAATTAACTAGTGCATGAGCAATAAGCACAGATACTCATGGAGCACTTCGTATTGATTCTTTTCTTTATTTGCTTGGCGTTTTGTCGAAATTAACTAGACTATCAGCAGATTCTATTCATCTATACCCTAATTGGCCCTGATTATTTGCCGCGGGGAAATGGACACTAAGTAAGTAAGAAAAGTACAAGATCAGTCAACTTCTCTCTTGTTGATTTCATCGACAGCACGTAATTCAGAAAACAATCTGATCCTAACTTTGTGCCTGTATTACCACCTGGGTAGGGCACAATAACTCTTGTGCAAGCAGTCAACATGGTGTTATTTGTCCACTAGTTTTTCTGTCTCCTACAGTATTATCTACTATAGTCGTTTCCCTGCAAATGATAGTTAGTTACCATCAGAAAGCAGCAGCCACGGAGACCATCATGCATCTGGCCGTGCTCTGATTTTAAGTATACGCACACACGATCGAGCATCTTTGCTTTTAGGGATCCACCATAGCCTAAGACTTCATTGGATTGGAGAATTTAGAGCACAATTCTTGACTTTATTTCCCTCCTTTTCTTCTTTCTAAAAAGAGAGTTAAAAAATTCGATGCTCTGTGCTTTCTTCTTCAGAAAGAAAGAAAATCCGTTGCTTTTTCTTTTGGAATTTGTTGGCCCCTCGCTCCACTTCCACCTTCGCACTCGAGCTAGCCAGTCGAGTGTTTTCGAGTCAAAGGTCCAGCTGACCAATCATGAGTGACTAAATTTGATTTGTTTGTAATCTATTGCTACAAGTTGCGCCTTTATTTAATTTTACCTACAAAGGTAGAACAACTACTACTATTAATAATATACACAACTTGAGAAAGCTTGCTTGCTTAGTGAGATCTTAAGGAGAAAGGTGAAGCAAGCAATTAGTATCCCACAGTGTTTGATTTTGGTTCCATCCTCTATTAATTGTTACCACATTCTTCTTGCAATCCGCACTGCACAATTCTGAATAATAATTAAGATAACGCGTGGAGTTTAAAGCAACAACGCGTGGCTATATATATATATATATATATATATATATATATATATATATATATATATACAAGCAAGTAGCAACCCAGATTATGGATTCATATGCATTTATCTGCTTTCTGTCCCAATGAAATCCTGGCCAAGATCTGTTTGCACATAACCAATCATGCACACCCATATTCTTTCGGTGCTACAGGACTATTTATTTTATGTTGTTAGAAAAAGCTCCAAAATCATACTACTTTATATACTACCATGTTTCCCCTTGAAGATTATATGGTAGGTAAGTGTATGGATCAAGTGTCTATCTCCCTCTATGCTTTTGGAGTATATATACTACTACTAACTAGAGGAGTTGAGATTAGAGTAGGGAGCAGCTACTACTAACTACTGGTATATAGTAGTATGGATGAATTAAAG
This sequence comes from Avena sativa, assembly GCA_916181665.1. NCBI lineage: Eukaryota > Viridiplantae > Streptophyta > Magnoliopsida > Poales > Poaceae > Avena > Avena sativa. Next base: position 527,887,683 of record OV702299.1, read on the forward strand.
CTTCAGGTAACCACCAGCCGCTGTGCCATGATTAAAGCAGCTGTTCTTCAGAAAAAGATCACTTTTTTTTCTTACTTATATGTCTGCCTGGGTGGACTTTTAAGCAAGATATATAGGGTAGTGTCTTCCACCACATAAACAATGACATGGCATCAAAAGGAAGTGTCCGTGCAGATTCCTTAAGCCACAGGGTGCTTTCAGAGACACAGCAGCACTACATGTGACATGATTCTCTGATCTATGTCCAGGAGCTTTCATATCACCCCTCCTATGTGCAAGATATGGGTACCACCTCAAAAATGTGATTAGTACTTGACAGAGCATAATTTGACTTAAAAAATTTCCTATTATTTTATTACATGAGTTGGAACGATTTCAGAAATGAAGAAGCTGTGATGTGGTAGCATACAAGGACAAATAGCTAGGGGTTGAAGAAGCACCTAATTGACCAGCTGGCTGGGGCTGTAAACAAATGAGATTTGAGATCTTCCATTGTACTTATGAACAACAAGGTAGGTGCATGCATGGTTGGTCACTCTGACCTCTGACCATGCAGCATCCAGTAGCTTTAGCTGAAGATGAGCATTACTACAATAATAGTAGAGAGCAGAGCATAGCTCTGTGATTCATCCAGGGGCAGCTTAGATTAGCATGTGATGCATGGCTGGATGGAAACATGGAATCCTCCATCCATCATGATTGACTCCCTGCCCATGTGTTCCCCAATTCCAGTCAGTGGCACCACATGCAGATTAATTAATTGGACAATTTGCAAAGTTGCTGAGGATGTAGAAAGGGTGAATGCTTGAGTGGATGATGCATAGATATGTGGCTGCTAATTGAGGAGCAAAATCTACAGCTTAGGATTTACTGTTGCCACGATTGCCTCCCCTGGAGTGGACACACACATCATCATCATCATCATCATCTTGTTCAACTGTAGCTGCTGCCTGCCATTGCCATTGCCATTGACACAGGTCAAGGTTGCATGCAGCACTGTGTTGTAGGGTTGCTGTCTGTCTTGGTCTTCAGACACAGATGCATATGCATGTTGCTCTCATCTCATCTCAGCCACAGATGGAAAATGAACTATTTATCAAAGTATATATGGGAATATTTCATTTCTATGTACTATTAGTACATGACACTGCTAATTAATCACTCACAGCAAGATCCCATCTGGCCCCAATTACCACAAAAATCTTTTGACTTGGGGCCGAGAATAAGAAACAATTTAAACACACGAATGCCTGGCTCCTCTGATCGACTCGACGCCGTCGGTTTTAGATCGGACGGTTCTAGGCGCACGGGCTTACTGTTCCATTGCCGGTCCTGTCGTCGACGACACCGCCTCCTCCTCCTCGGCAATTGTCCTCCGCGGCGGCGGCGGGGCCGTCAAAGTTGCCGCCGCCACGCTCGAGGAGCTGGCGGTGGACGGCGAAGAGTGCGCGGCAGCTCATCTCCTTCTCGAACCGCCACACGTAGTTCAGCCCGACGAGCAGCTCCGCCACAGCAGCCTCCACCTTGTCCCGGTCCGCGAACTGCAGGGTCTGCAGCAAGAACGTGTTACCGCCACCGCCGCCCCGAGGCGGAAGTCGGGCTATGTCCGCCCCGGCCGCCGTCGTTGTCGTCGTCTTCCTCTGCTCGAAGCTGCGCTCCGCCTGCCACCGCACCGTGGCGTGCGCCATGGGCGCCAGCCACTCCAGGATGCCGCCCAGCGCGGCGCGCCACTCGGCGGCCAGTCCAGCGTCGGCCTCGGCCACGGCCCCGCGCAGCCGCGCCCGGAGCTGCGCGCGCACGCTCGCCGTCAGCATAGCGTACAGATCGTCCCGCTCATCCGGCCCCACCATCCGCTGCGGCGACCGCGCCATCCGCTCGATCGAGATCACCAGCCCGGCGTACCGCGGAGCCAGGGCCGCCGCGCCCAGCGTCCCCGCCGGCGGAACCAGCGTTGCCGAGCTGTGCTCGAAGAACCCGCGCCGCCCTCGTTTGCTCGTCCCGCTGCTCTGGGGTTGGACAGCGAGCACGTCGAACGGCACGGCCTCCATCGACATGGACTTGCGCGACGGCGTCGGCGGCTGCAGGGCGTCGGCGGACGGGTGGACGGCCGAGGAGAGGGTGAGGCTGCGGTGGAGCGGCGCGTGGCGCTGGTCCCGGCCGAATCCGCCGTCGCCGAAGACGAGCTTGATGCGCGCGAGGACGGTGAACGCCGCGCGCGCCAGCGACGCGACGACGGCGTCGAAGGTGCACCCCCACAGAGACGTCTGCTTGAGGTTCTTCACGTCCTGCTTCTTGGAGAAGATGAGCTGCTGCTGCTCCGACGCCACCGAGATCTTGCTCGCCGACATGCTGCGCCGGTGCCCTCCGGCTCCGGCACCGCCTCCGCCGACGTCGCACCGTAGAAACTTCCGGAGTCCGTGCTCGGCCTCCACCAGCTCCTCCATGGCTCTGCGCAGCCCCGCGGTGCTGGCCACCTGCTTCTCCATCTTGCGCGCCCGCGCGTCCATCTCCTTCCACGTGGCCGCCGCCCACCGGTGCCGGTCACGCCCGGTCTCGGCGAACTCCAGGAGCGCGTCCCTGAACTCGCGGAGACAGGGGTCGGCGCAGCGCACGGCGAGCGCCGCGACGGCGTCGGCCGCGGCGCGGAGCGCGTCCACGAGTTCGGCGCGCGCGAGGCCGAGGAGGAAGGCGTCGTCGTCGGAGACCACCTTGCGGACGCCGTCGAGGTGGAGGGTCTCGTGGCGGAGCCTTGCCACCGCGGCGTCACCCACCGCGCGCCACAGGTGGAGGAACTTGGAGACGAGGCTGGACACCTCGAAGGCCAGGATGCCGACGTTGCCCTTCTTGCTGGCGGCGCCCGGCGGCGGCGGCGGCGTTCCGGACGAGGAAGACGGCGAAGACTTTGTGGTGGTGGAGGACATGGCCGACCGGACCTTGGCGAGCCATGACTCGCGCGCCATGGGCGTGGAGATCGATCTGTCGTGGAACTGGAAGCAAGTGGGCGAGCTAGCTATGCTACTACCACCACCAAGAAGAAAGCAAGACCCAACCAGTTGCCCACATATATATAGGAGGAGGATAGTAGGAGTAGTACAAGGAATGGAAGGTGTTCAAGGTCAAAATGTTTCAAAAGTTTCCTAGTACTGTACAACACTATTTTTGGGCAAGGAAACCAAATCTCTACTATTTTGAAATATGTACAAGATGGTTCAAACTTTATTTGGAATGTTCTATATATGCCATAGGAAGATCTAGATCCCAAAATTTTGCACGTGTCAAAGCTTGATGAGAACAAATTTCAAGACATCCCAAATGTGAATATGAAGACAATATTCTTTTTTTCTTTTAAGTGAAGGCCATAATGGCTATCTTTTGAACCTTATTTGCACACTAATAATATGTAAAATTATGATTGAAACTTGCTTATTTGGAATGTTTGTATGTTGTAGTAAGATCTAGAGCTCGGAATCGCGATCTGTGAAAGGTCAGTGGTGATAGCGATACAGGGATGAAAACCGCATCGATTAAGGATGAGTTGTAGATAGTGGGGACATGGGTTGTGTCAAGTGTCAACCTCTGTTTGTGAGGACAATGACATGGCTTGACTATCGTGTATACCGTCACTACTAGAAAAACGCCTATTCGTGGCGCACCTGAAAAGGCCTTCCATGGCGCACTAGCAGTGCGCCACGGGCCTCGCGCTACGGCTATCTCGTAGCCGTGGCGCACTACATGGTGCGCCACGATTATATCGAGATAGGTGTGGCGCACTACCAGGTGCGCCACGGGTAGGGGTACTGGTGCGCCACGGATGTTTTTTTCAAAAATAAAAAAAATGCAAAAAACACCCTCGTTTTGAATTGCAAAAGCAATCGGGTCCAGAAATCACTGCCGTCGTGTCGCCTCGCCGGAGCAGTGGCCATGGCCACGACCTACCACCGCAGGGATGTGCGGGAGGCCGTGGCCGTGCTAGTCCTCGTCGGCGTCGAGGCAGTAGGAGGAGGTGTGGTCGGAGGAGACAGCCGGAGATGCGTCGGAGGTGGACGGAGGTACGGTCGGAGGAGGTGGTGGCGGCGACGGCGGCGGCTGGAGGACGTGTGGTCGGAGGAGGCGACAACGACTTCTTACCCGTGGTCGTCCTTGGTCGAAGGAGGCCGAAGTGAGGGGAAGGAGAAGAGGGAGGAAGAGAAGAAGAGATGGAGGAAGGAAGAAAGAAGAGAGGGAGGAAGGAAGAGAAGAGGAAGGAAGATAAGAAGAGAGGGAGGAAGAGAAGAGGAAGAGAAGAACAGAGGGAGGAAGGAAGAGATCGAAGAGGAAGGAAGAGAGGAAGAGAGGGAGGTAGGTGGGCGGGGTGGTGATTCGAATTTCGAATCTCGCCCAACTTACTCGTGGCGCACTAGGTGGTGGTGCGCTACGGGTAAGTTGCCTCAATTTTTTTTTCTGCAGCAAAAAATCTTGTTTTTGCCATAACTTTTTACTCTTTTCGAATTTTGAGATTCTAAAAAATCGCTAAACGACCTAAAGGGGTTGCAAGAGGATCTGAAATCTCGTTCTGGTCATTTTGGTATATTATATGTTTTTTTTTCGACATCGTATGCAAACGTTACGGCCTTTTTACCGTGGCATGACTTTTTTTTGCAAATAAAGTCGAAACTCATGTTTGTTAATTTTACTAGAAGCTATACCACATTACCTACCTAAATATGAAATGATTTAATTTTTTGAAGTGTTTATCATTTTCTTTTATTTTTTGCAAAGTCTAAAAAGGCGATCCACTGGGGGGGGCGGGGGTGGAGTTGGTGCAGGATAGTTAGGCGTAGGGCACTAGGGCAAGGTGCCCTACTACTAAGTTTATACATCCGTGGCGCACATGGCATAGTGCGCCATGGATGTGTCTGGCCGTTTCACAGCAGAGAGGGGCATGCGCTTAGGCGTAGCGCACCCCTCCATGTGCGCCACGGTTGACACTAACAACCGTAGTGCACCTACCCTATGTGCGCTACGGATGTTTGGCGTGCGGCCAACAGCGCCCTGGCCCACACATATCTGTGGCGCACTATGGTCATGTGCGCCACGCTTACGGCAGTTAGCCGTAGGGCACCTGTGGGCAGTGCGCCATGCCTATTTTACCCGTGGGGCACCACTAGCACGTGCGCCACGGATGTGTGAATTACCTATAGCCGTTTAGTGCGTTCCACCGAGAAACCGGCATTACAAAGAAACCCTAGGAGGGTTGATCATGATTAGTCAGATCTTTGTCCGTGCACACATCCGAAGAGTCAAAGTCCCAACCACATGATGTTCGAAAGAATTCTCCGATCCCCGGAAAAAGGGGGGAAATATATTTCCAACCACAATTTTTCGACAAAGGAATCTTTATCACATGAGTTTTCTCATGGAGGATTTGCAAGGACTTCATTAGGTGGTGGATTAGATTCTGGCGCATGAGGGGGAGCTAGACAAGTGAAGGTGGTGGAGTGGTGCTGCATCATATCCATCCCCATCCACCCATCTATGTGGAATTGACCTCAGCCAGCCCAAACCACATGGACATGGCCATCCATGGATTCCTCCTAGCTAATCTTTCTACCTAGCTAGATCCACCTGCTTGCTACACATTGTGTGGACGAACCATATCTGACCACTGCTCAGTGTGTGTGTGTGTGAGTCCACTTAACTTTTTTTTTTCCGAAAAGGATTCCAACCATCACACTTGATAGATATATTTCTGGAGACATGAGAATCAACAAAGAAATTTATTTGATCATGGTCACCATCACACTCGGATTAGCGTTCGGGTCGGAGATTTGATGTTACACTGAAAATAGTCAGGTTAGAATATTGGTCAAGAAGGGTTGTGCTTCAGATCTATTGTTAGGAAAGTCGTTAGTGGTAGCTAGGAGAGAGGCAATCATGCATATAACAAGCTAACTAGCTAGCCTTGAGGAGTTGAGGTGAGGTAAGCAAACTGCATCTTCTGCAGTACCCACCGTGTTCTGTATCATGGCATTTGGTCCACGCTATGCAAAAAGAAAGCCAGCCTTTTCAGTTTGTCAACCATGCATGTGCATTGCCCAAAAGAAGATGAAAAAAAGAGACTGCTTTTAGTGATCTCTCTGGCTCTTATATATGAAGTAGTACAATTTCCATCCTCAACTTCAAGTTAAGCACCCAGATATGTATCAGCACAGCTGCAAATGAAAGTGTGAAACCAACTCAGTGACATGGCATCCTAGTTGGCACTTGCACTGGTGTTTTGACACTTGGAATGGGAAAAAATTATATTACTAGTGAGTTCTTCTCTTTTATCGCTGCGAGAGCATGATCGACAGATCGCCGAAAGCTAGACAGCCACTAACCATGCCCCGAATGCACAAGTCAATTAAGTAGCAGTACACTAGACTTTGTTGGGTTTGACTCCCCAATGGCGCCCATGCATCCATGGTTCCCTTTGGCTAAAATTTCATTCTTGGATAGTGAGTGCGCCTTGCTTAGCTGGTCCTCCTGGAAAAGCAGTCATGGGTCATGATACTGATAGCCACATTCCACCCGGCGCAATGCAGAATATATATATATATATGCAAATTCGAAATGCCTGTTGTTGCATCACATATATGCACATATATATGTATATGTGCCATAACATTTTGGTTTCTGTCCAACCAGCCATCATGCATGGTGCCATGTCTGATGGCAACAGCTTTGACTACAGTCTGCAGTCTAGGTGTTTAGATGTTGTGCTCAAGGTCAGAGCTGTGCTACCAAAGCCGACGCTCAGCGGCAGCGCTGACCAAAGAGAATCGGGAGATGTTTCGAGACAAGAAAATTAAAAAGTAGGCCTGGTAGATGATAGAGGGATTGACATCTAGTCCAACCCCCACTTTGCGTGGCCAGTACCCAAAGTCAGACGCCTTTTAGATGGATGGATGGGCGCCTCCAAACTCAACGGAGGAGCTGCCATTCCATCCATGTATATGCATCACAAAGATGCATTGCCATATTGCATCATGACACCAAATGTGGGCTAGTGCTGCCACTGATTAGGATGAGCTCTGTGAAGCATCCTCTAGCCACACCTCTTTCTGACATGATATACTAACTTTGTCATGTAACACAAGGTTCACTAATTTTCCAGTTGAGGCGTTCTGTAGGGTGCTAGATCATGAGGAACGTACAGAGTGGTATAGAAATTTGATGAATCTACAGGTGTGCTAGTTCATATTCAGAAGCTGCTTTCTGAAGCCCACCCCTTCTTTTCCAGTGCCAATCTCAGCGCCTGCCACAGAACAAGAATGGCACATCATACCATGAATATACAGCAGACTGAATGACAGAAAAGATAAGTGTGTGTATGTGTGCTTGCCTTTACTCTCTTCTTGTTGGCATCGAAATCGATGAATCCTGACCGAGACGCTGATCGGTACTGAACAATGGATTTCTTGGCAGGAGGGAACCAGAACTCGACATCGTCTACAAACTGCACAGAGAAATAGACAATCGTCATTGAATAAAAGGGCAGTCCGCACATCCACCATAATGTGTAGATTACAAGATTAAACGAGGTGCTACCCCGAATATAGGACTCTCGTATTCAACTCGAACGTAGTCGTCTCCTTTCTCCACAACACGTGGACTGAAGTTGTCCGGCTTTGTCTTTGTGACCTGCCAACAGCCGTTGCAGTTCAAAACTCCCAACTAAGTACAGCATGCTGATATGACTTACTACAGTTTTCCCTCCAATTGACAAGGAGAGTAACAAGCGCGTGATATTTCTTTGCGACATGATGTCTGTGTTCATAGACTTACAACTTCAATGAGCTCTTTCATGGCCTCATCTTTGCTTATGGGTTTACCCCTGGGGCCATCCTTGGGGTTGTAATTCCTAGAACAAAGCCATGTTTAAGCATTCATACATTATATAAATTGTCACATAATCAGACATATCAAACAGACCTTGAAGGACCACTAAACAAAAATTTCATTTTGCAAAGCAGGCGGTGAAAAGAGCCCAGTGCAGATGATTTTCATAGTAGGGGGAAGAGTTGCTGCAAAAGGTTTGAGTTGACAGATTCATTCTTGGTCTAGTAGCGTAACAGGGTGATGTTTTTTATGGATGGTGATAGTTTAGTTTTGAGAAGCAAGCATACTTCAATAATATCAGTAAAATGCAGATAACAGTGATCTCGTATCATTGTACTTACTGAACTTGGCACTTTGGTTCATAGAAAACATTAGTACAGGATAAACCCAGTTAGTCATTTCATAATGCACATGCTGTAGAAAGGATGGAGGAAGCAGAGCTAGTAATGAACCAAAAAAATTACGATGCGCTTCCAGGTTTGAATCGCTGAGGGTTAAGTTAATATCGAAAAAGGAGAAACAGAGTAATTTCACAAAAACAGGGCACATTATCTGTCCGCAATTCCACATACACTGAAACCGCATATGCATGCAGGCAGGACATTGCGCAAGAAAGAATCAAGATGTGGTTACCATGGGGGAGCATAGTGATTGGAATCGCTTATCCTCTCGGACGTGGACACGCAGTTGTTGGTCGTGGGGCACTTGGCGAGGGAGGGAGGGCTCTTCTGCACGCCGAGGTAGGTCGGCTTGGTGCCACTGGAACAGCGAGACGAATACACTTGTCAGATAAGAGAACAACAGATTCAGTCAGTTAGCCACAAAAATTCCCCTCTTCGGTTCAGAGTGTGATTTTCCCAACAAAACAGTAGAGTGCGATAGCTACACCTAGTGACGGTGAACTGGTGAAGTGGCTTTGTGATTTTCTTGGAGTTACGCAGCTTAGGAGTAGCATTTTTTACTAGTGAAATTACAGTGCCAAAATGAAGATAGAAGCTAGATTCAGGAGTACCTACCTGAAGTGGAAGATGGCTGCGAGGGTGGCGAGCTCGCTGCTCCGGAGCACCAGGTCTCTTCCTTCCGGGAACACATACAGTACAGGGGCGGCAACCATTATCAGCATCATCAGATGCGTAGGTAGTTGGAGAGAGATGGGGATGGGTTGGAGTGGTACCTTCGTCCGATTCTTGTGCTGCTGCTCTTGTTCAGGTACGGTATTGATGCCTTGCTGCCGGCGGCGGAGGCTGGTGTCGGTGACGGTGGCGGTGGGATGCAGCAGCAGGTGACCACCGCGGACGAGTTCATCCTTTGGTCCGGTGAGCAGAGAGGAACTCGCTCCGGCCACCGTGGTGGGGGGATGGGGTGGAGTGGGACGTGAAACACCAAGAACCGCAAGTCTCGGTGGATTATTCGGCCTGGCAACATGTAACGGAAATCAGCCCAGCCCAGTCTAGAGAGGGGAAGACCAGGCTGAGGATGTTGGGCCTGATCATTCTATCTATACATCAAATTTAGAAAACAAAAAAAAATACATATTTATACTTTTTCCCTGTTAGCAAAATTTACACTATCTAAAGCCACTGGCTAAGTGCATAGTTGGCTTTTTAAAATCTCTTTAACCCAATACACATACACCCACATTTGTCAGAGGATATACTTCCTTTGTTCTAAAGTATATTATATTTTGGCAAATTGTTTTAGCTTGCTAAACCATCTTATATTTTTTAACAGAATGGCTATCGTATTACATTATTGAAAGGAATTTTCAAAAATATAAATTTGAAGGTTAAAAAACTTCAAAAAATGAATAAACATGTTTTCATGAGTTGAATGTACGAAAGCGATTTTATCCCCTCCCTAGCACATATCAAAGTGATCTAGAAGTGGATCATTGGACAGCAGTCAAAAACATCATTGAGTACTTGAGAAGAACTAAGGATATGGTCCTTTCTTATGAAGATGATGAACAACTTGTTATTAATGGTTAGACCGATGCTAGTTGGAACACCGATCCAGATGATTCTAAATCTCAATCTGGATATGTATTTACTTTGAATGGTGCAGCAGTAAGCTGGAGGAGTGCAAAGCAAAGCATTGTGGCAGATGATTCTAAATGTACAAACTCTTTCCATAGTTTATCACATAGTTATTTTTTGAGTTTAGTGCATTATTATTGAGTTACGGTACTTGATGAATTTGGGTTTGAAGAATAATAACCTTTGATGGATTGCTTCTTTTTCTAAACCCAACTGGATTGTTCTCTGTATAAATTTACATTGTTGCATTTGAAATCATTCATTTATTATCGAAGTGTAAGCATGTTTTCCTATTTATAGTTATTACCTGTTGGTCTTAGAAATAACCTTGGCCGTTCGATCGCTATCGAAACTTATCATTGTAACTATGATTTTGTATGTTTTTCCTTGAACGACGACTTATAAAAACAATAAAAAAAACCACCACTTATACTAAAATAAAAAAAACCACCACTTATACTAAATACTTTTACTTTTTATGTCTTATCATGCCGCTAAATCTCATTCTTTACATAACATTTATCAAAACATGAAATTGTGTTTTCGAGGTCATTCCGAGTTGGGTTGATAACATCGATGTATATACACTGGAAATGTATACCATTATAGTACATCAGTTCTAAATTAGAAAATTAATTTGAATTCACATGTTTTCTTAAATTTGTTATTTGGTTTATTATTTGAAAATAATGAATTCGTAGCAAGGGTGATAATAAGAAGAAATAACACTCGTGTACATAACTCCTTGCAAAAAAAAGTTCATGTACATAACAATTTGTACCAATGTACCATGATATATGGTACCACGATCTAGGAAACTAACAATATCTTGATTTGTAGATTAAGATATTCTAGCTTAGTTATTATAACTAATGGATACTCCTAGAGTGTATCAACAAAAAAATCCTCCTGGACACGCACCCTAGTTGTTTCCGATAAATCAGCCTGGGGTGGACTACGATGGGCCTAATTCTTTCCCAGCCTAATCAGCCTGATAGACCTGCGGTTTTATAAAAGATAAATGGCAGACACCCGGCCCTGGCAACGCGTGCCGCCTGAAGAGTGCAACATTTGGACCGGCTCAGTTAAGCACGGCGTATTTTTTTTTCTATTTTTCGTTTTCTATATCTTATTTTAAAATCCATATTTTTTTATAATGATGATTTACAAGCAGTAAATTTTTTAATATTTCTGAACAAATTTTTAAAAAACATAAGCAGAATTTCAAAATTATGAACCAAATTTCATAGGTTATAAACCAAATTTCAAAATTCACAAACCAAAATTTGAAAAACCATAAACCAAAATTTGAAATTATGATTTATTTCAAATAATAAACGTTTTAACAAACTGCTCTGCTCTCTCGGGTGTTATGTCTAGACAGCCTACTAAAGTTTTTCACCACATTCGTAAAGAGATACAAAACCATATTACATGATCAATCTCATCCAATTTACAGCACCCACCTCGTATGTCTACAGAGAACTAGTCACATATAGCGATGTAGAAGTAGCACATGGTTCATGGTTGATGGAGATGGACTTGGCGACGATGGTGGTGGTGGAGATTTTTTCAGATTTTGTTTCCCTAGCTTCTTGCACGAAAAAGACAAAATGAAGTATTTGCTAAAAATCCACCCAATCAAGAACTGAACTCACTCGAGAACTGGAGCTCTTTTTTTAGACAACACTCAGAACTGGAGCTAGCTTGTACACCGTATATGCTTCTCTGTCTGTCTCTCAAGGCAGATGCGAAATTGTTATATACAAGAGTGGTTGCGTGGCCGTTGCCGCTGCAGCACCGTGGCTTTCCGCAAATCATGCATGCATCTGGTGTTGCTCATTACTTGACTCACCTCTCACTGTCGTCTAACTGCTGTTTTTGCTGTCAAATCATCAACTTCCTCTTGTCTACCATTCCAACTCTCGTTCAGGTCTCTTCATGAACTCTACATCTTCTCCTCCGCAGATTGTGTCGACATGCTAAAAAAATCTCTCCAGGAAATCATGCACCTGTTGTCAGTGTCGAGGCGCGCGCATTTTCTACGGCAGTGCAGCTTATTAGGATTTCTTAATCAGCCGCCTGATTGGATTGTTCATCGTGGCCATTATCCGTCCAGTGGGTGCATGATCAAGCAAAATTAATTTGAAAAAAACCCCTATATATGAGCTAATCCCGCGGCGCGACTCCCCAAGGTTTTTAGGTGGACATAAACTCCTTGATCATGCTCTTGGAGCACCGTCTGTTTGCCATGCTGGATGTTTCCACACCCACTTTTTGTACTCCCTCCGATCCAAAATAAGTAAGTGTTGAAGATTTAGTACAAACTTTGTACTAAAACGATACTAAATAACCGACACTTATTATGGATCAGAGGGAGTATTGTGTATCAGAACAAATCCGTACAAAATGAGAACGTTATAACTGTGTATTGTACCATGAAGAACAAGATCCGTATCAGAACAAATCCGTACAAATCCGTATCAGAACAAATCCGTACAAATCTGTATTGTACCATGAAGAACAAGATCCAGCAAAAATAAGTTCAGACGAGCCATATCTTCTTTTGCTAGATTGGTCAACTGAACTGTGGCAGTTGCTGCAATGATGAACAAAAGAGAATCTTTTCTGCATAATTAAAGGAGGCGAGACCTTGAAATGGACAACAATAGAAGAAGCTGAATAAATATGTGGTTAGTTACATTCTTGGCACTTCCCAAGTTACATTGTTTATTTATCTTGGAACCTTCGGATATTCTTCAGTTTGTAGCTGGTAAGTTTTGGACATCAGATGATCCAAATGACATTCACTAATGAGTAGTTGATTGTTCATACGATTAAACCGAGGCACAAACAGGTGGGCAAGAAAAGAGATGGAGATAGCTGCCAGATTCAAGGCTCCGGCCCCTGAAAGCCCCAACAGAATGATTAACAATGTCAGGTTTATTTTGTCCTAATTATGATTTTGTCCATAGACCATGACCAACCACCTCAATTATATTCCACTCATATCATTGTTTGAAGTCCAACTAACTACTCAAGCAATGTGTAATAGGATACAGCAAGAGGCATATAATGGATGCAGGGTAAACAAGTAGTGGTACGAGTAACTAAAGAACCGTAAACATATGTTAGAACATAGAGAGGAAAAGACGGGAGAACTAAATAGGTAGCAGAAATGAATGCTAGCTCACCTATAAAACATTGTACATCGGAGAACTTGTCATAGTTCGCATCAACTCAATGTCATATCCGTGAAGAAGCAAAGCACTAAAAAAGGCACAGCAGATGCATCACTTATTACTAGGGCAAAATAACCGGCATGTACATGTATGCATGGCATGGCAAGTACAACGCGATGCAACATAACAAAATTAAGTGAATCTGAATCCCAACAATTAGTTCTAAAGATTAGGTTATTTTATCTACCCACAAATAAAACATTAAATGGACACGAGTTACTGCTAACTTATGGAAAATTAAGGGAAATCGGCATGACAAGATTAATCAAGAGCTCTACAAAGAGCTGCTGCTCCAAAACACAATAACAAAGCTAATGATACACCATAATCACACAGCTATGGACCTGCAGCAACCTGGCATCCCAGATACATCAGTAGTATGGAACTGTCGATAGAATATGTGGCATCTTTAGGGTTTTGCTACAGTTCAGTTAACTAAACTAGTAAGTGACAGTTCGAACCAAGTACATTTGCCGAAACGTTTCATATAGCAAGAACATGAAAAAAAAACTACAAACGTAACGACACGGATGGAAACTCTGTCTACACCTACATGAAAATCAACCAGGGAAAAATGATATCCTAATGAATTCCTCATTAACACAAGACATCCTCCATTTTCCGCACGAAGCAATACAGGAATAACACCAGTTAAGGCCCTGCTTGTTTTATCGTTTCGGTTACCGATCAGGTCCGAATATTACGGAGCATACCGGAGTTTTAGCGGGACCAATCTAGGTCTGTAATATTTACCGGCTAAAATCCAGGGAAACAAGCGGGGCCTAAACCACAAGCCCAAACTCCAGTTATTAGTTAGCTGTAAAATGGCAAGTAACTTTAATGCAAATATAATATGGAGTACTACCAGAAATTAAACCAGGCATAGCTAAAAGCCTAGCCTGAGACTGAAATTTCAACTAGGCATAGCCTAACACGGAAAGAAAAATAGACTAAACCAACTGAGAGGAGTGAACAGCATATGCAGACAGCATAGCAAAGGAAAATGGAAAACATCATCTCTTAAAACTCTGCGTTCACAAAGGAAATAAAAAGGCTTTGTTTTCCTCTAAGTAGTACTCCTATATAACAATGAGCATCATTCCAGAAGAAACAAAAAGAATAACAACAAACAATGAAGATTAAAGAGCTCAGGGAGGCACACATGCACATAGATATCTATACACACACGGGATTAATGGTCCAGCAAAACAACATCCGAGAATAGAACTACAAGTTAATACTAACTAAAAGTACTAGACTGGATCTAAGACAGATGGAAATACATACGTGAGACAGAACAACCTTATTCATGCAAGGCTTTTCCATCTTGTGGCATGTCATAGGGGACATCATGAGCATTAACAGATTATTTTTTAAGATGAAAGGCTCAAGGCCCTGCTTTATAGTGAAAGCAAAGATTAATTACGACACAATTTTTTATACTAGGGAGAAACCCAGTTTTACAATGAAACTTCAGAGGCAAAAAGCCAGCAGCACCCACAAGACCCAGATTACAACCAAACTAGCTACACGAAGATCAAACCACATAAAAGCCTCGATGGATCCCGTGGCATATTTCTAGATGTCGAATCTTTTGAGAATGGTGAGCATCAACCAGAAATAGGGTGTCATGACAAGGATCTCCGGCACCATGTAAAATAGTAGGGTACAATTGAGCCCCCCCCCCCCACACACACACACAAAAAAAAAAAAAGAGAGGAAGATGTAGCGGGAAGGGTCAACAGGTAGAATAAGTTCCGCATTAGAAACGAATAGGTGAATCAACATGTGAAACGATACAGAAAAGCCGAAATATACCAACAAGGGATGGATACATAATATAAGGATCAGAGATAATTCCCCTAATTTGTAGATTCATGACTAACTGGGGCAGTAACCAGTTTAGGGTTAGGGCACATACAACACGGGCGTTTAGAGCGGACACTAGCCAAAATTTCATTCCCGTATCGGTCAATTTCGGATCAATTCAGAGTTCCTTTAAAGCGTCGACGGAAAGTCGAGCGACGATCGCTTATCCTTTTTTCCCGCACGATCTGGGAACAATGAGCCGCGGGTGCTAGCCAAAAACGTTTGGATCAAAAAAACAGTTGGAGAGCCGTACGACTCTTTCCTCAACGGTTCAACCGAATCCAGCTCAATCCCATAGATTTCCATAACAAAATCAATAAACATATTCTATCTAAAAAATACTTATCAGATTTTTCTACCGTAACTCGAATAACACACGAGTCACATGCACATACAAAATAGTTGGCATGTAAAAAGTAATGAAGTCAGCCACAAAATCATGAATAGATGCAATAAAAAAAGATTTGCTATAACAAAAACTTATATACATAACTAATCTAGAAAAGGTAAAAACATGCATAAATATGCTTGTTCAACCGACAAAGATCTTGGATGAGTGGACTTTTCCTGTTGCAGACCTGAAACGATGCATCGAGTAAGTTAAAAATATAGATAAATTGTGAAATTCTCACAACAATTCATTCAGTCACAGGTTTGTTGTTGCTGACTAAATCTTGCATGCATTCAAGCCATATATATTCCTACACATAGCTTATATTCCCTACAACTCTACTAAAATCTTCTACTTCTACACATATCTCAAATTTTTTCCTTCACTGAACACCACTTTCTTCTCAGATGAATCCTTTCAACGATTGATGGTACACTTCCCAGGATTCACAATATAACCCGGAGATGTATCCACCTCCACATTATCCCATAAAATGTTTTTCCCGGTCATTTGATTCTACTACTTATGGTGACTCGTCGAGCATGCAACACAATGCTATTGATGGCCAAGGCGAGGAACATGGCAACAACGAGATTGAAGAGCAAAACCGAGGTCGTCGTTTTCCTTGGACCGAAGAAGATAATATTCGACTCGTGAGTAGAATTACAAATAATTTTAATATATTTCATGCTTTTTTGATGAAACGTAGGAAAATAATATTTTTTCATCACAGATAAGTGTGTGGTTGAATAACTCCATCGATTCCATCGATGGAAACAACAAAAAGGAGAGTTCTACTAAAAGGACGTCGCGGCGGACTACAATTACAATAGTCCGTCTGACCGAAGGAGGAGTAGCAAAAACTGCAAAGACCATTGGGGAATAATGAAACGAGAAGTTGTTGGCTTTCATGGAGTTTATTTCAGTCTCAGAGATGCATATGTCAGTGGACAGTGTGACTTGCAGCTCGTCTAGAAAAAATCCCTCGCCATGTACAAGGAGACAAAGCAAAATTTCACACTTTTGTATTGGTGGGATAAAGTTAAAGTTCATCACAAATAGAGTAGACAAATAGAAGACGAAAAGGGCAAAGAGGATGGAACCACACAAGATCATATGGCTAAAAAACCATCTAACAGGACAAAAAGATGCAAATGCCAAAAGGGAAGGTAAAGCCGATGATGACTATCCAACACTTTCTCATGGTGATATCCAATTATACCATGATACACAAGCACTGAAAGCATCATCTCAAGAAAAGATGGCTGAGGTCCAACTCCAGCTCTCGAAAGAAAAGCTTGAGATCGGGAAAAATAAAAAAAAGAATGAAAATGTCAAACACATACAAGGAGCTACTTATGGTGGACACTTCTCGCATGGATGACTGATGGAACACCGTAGAGCACTAAAATATTTCATTGACCAACTTTTTGGAGAAAGCAACAGTAGCAAATAATATATATTTTTATCATTAATGTGTATATTTTAAGATGGCATTTTCATAGTCTTTTCAAAGTATCTTATTATGCATAGTTGCTTTTTTAATTTTGTACAATAAATGGTATTATAATACCCATATAGCAGTTTAGAATAAATATTATAATACCTTTTTCATAAAAGGATCAAATGTATGATAGTGGCTGTTGCCGTTGGAGCCACTGCCACGAGGGCCCAATGTAAAGAGGGAATACATCGATAGAAATCGTGGGGCGGGCAATAAACTTCTCGTGAGAGACTACTTTTCCAGTAACCTGACATACACCGCCGCCCATTTCCATCGCTGATTTTGGATGTGAAGGCATGTATTTAGGCGTATCGTCGAAGTTCTTGAACAATGGCATGTATGTTTTCTACAAAGAGATGCCCTAAACAGGAAAGCCGAATTTGGCGATACGCCTAAATACATTCCTTCGCATCCGAATTCCGCAATGAAACTGGGCGTCGGTGTATGTCAGGTTACTAAAAAAGTAATCTCTCACGAGAAGTTCATTGCCCTCTTTCCACTGCTCCATCGGTGGCGGCTCCGATGACAACAACCAGTAGCATACATTTGATAATTTGATTTGAGAATCCATTGCGGTAGCAAAACTCTGATCAAACTCTTATTCGTCTGGGAAGATGATACCGGTGTCGTC
This sequence comes from Avena sativa, assembly GCA_916181665.1. NCBI lineage: Eukaryota > Viridiplantae > Streptophyta > Magnoliopsida > Poales > Poaceae > Avena > Avena sativa. The sequence goes on from OV702299.1 coordinate 527,905,216, forward strand.
GCTTGAGTTGTGGACGAGGAACTAGAAGATCCGGAGCCAGAAGACTGGGACATCACGCAGGTCAACAGAGGAACACGATCTACAAGCTAGGCTCCCGGTGAAACCAATCGAATGTAGCTAGGTGTAGATTTTAACTAATCTAACAACCCATATAAAAAGTTGTGAACTTATATTATTGTTGACATAGGAAAACTAATCTAACAACCCATGTAAACATAGGTGAACTTATATTATTATTGACATAGGACACGTACAAGTACACGTTCTATCTGAACACAAGATACCATGTATTATTGTTGACATAGGACACAAGCAAGTACAAGCCCTATCAGAGCACAACACCATAGAGCTCAGTTGGTCTAAAACTTTGCATCTTAGCATAGAAATACTATGCAGAATGTATTATAATATTTATTCTAAACTACTATATAGGTATTATAATACCATTTATTGTACAAAATATAAAAAGCAACTATGCATAATAATAATCCTTGAAAACACTATGAAAATGTTGTCTTAAAAATATACATATTAATGATAAAAAATACATATTATTCGCTACTGTTGTTTTCTCCAAAAAATTGGTAACTAAGATATTTTAGTGTTCTACGGTGTTTCATCTTTTTCAAGTCATCCATGCGAGAAGTGTCCGCCATAAGTAGCTCCTTATATGTGTTGGACATTTTCATTCGTCTCTCTTTTCTTTTTCTGATCTCAGGCTTCCCTTTCGAGAGTCGGAGTTGGAACTCGGCCATCTTTTCTTAAGATAATGTTTCATTGCTTGTATATCATTGTATAATTGGATATCATTGTGAGAATGTGTTGGATAATCATCATCGGCTTTACCTTTCTTTTAGGCTTTGCAGCTTTTTGTCCCATCAGACATTTTCTTTATCCATATGATCTTGTGTGATTCCATCCTTTTTACCCTTTTCCTATTCTACTTGTCTACTCCATTTGTGGTGAACTTTAACTTTATCTCGCCAATACATAAGTGTGAAGTTTTTCTTGTCTTCTACTTGTACATGGCGAGAGCTTTCTAGATGAACTGCAAATCACATTGTCCACTCGCATATGCATCTTTGAGCCTGCAATAAACTCCATGAAAGGCACTTTTTGGTTTATTATTTCCCAATGGTCTTTGCAGTTTTTGCTGCTCCTCCTTCGCCAGCCAGACTATTGTTATTCTAGTAGAACTCTTTTTTTTGTTAACCATGTGCTAATCTGTGATTAAAAATATTATATTCTTACTAGTTTCATAAATAAAGCATGAAATAAATTAAAATTATTTGTCATGCTACTCACGAGTCGAATATTGTCTCCTTCGATACAAGGGAACCGACGACCTCAGTTTTTCTCTTCAATCTTGTTGTCGCCATCTTCCTTGCATTGACCATCGATAGTATTGTGTTGCATGCTCGACGAGTCACCGTAAGTAGTAGAATCAAATGACTGAGAAGAAATTTGTTATTGGATAATCTCAAGTCGGATACATCTCCGAGTTGTATTGTGAATCCTGGGAAGTGTACCATCCATTATTGAAAGAATTCATGTATGAAGAAAGTGGTGTGTAGTGAAGAAAAACTTTTGGGATATGCGTAGAGATAGAAGATTTTTTACTATTAAATGAGAGTTGGTGGTTCACTTTGGGCTCAAACATTGGGAGAATCTGAACCGTCAAACACAATCATCAAATATTGGGAGAATCATAGCCCTTGGATCATCCACTTTCGTCCACCATTCGTGCGTTCAAATTTTTGGTAAACAATAATTTAGGAAGTTTAGTATGTCCAACACGTGATAACAATCAGATTTGGTATCGAACCAGGAGATGTTTATGTTGTTGTTTTTTACTATGGTTTTCCTTTTTGCGAGCTTTTTTTGCTATGGTTGCAATAAGTATAACACGGAAAAATATTCTTTTGCTTGGTGAAGCTAGACCGTAAATACCAACCCAAACTGTCGCGGTATAAATCAAAGATAAATTGGAATTGCATGCCAACCATGAGATAATTGCAAGGCATCTTAAAGCATGATAATCTCATGTTGAGAAATAATATTTGTCGGAACATCACCGGTCCATATGATACTCGTCGCTCGTGAATTCATTCCGACAATCTTGTTGCAAGCACGCATCACTCACTTATTTACAGATTAGTATGATATGTTCTCGTAGCAACGCACGGGTATTCAGCTAGTTGGTATAGTTGTAGGGAATAGAAGCTACGAATATGAATATATATATATAGTTTGAATGCATGCAAGATTTAGTTAGCAACAACAAACTTGCAAGTGAACGAATGGTTGTGAGAATTTCACAATTTCTCTATATTTTTTAACTCACTCGATGCATGGTTTCAAACCTATAACAGGAGAAGTCCAGTCATTCGAGATCTTGCAAGTGAACGAATGGTTGTGAGAATTTCACAATTTCTCTATATTTTTTAACTCACTCGATGCATGGTTTCAAACCTATAACAGGAGAAGTCCAATCATTCGAGATCTCTCAGTGCCAGTTGAACAAGCATATTTATGCATGTTTTTACCTTTTCTAAATTAGTTATGTATACAAGTTTTTATTATAGCAAATCTGTTTTTATTGCATCTATTCGTGCTTTTGTGACTGATTTCATTATTTTTTACGCGCCATCTATTTTGTATGTGTGCGTGACTTGTGCGTTATTCTAGTCACGGTAAAAAAATCTGATAAGTTTTTTTAGATAGAATATGTTTATTGATTTTGTTATGTTAATCTATGGCATTTAGCTTGATCCGGTTGAACCGTTGAGGAAAGAGTCATATGGCTCTTTAATTGTATTTTTCCAAACACCTTTGGCTAGCGCTATACCTGGGCATGTTTCGGGCTGGGCCGGGCCTGACAAAGCTCGACCGCATAAATCCCAGGTCGGAGCCCGGCCCGACCGTCGGGCCTAAAAACTCGACCCAAGCCTGGCCCGCCACTGTGTAAATTCTCCGGGCCGTCGGGCCACGGGCCGGGCCTTTCCTTATTTGCGCATTTCTCTTGGCCCAAGTCCGGCCCGTGCACCCACCGGACCACAAATCTCAAGCCCAAACCCGGCCCGCGGGCCTTAAAATCCCGGCCCGTCGGGCTTTTTTCAGGCCGGGCTGCCCATGCCCAGGTATAGCTAGCGGCCGCCATCATCGTGCGGAAAAAAAAGCAACTGCCACTTGACTTAACATCGACGCTTCAAAGAAAGTCTAGATCGATCTGAAATCGACTTCAAAGAAAGTCTAGATCGATCTGAAATCGACTGAGATAGGAACGAAATTTTGACTAGCGCACACTGTAAACGACCGCGTTTGTATGTGCCCTAACACCAAATTAAACCAACAACGAGTAGAGAATGCTAGAACGAACCCGAGAGAAACCAGTCATGGCTATACGTTTTCATGAATTGGAACGAGGCTGGGGATGCGCTCGAGCATCTGTCGAAAATACTGTGGGTGCTACAAATTCTTAAACGCGGGGAGGAGAATGGACTTACGAATAAGGTATGCTTGATGAGAGCCGCCACGATCGAGGTAGTACTTCCTGATGATGATCCGCACCTCCTCCGCCGCCAGGCCTTTCTGCTCGCCAGTGCTCGCCGGTTTCGCCTCCATCGATCGATGCACGGGGCCGCCGCCGCCGCCGCCGCTTGCCAGGCAGGTGTGATGACTGCTGGGCTGCCAATAGAGCCTACCAAGTCCGATAGATTTATTTCTTGTTGGGCCACGACGGAGTCGGAGTAGCTTGTGTTCCTTACGATAATTTCAGCCTCATACCGTTAGTTGGCTCTCCACTTGTCCTAAAAAATATGAGGCTAAAAAAAACTTATCCTAAAGATACAAGGAAACCAATCGCCACATTTGTTAGAGATGCTCTTAAAATGTTTTTTCATATCAAAATATTAAATTTAGAGAGAAAAATACAAATTTATTTTTTATTCTCTTCTAGAGGGTATATGCTAAAAAAGTGTACCACACATTTTTTATCACCCCTAAAAGGTCGCCAGTAAATATCATGTTGTTCACTAATTTAACTTGCTCGTGTGGTGATTTGTACCAGATATGATCTTGTTTTCCTGGTTATTGTACAAGTTTGATCCTTGTCAACTTGTTGGAGTAAACTATCTTCGTCTCTGTTGGCCCTAGAGTATTGGAGGTGTGGCAGACCACGCTCTTTCGCCGGCGGGAGGTTTTCCAGTTCTTTGTATCGTCTGTTTTCTGGTGTCTTTTTCGGGATGTTGAGACAAAGAGTATGTCCTAAAGTCAGAGTAAGATTCTCATTGTTCTATCCTCGCTTCAGTGGTGCATCTAACGCCAACGGAGGGCGCGTGAAGTCTTTTGTCTGGTGGATCTACTAGGATTCTATATGTTTTCATGTTTGTAGGTTCATTTCTAGGTAAGTCTCCTCTGATCTACGAATGTTATCATTAGCGATGATTGCTACTCTAGTGCGCTGGTCCTTTATGGCCTTAGCACGATGACTTTCCGTTTATCTACTATAACAAGCTCTACTACAACAAGCTTTGTCCAGCTTCGGTGATGGAGGGGCAAGGACGGCGACGCAACTTTGGCTCACGCTAGTGTTTGTAGTAGTCGCTAGGTGGTTTCATGATCTATTTGTAATTTTTATTACCTTTAGATCTATTTATACTATCGTTGATGATTATTAATAGATTGGTGCACTAGTAGGAAAAGGCTTATAACAGTCATTTTTCTAGTGGCGTCCGAGACAAAATAGGCGCCACTACTGCGAGGCAAAATAGTCGCGGCGTTAAAAAAAAGCGAACGCCGCCATTATAACTTAGTCCTGGTGTTCGTGTAATAGTGAACGTCGGCACTAAGTGGGGACCATGATACGAGCCTGGACCAATGTAGCCCAGACATTCGGAAAATTTGAACCCCGCAACTATGTTATAGTGGTGGCGTTCGAAGAGTTGTAAACGCCACCAATATTACATCCAAAAATTCGCTAGTAACTTAACAGGGGCCGCATGCGCCCTTCCCTCTCTCTCATTCCAAACTCTCCTGCTCCCACATAGTCGTGTCCGCGCCGCCCCGACCTCGCGCCGCCCCTACCCGCCCCGCCCCTACCCTGCACGTGCCGCCCCGCCCCGACCCGCCCCCGCCGCGCCTCTCTAAGTTGCGCCTCCACCAACGACCACCGCCATCATCCCTGATGGTCGCTGCAACTTCATTGCCCCATCCCCGAGCCGCTCGCCATAGCTTCCCCGTCCACGACCTCGGTGAGCCCCTCGCCACGCCTCTAATCCCAGTTTTTAATGCGTTTTAGACATTGTAGATGCATATGTTAATTAGATAGTGATAGTTGTTGGGGGAATCACCCCGGGTAGGGTCAAGTTATGGTAAAGAGTAAAGCTAACCGAGGTATTAATCAGGCCAAGGCATGATATGGCTGAGATATATAAGGGTTGGCCGAATAAGGGTTGGGTTAACCTAAGATGGATAGCACCAGGAGGACTCAGCTGACATATAAAGTATGTCGGCACGGGATCAAGGGTGTTTGATATTTGCAGGTACCATCTTGGCTGAGTCAATAGGGACGAGGCCGAGTCACGAGATGGCGTGCTCAAGAAGGAGAGAACAAGCCCCAAAGTCAACACTTTCCTCTGTCGCTCTCTCTGGAATCCAAGGAGATACAAGCGCTAAGGACAAGAGCCAGAGGGACATGGACATAGCAGAGGGTCACGAGATGACAGTCCCTGACCCGAACGGTCACATGTCGTGGACTTTGTGCTTTCCCGTGCAGAGGAGGGAGACAGGGGAAAGGAGGGAGCCGAATTAATATTTTGGGAAGAGCATATCCATCGAATATTCCGTCCACGTAAGCCCTAATTGTAACCTGGCCACCCCCTTATAAGGTGAGCCAGGGCCTCTAGGGCAAGGGGTGATTCATTCTATAGAGGGAAAAACCCTAAGGGAAGGAGAGAGCACATCAGTTCTTCTTCTTCCTCTCTCCGATACAGCTCAAGGAGCAAGTTGTACACCATTGTTGATCTAAATATAAGTGAAGGGAATATGCCCGAGAGGCAATAATAAAGTGGTTATTATCGTATTCCTTATTTATGATAAATGTTTATTTTGCATGCTATAATTGTATTAATACGGAAACGTTAATACATGTGTGTTTAATAAACAAATAGAAAGTTCCTAGTTATGACTCTCTCATAAACTAGCTCGTTGATTAACAATATGATCAAAGGTTTCCTGATCATGGACATTAGATGTTGTTAATAACGAGGTCACAACATTGTTAGAATGATGTGATGAACATTCATCCGAAGTATAGCAATACGATCAAGGTCATTGTGTTTATATTGCTATAACATCATACGAAGTAATCTTAGTCCTTAGACCATGAGATCATGTCAATCACTAACACCGGAAGAGTATCTTGATAACATCAAACGTCACACCGTAACAGGGTGACTATAAAGATGGGTTCAGTGCTACGAAGGTGTTATGTTGAGGCTCATGGATCGAGAGTGGAATTTGTCCATCCCGATGACAGAGAGATATACTCTGGGCCCTCTCGGTGATATCACATTAGTTAGCTTGCAAGCAAGTGATTTTATCACTAGAATGTTATATCACGGGAACAAGAAAAGAGTACATGTCGTAACGAGATCAAACTAGGTATGGAGATATCGATGATCGAATCTCGGACATGTAATATATCGCGAGACAAAGGGATTGAGTTACATGCGTATAAGGTTCACACGATCACAAAAGTCATCGTTGAATATGTGGGAGTCGGTACGGATCTGCAGGTCCCGCTGTTGATTATTGATCGGAGAGGGGTCTCGATCATGTCTACATTATTCGTGAACCATAGGGTGACACACTTAAGGGATACCGACACCATTTGGAGCAAATAATATGCTAGAGAAAGAAAAAGGAAAGCGCATGAATTTATTTCACTAGACACCGGAACTGTTTCGGTTGAAATTGCTGAAACTGGTTCTGCATGTGAAATTGAAATGTTATAAGGGGTTTTATGTGAATGTTTGTTAATTAGAGTAACTAAAAAAATTCTGAACAAATAAATAAAAGAGTTTTATTTAAATGAGAACTTGCATTAAATTTGGTGGAAATTTAATGCATGTGAGTGGATTTTTGAGTGGAGGCTCTTTTATGGGAGTGGAGGCTTTTCATTTTGAGTGAGAGCTCTACCCACATGAATGTGGAAGAGGTGGGGGCAGCCACCATGGCTGGGCGCCATGCCCCTTGGGGTGCCCCCCTCTCCCTATAAAAGGCCCCCTCTCCTCCTCTCAAAGCACACCTCCTCGTGAAGGATCTCTCTCCCCCTTTAGAATTCCCCCATGGTCTCGGATCAGCGAGATACATGTTCCCGGTGGCTTTTTCTGGAAGGATTTGTTGCTTCTGCTGCTTCGCTGGAGTGAGGACGCAGATGTTGTTGGGGTACCCGGACGTGTGTGCGATCACTGATGCACCACTGCTTTGTGGTGCTGGACTTGATGGTGCTAGACCGGCTGGACCAGATGGACTTCATCACGATCTTGAGATCGGAAAGTGTTCGTCTATATCATTCACGAGTACAACCCCGTTAACGCTGTTCGGTCTTCGAGGGTAAGTATTCTATGGATGTATATCCACCCGTTGCTTGTATCTAGTAGATAGATTCTTGATACTTGGTTGTTCCCATCGTAGGAAATTTTTTGTTTTCTATGCTGCGAATCCTACAGTGGTATCAGAGCCGGATCTATGCGTAGATGCTTTGCACGGGTAGTACACATATGAGTATGTGGACGATGATGATCATTTTATTGTTTTTTAGTTGTACTTTGGATATTGGTGGCATAGTGGGATGAAGCGGCCCGGACAAACTTTACATGTCCTCGCACATGAGACCTGTTCCACGAATGACATACAACTAGTTTTGCATAAGTGGCTACCGGGTGTCTGTCTCTCCTACTATAGTCAATACCTAATTTGTAACAAGTTGTCAACAATTTGGTTATCCTCATTGTGGTTCATGTTCGTAGGTATGAACGGTTCTATCTTCGAAAGCGCTAAGCCACGTAAAACTTGCAATGGATAAATTAGAGGCGTCTAGTTTAGATTGTTGTTGGGCTAGTGTCATGATATGGTGATGTTGTTAGTAGAAGTATAAATCGATACTCTTACAACACACATAACGTGTAAGTTCCATAGACCTTGGCCTTACACATAGAGGTATGATAGTGATCATACCATGATGCACATGATGGAGATCAAGTGCAAGAACCATATCATTTCACTTATTCACATGTTTTGGATTTGGTTCATGTAATCACCAAAAAGACACGAGGGATGTTGTTTTTGAGTGGGAGTTCATTTCTAATTTGGATTATTAGAACTCAATTTATCATAAATTAAATCAAAGTGAATTTTCATAATTTGTTGTAGTCATTGGCATTCGTTCACCACTTTATGCTTAGTTGTAATTGAGATAATAGAACTATAGAATTCTGGATATTTACTTTACGAACTGGTATCGTATTGTGTTGAGTGTCAATCTAAAGTTTAAAGTCCTATTAAAAACTTTCAGCAAACTCTGTTTACTCCGTGAAATTAAATAATTGGTATTAAACTGAGAGTAACAATTCTAGTGTTAGTATCTTAAGTATCATGTTTGTCTCCATGATTCTTGATTGTTTTTAATATCAAGTTTATCTAGGAGCTGAAAGAGGTATGATAGTGATCATACCATGATGCACATGACAGATATAACAATATCTAAAACAATGTTTTAGTTGCAATATGATAGAATATAATGTATGTACTCATATTGGATGAGAATTTGCAGAGGTTGGAGATGCTAGACATCCTAATCATCCAAAAGAGTTTTGGAAAGTAACGTTATACTCACGATTCGTCTTTATAAGCTACATTATCTTGATCATGAAATTCTTCATGATAAGGATGAATAGAAGATGTATGTAAAGTGTTTACTACACTAAAAGATTACTAAAGAATGGATTTTGAAAGAATGCCGATCATTTGATGATGGTGATCTACTTCAAAGTGCAAGTCCAAAGGTATTATTATTTGAATATACATGCTTTGGACTATGTGTCATGTATATTGCGCCACTGTTGATGTTGATAGATTCTTTTAAAAAGGAAAAGGAAATGCTGAAAGAGAATCTATAAAATATATTTGGCAGAAAAGAAAATACTGTAAATATCCAGTTTAGGTATATAGATGATATACATGTTATGGTTGTACTCTTTGCTTGTTAAACAATGTGGTTCTTGGTTATTGGATACCGAATTGGTTGGTATAAAATTTCATACAGAACGACGCGATTCATGAACCACAATGGCCTAAGTAACTAGCAAGAGAATATGTGATGATGATCATTAAAAACAAACAAGTCATTGTTTGTATTTCTCGTTGACATCAAAGCTTGCCTTCAATATTTGTTTCAATAATCGCTATTTAAATCAGGTATTATGAGAACAAAGATTGTTCAAATAATTACCGTATTCCATATAAGATGGATGATTTACAAATCTAGTTGGAGAAATCACATCCATAAAAACTAATGCTAAAATGTCGCAAGACAAATGATTGAAAGATTACTTACGAAGTGACATCGCCGTTTAAATTATATTGGAAAGAAAACATGAAGAATCTCCATATTTATGGATTTTTGGAGTCTTTGATTTGATCAAGTGACGCTTGTGAGACTTTCCTCGGGATAAGTAAAACTTCGTTCAAAGGCCAAAGAAGAACGAACGACTAAAATATTGGAATTTATACATATCGATGTATGTAGTCCATTATGTGTAGTCGTAAGCGATGGATTTCAACTTCATATGCTTTCTCCGGAAATTTGAGTGAATATTCACTTAATGAGAAATAAGTATGAAATATTTGAAAATGTTCCAAGACTTTCAAGATGAAGTGGAAAATCATTGTAACAAGAAAATAAATGATTTATGATTTTATCATAAAGGGATTTATTTGAGTTGCAAGTGTAACAATAAAATAAATGATTTATGATTTCATCATAAAGGGATTTATTTGAGTTACAAGTTTAGCAAATCACCTAGATTTACATCTCCCGAAACACCATAGGAATATGGAGTGTTTGAGATTTGTAATGAAATCTTGTTTGACTTGGTTGGATCAAAGGTGATGTGGACATCCCTACTATTGATACAACCGTTGTACCTACAGCAACACACATACAAGGACCCATCACAAGATCTCGTGCCAAACAACTTAACTATCAGGTACTTTCGTTTCTTGGAACTATTCCTCACATACTGTAACATCCCAGATTCTATAGTAGGATGTTATCAGTGTCATGCATCATCCTTGCATCATTGCATCCTACATTTGAAAAATATTGCAACAACAAATTCCTAACACATAAAACCCGTTACAAAAACCCTAATTAATATTCCCTTAAGTGAGCACTTTTGTTGTTTTAGTTTGACCCTTCAATAAACTATGTAAAAACAGTAAACCATGGTCCTACGTTGACCACCTTATTTTTACTAAAATTTAGAAACAAGAATCATCACTTTTGGACCTTGTTTGCAAAAGTTACAAGTGATTTTAGTAAAACAGAATTGGAAAAAGAAAAGGATAAGAAAAAAAAACGAGCAGCTAACCTAGCTGGGCCGGCCAGCCAGCCCACCCCGCCCCATCGCCCGCGCAGCAGGTAACCACCCCGCGCCCATCGGCCCACCTCTCCCCTCCATCGCTGACACGGGGGCCCCACCCCGTCGTCTCCCTCCTGGAGACCGCGGCGGACACGGCTGCCGGCCGCGTCGAACTCGTCCCCGCGCCGGACTCGTCTGCCCCCTCGCCCAAGTTCCTGCCCTTTAAAGGCCGACCCTCCTCCTCGTCGTTGCCCTCGTTTTTTCTTCTCAAACCCTAGCCGCTTCGCAGTTCAACCGAGCTCGCCGGATCGGACGCCGCCGGAGCTCGAGGTGGGAGACGCTCCAGGATATCTCGAGACTTGTTCAACCTCCCACGCTGCTCGCCTCGACCTACTCTACCCTCCCACCTAACTCTTTCCTTCCGAATCGCAGGGGGTCACCGACAATTGCTCGCCGGAGCCCGTCGGGTCCGAGAGGAGGAACGACCAACCGCGGGAGAAGGAGGAAGAGAGGGACCGAGTTGAGGTCGTTGGGAGATTCGCCGTCGACGTGCGCATCGGGGACCATCTTCGTCGCCTCCACTAGGGCCACCAGGACTCCGACCACCGTCGACTCCGCCGCCGCCGCCGTCGTCTCCATCGCTGCCACCACCACAGGTCAGTAGAACCGCCTCGGCCGTCCGATTGTAATCCTGCGGGCCAGATTAGAAGGGGGGGCGAAGGGGTATCAGCGAATCGTGCAACGCCGCGTGGCAAGCGCGTCATCGCCGCGCCGCGTCGCCCGCATAGCCAGCTGGCCCAACCCGAGGCCGCCACCTGGCACGATCTGGGCTAGGGTTTGGGCTGGTTATTTTTGGTTTTTGCAGATTAGGTTTATTATTGCGAAAATCATAGAAAAATAACTATTTGTCCAAATTTAGCTTGTAATATACCGTTGGATTCCTAATTTTATGTAGAATCCAAATATGTAATAATATTGCAGGTTTACAGTAATGTCTTAGTTGTAGATTTTAATCACTAAATTGGAGTGTTTATTCTATAGAAAAATAACTAAACTTCTGTTTTAATTGATTCTTGTTACAATGACCTTGTTTCCATAATGCCTACTGGACAAAATTATACAACCTTGCTTAAGATCAATAGATCTAGTTTGGGGCTAATTAGATGGACTGATCTCCTTATAAACCTAGGATTTGTTTTAGTGACTCTATTAGATCTAAACTCAATCCTAGTGACACCCTTACCCTAGCACAGCACAAACTCGATCAATTTAACCAACCTTGCATAAACTACCATGTTGCATGCATGCATGTATGTATTCCTTTGTGTATGCTTTGAACAGGTTGTGATAAGATCTATGTTTGTGATTCGTTAGATTGCTCGGAGTGCGCTAAGGAGTGCTATTGTGTAGAGTGCTGCTCAGATCAAGGCAAGTTACACCACTTGTTCATAATTTTTGTCCCAGTTTTGATTCTATGCATGTGGTCTTCAAAATTCTGTAGTATGCATGTGTAGGATGTTCTAGTAGAATTTTTCCTTAGTATTATTTTGCAAGTGCGATGATTTTGTAGTATGCCATGAGTAGCTCTATACTTAGGATTTTTCGTCCCAATAGGTTACCCCTGTTTTTGCTAAGTATTGCTTGCTATGCTATATATACAAAGTACCGTTGGGGGGTTCGAAAGACAAAGAATTTTTTTCTAAGTATAAAGGCTCTCTAGAGCAAATTTTTCTTCTCAAATCCACTTCAAAATAAAACTAAATTTTCTTCTGGGCGGAATGGTTGTCGGGTCAACGAGTGTGAATTTTGGTGGAGGACGGCCGCCCAGGAATCAAAGAAGTCTGCCATGTTTCGGAATTCAGAAGCTTCCAGTGCAACCACAATACATTATGGGCTCTGTCTTGGCCTAGTACTTAGTGGGAAACCTCACCTGGGTACCAACATTTGGAGGATTATTGGCACGGTTGGATCCGGAAGGTAGAGGGGCTACTAAGGGAAAGCCTCGCCATGGTCTTGTCTGTAAAAGGACTTGATCGTGGATTGTGGGTAAAGTGCACAAACTCTCGAGAGTATTGCAATCTGATCGATCAGCCGTGTTCACGGTAACAGAACAACAATGAGCGTCTGAAGGATGGAGCCACTGAAGGATCTTCCTCTCTCTTTTCAAAAACAAAGTTTTGAAACCCCATGGCGTGCGTAATATCGCCAATGGGTGGGAATTTGGGAACTTGGTGTGTAATATCCAAGTGACGCTTGGTGCGTAATATCCAAGTGTTTGGTTGTTTGGACACTTGGTGCGTAATATCCTCGTGTGCCACTCGACCTTATTTTATCAAAGCAAATGTTTACAAAGTAGGACAATCCTTTCTTCTTCTCTCTACTTAAGAAAATTAGCTTTGTGCGAATGAACTCTACAGCCTATACCAGCCTTGCATGTAGAGATAGATTTTTCTCTCCTTGGTGTAATTTGCCAATACATACAAAGTATTGACCCAACTTGTTGGCTGCACGTCTTATGTGCAGAATCCGAAGATTGAAAGGTGTGTAGGGATCGCGGGTCTACACTCGACAAGCCTGGGCGTTGATGGACTCATGCTGCTTTTATGTTTCCGCTGTTATTTGAGCTAGCATAATGCTAAGCAACTTTTGTAATAATTTCATACTCTGGATTCTTCGTGTAATAAAGACTTTGTGTTTTACATGATATTTCATCGACTGTGAGTGCTAGCTATTGATCCAGGGACTAGCATGTAAATCACAGGGACTTAGGATCCTTACCGATCCAAGGTCACTACAGATGGTATCAGAGCACATCGTTGCCTGTAGGACGTGACCCCAGGATTGGAACCACCTCTAACTTTAGTGCCTTACTTGTTTCTACTAAGTTATTTTCCGCACATCTAGTATCTGCTTTCCTCACTTGTTTAAGTATCTAACCCTCTTTCTCTAACTCAAAGATGACAAGCTTCCTCTACGACACCGTCGCGAATATCGAGCCCCTTCGCTTTGGAGGATGCCTCATGGATCTACTCACACGTTTGGATCTTCCTCTCCCAACGATCCAAGGGAGCACAATGAAGAAACTCCACAAGGACGGCTGTTGGGGAGTCAAGGTCATCCAGCCAGGAAAAGAGCGAGGCAAGAACCCGGAGGAAGACATAGCAATCCACATTGTTAGCGATTCCAAGGAGAAGGCCCTTAGCATTAGCTTGCAACAACTCATTGGTCGCCTATGTGGACGTCATCATGAAGCTCTCCAAGGACACTGCGGCGGCCTCTTTGGAAGACGAGATGAGGAAGGAATTCCCATGGAGTTAACCTTTGAGGAAAGAACTTCTACTAAGCGCCGAAGAACACAATATCAAGACTTGGAGTGCCACATCCATGACCTTGAGAAGGGTACCTTCCTCGAGATGTTGAAGAACGACGAGCTATGCGCCCTCATCAAGGGGAAGGAAGAAATGATCAAGCAGCAGGAAGAGGCAATGAAGCTCCAAGAGATAAGATTTCAGGACCAAGAGAAGAAGTTCGCTAACCAAGAGAAGAGGGTGATAAATAAAAACAAGAGAATTAGGGAACTCAAACAGCAGCTCGATGGAGATGAAGTGCAAACTGAAGGCCTTTGCAAGTCCATGACCTTGAGAAGGGTACCTTCCTCGAGATGTTGAAGAACGACGAGCTATGCGCCCTCATCAAGGAGAAGGAAGAAATGATCAAGCAGCAGGAAGAGGCAATGAAGCTCCAAGAGATAAGATTTCAGGACCAAGAGAAGAAGTTCGCTAACCAAGAGAAGAGGGTGATAAATAAAAACAAGAGAATTAGGGAACTCAAACAGCAGCTCGATGGAGATGAAGTGCAAACTGAAGGCCTTTGCAAGATAATCGATGATGTGCGTGCTTCCAAGAGGGACTTGGCAAAGCAGCTTGAAGCTGCAATGAAGTCAAGTTTAGTGGAAATACTACAAAGCGAGAAGGAGGGACTTCAGGAGCAGCTGGAAGCCACTACCAAGAAGCTACAAGATGAGATAAAGGACCTCCAAGAGAAGCTTGAAGCCACCACGAAGGAGATGGAGTTGTACAAGACAACTCTAGAGCAAGAAGGCTACTCGTTCGAGGAAGAGGAAGAGGAAGGCGTGGAAGATGTATAATAGTTGGACCACCTTTAATTCTATAGTAGAACGTTATTCGCAAATGTAATAAATACCAAGACAAGTCTGGTTTAGTTAAATTTTGGTTGTTTCCTGCGCTAAATCTGTGGTGTTATGCCTGGTGTGCCTTGTGTGCTTGGTGTGTTTTTCATAAGAGTAGGAGTTTACTACTTAGTCTTTCTGTCTTTTTCTTAACTACCCTCTTAAACCCCACAGATGCCGCCAAGACGTGCAGATTTCGAAATTCCACCAGAAATAGCAGAACTTTTGGCCACTCAGAACCAGCTGATCCAACTGCTCACCCAGAACATGCAAAACAACAACAACCCGCCGCCACCACCACCTCCGCCACCTCCTCAACAGGATCGCTTGACTCGGTTTTTGAGGCTGAACCCACCTACCTTCACTAGCAGCACTGAACCAATCGTCGCTGATGACTGGCTGCGTACGACCAACAAGAAGCTAGACACCGTGCAAGCTGTCGGAGCCGACAGGGTGCGCTATGCCGCACACCAGCTTGAAGGACCTGCTGCAGAATGGTGGGATAACTACCAAGTCACCCACCCGGACATTGATGCTATCACTTGGGAACAGTTTGAGTTAGCCTTTCGCACTCATCATGTGGCTGCTGGTGTCATGGCTCTAAAGAGGCGCGGGTTTCGCGACCTACACCAGCTGCACCGTTCTGTCATCGAGTATGGTGAGCTTTTCAATAAGCTAGCCCGTTATGCACCCGATGATGTTTCTACTGATGCCAAGAGACAGGAGGAGTTCTTAAGAGGGCTCAATGATGAGATATCCATTCAGCTTGTGGCTCAGAAGTTTGACAACTTTCAGGAACTCTTGGATAGAGCCATTGTGGTTGAATCAAAAAGGAAGAGCATAGATAATCGCAAGAGGAAATCCAACTCGCACAAACACTCTGTTCCGTACCAGAAGCAGCGCAATTCCTCACCACCACCTCATAACAACAATGGCCATAACCATAACAGTCATAACCATGGTGGTCACAAACACAATGGGCACAAAAACCGCTATGGCAATGGCGGCAATGGAAAGGATCTCAGTGAGGTGACATGCTTTAAGTGCAACAAGACAGGGCACTATGCAACCTCCTGCCCCGAGAGGAAGAATGGCAATGGTAATGGGAATGGAAATGGACACAACCATGGCAATGGGAACGGGAAGAAGCCAAATCCGTTTGTCAAAGCCACGGTGAATCATGTTTCTATGGAGGATGCCTGTGATGCGCCAGACTCTGTGATTGGTAAGTTCAAACTCAATTCTTTTCCCGCAGTTGTTCTTTTTGATACTGGTGCATCGCATTCATTCATATCAAGGGTATTTGTGGATAGAGGCAAGATACCAACGGAGACTATAAACTATCCTCTAAGGGTAAGTTCTCCTGGGGGAGAAATAGTGGCCAACTCCGGTTGCCGGGATTTGGAACTAAGGATTGGGACTCACATTTTTCCCACCAGTCTAGTAGTTCTAGAATCACAAGGATTAGACATAATCTTGGGCATGAATTGGATGACCGAATTTGAAGGAGTCATAGATTGTGCCAAGAGAACTGTCATGCTGACAACACCGGAAGGAAAAAGGATTCGTATCAAGTCGAATTTCGCACTTAAAGAAGTCATGGTGAACTCTCTTAAGGGGGGCAGCTTGGAGGAGGTACCTATTGTAAAGGAATACCCAGATGTCTTCCCAGAAGAGCTACCCGGAATGCCACCCGACCGTGATATCGAGTTTCTCATTGACTTAATGCCAGGCACGGGGCCAATAGCTAAGAGACCATACAAGATGGATGTGGACGAGTTAAAGGAACTCAAGAAACAGCTTAGGGAACAATTGGACAAGGGGTTCATTCAACCCAGCGCGTCATCTTGGGGAGCACCCGTCCTATTCGTGGAAAAGAAGGATAAGACCAAGAGGCTGGTTGTGGACTACCGCTCGTTGAACGAAGTGACGATTAAGAATAAGTACCCTCTGCCCAACATCAACGACCTATTTGACCAGCTAAAAGGAGCCAGTGTGTTCTCAAAGATCGATCTACGATCGGGCTATTTTCAGCTAAAGATTCGAGAACAGGATGTGCCCAAGACAGCATTCACCACAAGATACGGACTGTATGAGTACACCGTGATGTCTTTTGGTCTAACCAATGCCCCAGCATACTTCATGACCATGATGAACAAGGTGTTCATGGAATACTTGGACAAGTTTATCGTAGTATTCATAGATGATATACTCATATACTCAAAGGATGAGAAGGAACATGAGAAACATCTGCGCCTTATTATGGAAAAACTAAGAGAACACAAGTTATATGCCAAGTTCAGCAAGTGCGAGTTCTGGTTAAAAAAAGTGGGATTCCTTGGTCATGTTGTGTCAGCAAAAGGAGTTGCCGTAGATCCTAGCAAGGTAGCTTCCGTGACGGAATGGGAGTCACCCAAGAATGTGGGAGATATTAGAAGTTTCTTGGGCCTCGCAGGATATTACCGTAGGTTCATTGAAAACTTTTCCAAGATAGCAAAACCCAAGACGGAACTATTAAAGAAGGAAAAGAAATTCCTATGGACCGAGGCATGTGAGGCAAGTTTTCAAGAATTGAAGAAACGCCTTGTAACGGCACCAGTACTGTGTCTGCCAGATATCCAGAAGGATTTTCAAGTCTATTGTGACGCTTCGCGACAAGGACTTGGAAGTGTATTGATGCAGGATGGGAAAGTGGTATCCTATGCCTCCCGACAACTTAAGAACCACGAACACAATTATCCCACGCATGATTTGGAACTTGCGTCTGTGGTTCATGCACTCAAGGTATGGAGACACTACCTCATGGGCAAACATTGTGATGTGTTCACAGATCATAAAAGTTTGAAGTACATCTTCACCCAAAAGGAGTTGAATATGAGACAACGAAGATGGCTTGAACTAATTAAGGATTATGACTTGGATTTACAATACCACCCCGGGAAGGCAAACGTGGTGGCTGATGCCTTAAGCCGTAAGGTGTATGTGAATGGACTTACCGCAGGGGAACTTCCAGAGGATTTATGCAAGCAATTCAGGGACCTCAGGCTAGAGATAGTCCCGAAAGGACACGTAGCGACTATGGAAATAGTGTCCACTTTCCAAGAAAGGATCCAAGAAGCACAAAAGGGGGATAAAGAGTTGGAAGAAATAAGAGTCAGGATAAATGAAGGAAAGACTAAAGAATTTCGTCTGGACGAACAAGGAACACTCTGGTATGGGAAGCGTTTGTGCGTTCCCAATGACCCCGATATCAGGAAGATGATTCTACAAGAAGCTCATGATTCGCCATACTCAATTCATCCAGGTAACACGAAAATGTACATGGATGTGAAGGATAGATTCTGGTGGAATAACCTAAAGAGAGATATTGCAGAGTATATTTCTCTGTGTGATGTGTGCAACAGAGTTAAAGCCGAGCATCAGAAACCGGCAGGGTTACTTCAACCACTACCTATACCCGACTGGAAGTGGGACAAGGTAGGCATGGATTTCATCACGGGATTACCCCGAACTCGTTCTGGATTTGATTCTATCTGGGTAGTGGTGGACCACTTCACCAAGGTGGCTCATTTCATCCCCGTAAAGACCACATATACAAGTGCTAAGCTTGCTAAGATATACATGTCAAGGATTGTAAGCCTACATGGTGTTCCCAAGGGAATTGTGTCAGACAGAGGCACCCAGTTCACTTCAAAGTTTTGGCGACAATTACATGAGTCTCTGGGAACCCGACTAGAATTCAGTACTGCCTTCCACCCTCAAACAGATGGCCAAACAGAAAGGGTGAATCAAATTTTGGAAGATATGTTGAGAGCTTGCGCACTAGACTATGGGTCTAGTTGGGACGATAACCTGCCATATGCGGAGTTCTCATACAACAACAGCTACCAGACAAGCATCAAGATGGCTCCGTTTGAAGTTCTATATGGCAGGAAGTGTAGGACTCCATTGCTATGGAATGGAGTTGGAGAACGCAGTCTTTTTGGACCTGACTTGATAAAGGATGCCGAAGAAAAGGTACGACAGGTTCAGGATAGGCTAAAGATAGCCCAATCCCGACAGAAGAGTTACGCTAATTCCAAGCGCAGAGATGTGGCCTACGAAATAGGGGACCGTGCGTATCTCCGAGTTTCACCCCTACGTGGAGTTAAGAGGTTCGGAATCAAGGGCAAGTTAGCCCCACGATTCATAGGACCGTATAAAGTTCTGGCCCGTAGAGGAGAAGTTGCTTATCAGTTGGAGCTACCGGAAGGACTGACTGTTCATGATGTGTTTCATGTATCACAACTAAAGAAGTGTCACCCGGAGATGGCCGAAACACCGCTAAGAGACACCGTTCCCCTAGATGAGGTTCAATTGGAAAATGACCTTACCTATGAGGAAAAACCCATCAAAATATTGGAAACAACTGAAAGGATTACCCGCACCAAGACTATAAGGTTCTGCAAGGTACAATGGAACCACCACTCCGAGGAAGAAGCTACGTGGGAGCGTGAAGAAGACTTGAAGGCAGAACACCCACACCTATTTGCTAGCCAACCCGAATCTCGAGGACGAGATTCTTCTTAAGGGGGGTAGGTTTGTAACATCCCAGATTCTATAGTAGGATGTTATCAGTGTCATGCATCATCCTTGCATCATTGCATCCTACATTTGAAAAATATTGCAACAACAAATTCCTAACACATAAAACCCGTTACAAAAACCCTAATTAATATTCCCTTAAGTGAGCACTTTTGTTGTTTTAGTTTGACCCTTCAATAAACTATGTAAAAACAGTAAACCATGGTCCTACGTTGACCACCTTATTTTTACTAAAATTTAGAAACAAGAATCATCACTTTTGGACCTTGTTTGCAAAAGTTACAAGTGATTTTAGTAAAACAGAATTGGAAAAAGAAAAGGATAAGAAAAAAAAAACGAGCAGCTAACCTAGCTGGGCCGGCCAGCCAGCCCACCCCGCCCCATCGCCCGCGCAGCAGGTAACCACCCCGCGCCCATCGGCCCACCTCTCCCCTCCATCGCTGACACGGGGGCCCCACCCCGTCGTCTCCCTCCTGGAGACCGCGGCGGACACGGCTGCCGGCCGCGTCGAACTCGTCCCCGCGCCGGACTCGTCTGCCCCCTCGCCCAAGTTCCTGCCCTTTAAAGGCCGAACCTCCTCCTCGTCGTTGCCCTCGTTTTTTCTTCTCAAACCCTAGCCGCTTCGCAGTTCAACCGAGCTCGCCGGATCGGACGCCGCCGGAGCTCGAGGTGGGAGACGCTCCAGGATATCTCGAGACTTGTTCAACCTCCCACGCTGCTCGCCTCGACCTACTCTACCCTCCCACCTAACTCTTTCCTTCCGAATCGCAGGGGGTCACCGACAATTGCTCGCCGGAGCCCGTCGGGTCCGAGAGGAGGAACGGCCAACCGCGGGAGAAGGAGGAAGAGAGGGACCGAGTTGAGGTCGTTGGGAGATTCGCCGTCGACGTGCGCATCGGGGACCATCTTCGTCGCCTCCACTAGGGCCACCAGGACTCCGACCACCGTCGACTCCGCCGCCGCCGTCGTCGTCTCCATCGCCGCCACCACCACAGGTCAGTAGAACCGCCTCGGCCGTCCGATTGTAATCCTGCGGGCCAGATTAGAAGGGGGGGCGAAGGGGTATCAGCGAATCGCGCAACGCCGCGTGGCAAGCGCGTCATCGCCGCGCCGCGTCGCCCGCATAGCCAGCTGGCCCAACCCGAGGCCGCCACCTGGCACGATCTGGGCTAGGGTTTGGGCTGGTTATTTTTGGTTTTTGCAGATTAGGTTTATTATTGCGAAAATCATAGAAAAATAACTATTTGTCCAAATTTAGCTTGTAATATACCGTTGGATTCCTAATTTTATGTAGAATCCAAATATGTAATAATATTGCAGGTTTACAGTAATGTCTTAGTTGTAGATTTTAATCACTAAATTGGAGTGTTTATTCTATAGAAAAATAACTAAACTTCTGTTTTAATTGATTCTTGTTGCAATGACCTTGTTTCCATAATGCCTACTGGACAAAATTATACAACCTTGCTTAAGATCAATAGATCTAGTTTGGGGCTAATTAGATGGACTGATCTCCTTATAAACCTAGGATTTGTTTTAGTGACTCTATTAGATCTAAACTCAATCCTAGTGACACCCTTACCCTAGCACAGCACAAACTCGATCAATTTAACCAACCTTGCATAAACTACCATGTTGCATGCATGCATGTATTCCTTTGTGTATGCTTTGAA
The DNA here is from genome assembly GCA_916181665.1 of Avena sativa. Lineage (NCBI taxonomy): Eukaryota > Viridiplantae > Streptophyta > Magnoliopsida > Poales > Poaceae > Avena > Avena sativa. The sequence continues at coordinate 527,926,308 of OV702299.1, forward strand.
CAGGTTGTGATAAGATCTATGTTTGTGATTCGTTAGATTGCTCGGAGTGCGCTAAGGAGTGCTATTGTGTAGAGTGCTGCTCAGATCAAGGCAAGTTACACCACTTGTTCATAATTTTTGTCCCAGTTTTGATTCTATGCATGTGGTCTTCAAAATTCTGTAGTATGCATGTGTAGGATGTTCTAGTAGAATTTTTCCTTAGTATTATTTTGCAAGTGCGATGATTTTGTAGTATGCCATGAGTAGCTCTATACTTAGGATTTTTCGTCCCAATAGGTTACCCCTGTTTTTGCTAAGTATTGCTTGCTATGCTATATATACAAAGTACCGTTGGGGGGTTCGAAAGACAAAGAATTTTTTTCTAAGTATAAAGGCTCTCTAGAGCAAAATTTTCTTCTCAAATCCACTTCAAAATAAAACTAAATTTTCTTCTGGGCGGAATGGTTGTCGGGTCAACGAGTGTGAATTTTGGTGGAGGACGGCCGCCCAGGAATCAAAGAAGTCTGCCATGTTTCGGAATTCAGAAGCTTCCAGTGCAACCACAATACATTATGGGCTCTGTCTTGGCCTAGTACTTAGTGGGAAACCTCACCTGGGTACCAACATTTGGAGGATTATTGGCACGGTTGGATCCGGAAGGTAGAGGGGCTACTAAGGGAAAGCCTCGCCATGGTCTTGTCTGTAAAAGGACTTGATCGTGGATTGTGGGTAAAGTGCACAAACTCTCGAGAGTATTGCAATCTGATCGATCAGCCGTGTTCACGGTAACAGAACAACAATGAGCGTCTGAAGGATGGAGCCACTGAAGGATCTTCCTCTCTCTTTTCAAAAACAAAGTTTTGAAACCCCATGGCGTGCGTAATATCGCCAATGGGTGGGAATTTGGGAACTTGGTGTGTAATATCCAAGTGACGCTTGGTGCGTAATATCCAAGTGTTTGGTTGTTTGGACACTTGGTGCGTAATATCCTCGTGTGCCACTCGACCTTATTTTATCAAAGCAAATGTTTACAAAGTAGGACAATCCTTTCTTCTTCTCTCTACTTAAGAAAATTAGCTTTGTGCGAATGAACTCTACAGCCTATACCAGCCTTGCATGTAGAGATAGATTTTTCTCTCCTTGGTGTAATTTGCCAATACATTCAAAGTATTGACCCAACTTGTTGGCTGCACGTCTTATGTGCAGAATCCGAAGATTGAAAGGTGCGTAGGGATCGCGGGTCTACACTCGACAAGCCTGGGCGTTGATGGACTCATGCTGCTTTTATGTTTCCACTGTTATTTGAGCTAGCATAATGCTAAGCAACTTTTGTAATAATTTCATACTCTGGATTCTTCGTGTAATAAAGACTTTGTGTTTTACATGATATTTCATCGACTGTGAGTGCTAGCTATTGATCCAGGGACTAGCATGTAAATCACAGGGACTTAGGATCCTTACCGATCCAAGGTCACTACACATACATGAGAATATGATGTTGCCTAAATCAGATATATTTCTTACTCTTAGGAATGATGGACCAAGCATGGATGAGAGGGACAAGCATTGGAGCATGGCCATGCATGGAGATGGCAGCAAGCATGTGATGAACCAAGAGAAGGCCACGGATGAAGATTTCAGAACTTTGAGGCCACCATAATGAAGAAAGGAGGCTTGGACGAAATATTCAAGATCAATACTTTACGAATTCGTCCATAGCTTAATATGGTGCTGCGACACCTTTATTTTGGGCCAGGCCCATGTAATTTTCGCAGGATTTTAATTAGCCACTTTTTAGAGTCCGTATTTGAGGGGAAAAGGACTTTTAGGGTTGGATTCGGCCACCACTTCCATGGCTGGCCGAAACCCCACCTTTTCGCCCTTAAATACGCCCCATAGCCGAACCTCTAGACTCGGATTTTGTTTAGACATTAAGTTAGCCATAGTCGCAACTTCGCCAAGGCTCGAGCGTCGCAGAGGCCTCTTGTACTTCGCACCTATTCAGGATCCCACCTCTTTCAATAAAGCTTTCCTCTTAATCCGCAATATCTTGATTGCAATATTGGTTCTTACTTGTTCTCGATTTCAGGTAGGAATTAAGACCCTCGCTGGTCAGGCTGATCGTGTTCACGCAGGATCGGTAACCTCCCGGAGATTGGCCTAGCGATTGCATTGGCACTCGTGCTCGCACGTGTAGTCGGATCGTCAAGCCCGAACTCCACCAAATCGATTATCGCCATCTCATCGAAAGATCGGACACCTTTGCCCTATCAAGTGGTATCAGATTTCAGGTTGCTCGGTGAGATTTTACTGTTTTTCATAGATTAGATCTGTTTTTTACCTATAACCCACGAAAAAGCCAAAAACACAGTTAGAGTTTAGATCCATCCCATACCCAATCTACGCCTCGCATTATCTTTTCAGTTTTTGCATTGTTGAATGTGTGTCTACATCGTCGCGTCGAGTTGCTGGTCTTAGTGTCTCGTCCCTTAGAGTTTCGAGTTCTAATCATACTAGTCACCGCCACACTCGCCGATCACCGCCACCATATTACGCCACCATATTCCGCCGCCATATACCCAGCCACCATAAACCCTAATACTCCGCCACCGCCTTCCTACCGCGACACAGATCCGATCAGTTTTCCTGTCGCGGTACGAGTCCGAGTAGAGTTACTGTTTCCTAGTTATTTCTTTTGACTTTCCTTCTTTGTTGTTTCCGTGTTCAGCTAAGAGTCCGGTCGTAAGTCTGGAACCGCCTCCGAAAAAAATTTCTGGCTATACTGGTTTTCGGCTTTGGGGATCACTTTTCTCCATCGGCCGTTATAGCGATATTTTTTTGGCGCCTGCGCGCTTTCCGGAGCAAAATAAAAAATTTCGAAAAAAAATTTTGGGGGCTAACCTCTTTTTAGACCCCGTAGATCAGTTCTAGACACTCGCCATCATAGTGATTTTCTGCATCTCGGATCGCTTTTCAGGGTGCTATATCATCATACAGTGCTTGTTGTGTCGCGTCGTGACATCGTTGGTGATCTAGGCTCGCGTCTCTAGTACGGTCTAGCCTAGGACCAGCACAGTACCGTCGTTGAGCATTCTTTCAACTTTTGCATTGCTGTTTTGATAATTGCTAACCCCTTTGCTAAGCCTTCCCAGAGCTCCACAGATACTCTCCACGTGCGGTGTTTCGACTCCTGGTAATCGCTTGGTTCAATCTCTGGACCCACTGATCCTCGTGGTTGCACATCGCCTTTTCCTACTGTTTGGTAAGAACTTGTAAGAGCTTCGTATATTGTTTGACGGATTACGCGTGACTTCCACCATATTCCTGTAGTATATACCTGTGCTTTTTAAGGACTAACCATGACAGATACTTCGCGGAACCCTGCCACCATGACGAACGAAGAACTACACGCCCACTTCTCCGCGCTCTTGGTCAGTCGCGCTGAAGACGTGGATACGCGCCTAGGGGAGTTTGACACCAAGCTCACCAACGCCGTGGACAAGATCGATGGACTCGAGAAATCCTTCAACGCCAAGCTTGACGTTCGGTTCAAGGAGCTTCTGAACCGATTGCCTGCACCCGCATCGGCACCCACACATGGCGCACGGCGCATTCCGATCACGGGTCGGACTGCTGGTTCGGCTGCCGCCGCACCCCCGGCGGCTCCTGCTGCGACTGATGTTCCTCAGACTTCCGCCGCGGCTGCTGCTGCGACATTGGGGACAGACGACGGGTACTACTACGACCCCGACGACGACGATCTGTTTGACGAGGAGGTTGAACAACCTCCACAGGTACCTGCTGGTCGTCCCCGACATTACTACCGCAACGCTCGCCCACCGGTACATAATGATGATGATCATGTTGCAAAGCTTAAATTAAATATTCCATCTTTTGAGGGTAAATATAATCCTGATGCATATCTTACATGGGAGATGGAAGTAGAACAACGTTTTGCATGCTTAAAATATCCTGAGAATATGCGTGTTAGTGCTGCTACATGTGAATTTACTAAATTTGCTTCCCTTTGGTGGTCTGAGTATTGTCATTTAAATCCTACTACTATTCCTAGTACTTGGACTGCTTTAAAAACTACTATGCGTGTTCGTTTTGTACCTCCCACTTATCAACGTGATTTACTAAAGAATCTGACACGCTTAGAGCAAGGGAAAAATTCTGTAGAAGAGTATTATCAGGAATTGCAAACGGGGATGGTTAGGTGTGGTCTTGTTGAATCTAATGAACAAATGCTTGCACGTTTCTTTGGTGGATTAAACAAGGACATTCAGCACATATTAGATTATAAGGAATATAATTCTATCACTCGTTTGTTTCATCTTGCTTGCAAAGATGAACGTGAAGTGCAGGATCGCCAAACACCATGGAGGAGGACTAATAATTCTGCAGGTCGCACATCCACTTGGACATCCCGACAATCAGCGCCTCCTCGTGATTCGCCTCCAGCTACTACCACATCCAAGGCCACCACAAGATTTCCAGCTTCTCCTCCACCATCATCCAATGCTCCTGCTCGTAGTGCCTCTTCTATGGCTTCCACGGGTAAGACAAAGGATATACAATGCCGCAAGTGCTGGGGTTTTGGTCATATTGAGAGACAGTGCACAACACAACGTGTAATGATGGTGCGAGAAGATGGTGAATACGATTCAGCGAGTGACTTCGATGAAGATACACTAGCCCTTATTTATGCTCGAGATGGAGACAATTCTGATGATGATGAAGAGCCAGAGGTAATGGGAGCTGAAGCTGCTGATCAATACAAGAGTTTAATTACACAACGTGTGTTGAGTGTGCAATTGAGCAAATCTGAGCAAGATCAACGCCACAACCTGTTCCAAACACGTGGTGTTGTCAAGGAAAGAGCTATACGGATCATCATTGATGGAGGGAGTTGTAATAATCTGGCCAGTGTTGACATGGTAGAGAAGCTTGCGCTTCCAACAAGACAACGCCCACATTCATACTACATCCAATGGTTTGAGAGTTCTCGCAAGATCAAGGTAACAAGAACAGTACGCGTGCATTTTACTATTGGTACATATTCTGATTTTGTTGATTGTGATGTTGTACCTATGCAAGCTTGTTCTTTGTTACTTGGTAGACCATGGCAATTTGATAGAGAATCTGTTCATAATGGCAAAACTAATCACTATTCTCTTATGCATGATGGAAAGAAAATTGGTCTAAAACCTATGACTCCCGAACAGATTTTAAAAGATGATCTTGCTAGAGCTAGTAGAGCTAAAACTGAGGAGAAAAATAAAAGTGAGAATCAGATTGTTGCTGCAGATTTTATACCACCAAAGAACACTAAATCTGATTCTACACATGCTACTGAAATTCGTTTGAAGAGCCCATGTATGCTTGCAAATAAAATTGATATTGCTGACCTAGATGTAAACAATACTCAATGTTATGCAATTGTCTGCAAAGAGGTTTTGTTTTCATTTGAGGATATGCCTCCTTCTTTGCCACCTGCTGTTGCTAACCTTTTGCAGGAATATGAGGACGTCTTTCCCGCTGAGTTGCCACCAGGACTACCTCCTATTAGAGGAATTGAGCACCAAATTGATCTAATTCCTGGTGCCACGTTGCCCAACCGCGCGCCATATAGAACCAATCCAGAGGAGACAAAGGAGATACAACGCCAAATTCAGGAACTACTCGACAGAGATCATATTCGTGAGTCCCTTAGCCCCTGTGCTGTTCCTATTATTTTGGTACCTAAGAAAGATGGTTCTTCGCGCATGTGTACTGATTGTAGAGCTATCAATAATATTACTATTCGATATCGTCATCCTATTCCACGTTCAGATGACATGCTTGATGAATTGAGTGGCTCTACCATGTTTTCTAAAGTTGATTTGCGTAGTGGTTACCACCAGATTCGTATGAAATTAGGAGATGAATGGAAAACAGCATTTAAAACTAAGCTCGGTTTATATGAGTGGTTAGTAATGCCGTTTGGTTTAACTAATGCACCTAGCACTTTCATGAGATTAATGAACGAAGTTTTACGTGCTTTCATTGGACGTTTTGTGGTAGTCTACTTTGATGATATTCTGATTTATAGCAAATCTTTAGAGGATCATTTGGACCATTTACGTGTTGTTTTTAATGCATTACGTGATGCACGTTTGTTTGGTAACCTTGAGAAGTGCACCTTTTGCACCAATCGAGTTGCGTTTCTTGGCTATGTTGTTAAATCACAGGGTATTGAACTGGATCCAGCCAAGATTGAAGCTATTGAGAATTGGGCGCAGCCCAAGACGGTCACACAAGTGAGGAGTTTTCTTGGCCTCGCTGGTTTTTATAGGCGCTTTGTCAAAGACTTTGGATCTATTGCCGCGCCGCTGAATGAGCTTACCAAGAAGGATGTGCCCTTTGTTTGGGGCGATGCACAACAACAGGCCTTCATCATATTGAAAGATAAGCTAACACATGCTCCCTTACTCCAACTTCCTGATTTTACTAAGACTTTTGAGCTTGAATGTGATGCTAGTGGAATTGGTTTGGGAGGGGTGTTATTACAAGAGGGAAAACCTGTTGCATATTTTAGTGAGAAATTGAGTGGGGCTAGTCTGAACTATTCTACTTATGATAAAGAATTATATGCGTTGGTTCGGACATTAGAAACTTGGCAACATTATCTATGGCCTAAAGAATTTGTTATACATTCTGATCATGAATCTTTGAAGCATATTCGTAGTCAAGCTAAGTTGAATCGTCGGCATGCAAAGTGGGTTGAATTTATTGAGTCTTTTCCTTATGTTATCAAACACAAAAAGGGTAAAGATAATATTATTGCTGATGCTTTGTCACGCCGTTATGCTTTGTTATCTCAACTTGACTTCAAAATATTTGGATTGGAAACTATTAAGGAACAATATGTGCATGATGCTGAATTTAAAGATGTGTTGCAGAATTGTAGAGATGGTAGAACTTGGAACAAGTTCGTCTTCAATGATGGATTTGTGTTCCGTGCTAACAAACTATGCATTCCAGATAGCTCTGTTCGTCTTTTGTTGTTACAGGAGGCGCATGGAGGAGGATTGATGGGACACTTTGGTGTCAAGAAGACGGAGGATGTTCTTGCTGCACACTTCTTTTGGCCACGTATGCGTCGAGATGTTGAGAGATTTGTGGCACGCTGCACTACTTGTCAAAAAGCTAAGTCTCGCCTTAATCCACATGGTTTATATATGCCTCTTCCTGTTCCTAGTGTTCCTTGGGAGGATATTTCTATGGACTTTGTTTTGGGATTGCCACGAACACAGAAGGGGAGGGATAGTATTTTTGTTGTTGTGGATCGGTTTTCTAAGATGGCACACTTTATTCCTTGTCATAAAACGGATGATGCTGCGCATATTGCTGATTTGTTCTTTCGTGAAATTGTTCGTTTGCATGGTGTGCCAAATACTATTGTCTCTGATCGTGATACTAAATTTCTTAGCCACTTTTGGAAATATTTATGGGCTAAGTTGGGGACTAAATTGCTCTTTAGTACTACATGTCATCCCCAAACTGATGGTCAAACTGAAGTAGTAAATAGAACTTTATCTACTATGTTACGGGCTGTTTTAAAGAAGAATTTAAAATTGTGGGAAGAGTGTTTACCTCATATAGAATTTGCTTATAATCGTTCATTGCATTCTACCACAAAGATGTGCCCATTTGAGATTGTGTATGGTTTTGTTCCTCGTGCACCTATTGATTTATTGCCTTTACCTTCTTCGGTGCAACATAATTTGGATGCTACACAACACGCTGAAATGATATTAAACTTGCATAAGACTACTAAAGATAACATTGAACACATGAATGCTAAGTATAAACTTGCTGGGGATAAAGGGAGAAAGCATGTTGTGTTTGATGTTGGCGATCTTGTTTGGTTACATTTGCGTAAAGATCGTTTTCCGGATTTACGCAAGTCTAAGTTAATGCCACGTGCTGCTGGTCCCTTTAAGGTGTTAGAGAAAATCAATGATAATGCATATAAACTTGAGTTGCCTGCAGATTTTGGTACGGTTAGTCCTACATTTAACATTGCAGATTTGAAGCCTTACTTTGGTGAGGAAGATGAGATTGCGTCGAGGACGACTTCAATTCAAGAAGGGGAGCATGATGTGGACATCCCTACTATTGATACAACCGTTGTACCTACAGCAACACACATACAAGGACCCATCACAAGATCTCGTGCCAAACAACTTAACTATCAGGTACTTTCGTTTCTTGGAACTATTCCTCACATACATGAGAATATGATGCTGCCTAAATCAGATATATTTCTTACTCTTAGGAATGATGGACCAAGCATGGATGAGAGGGACAAGCATTGGAGCATGGCCATGCATGGAGATGGCAGCAAGCATGTGATGAACCAAGAGAAGGCCACGGATGAAGATTTCAGAACTTTGAGGCCACCATAATGAAGAAAGGAGGCTTGGACGAAATATTCAAGATCAATACTTTACGAATTCGTCCATAGCTTAATATGGTGCTGCGACACCTTTATTTTGGGCCAGGCCCATGTAATTTTCGCAGGATTTTAATTAGCCACTTTTTAGAGTCCGTATTTGAGGGGAAAAGGACTTTTAGGGTTGGATTCGGCCACCACTTCCATGGCTGGCCGAAACCCCACCTTTTCGCCCTTAAATACGCCCCATAGCCGAACCTCTAGACTCGGATTTTGTTTAGACATTAAGTTAGCCATAGTCGCAACTTCGCCAAGGCTCGAGCGTCGCAGAGGCCTCTTGTACTTCGCACCTATTCAGGATCCCACCTCTTTCAATAAAGCTTTCCTCTTAATCCGCAATATCTTGATTGCAATATTGGTTCTTACTTGTTCTCGATTTCAGGTAGGAATTAAGACCCTCGCTGGTCAGGCTGATCGTGTTCACGCAGGATCGGTAACCTCCCGGAGATTGGCCTAGCGATTGCATTGGCACTCGTGCTCGCACGTGTAGTCGGATCGTCAAGCCCGAACTCCACCAAATCGATTATCGCCATCTCATCGAAAGATCGGACACCTTTGCCCTATCAAGTGGTATCAGATTTCAGGTTGCTCGGTGAGATTTTACTGTTTTTCATAGATTAGATCTGTTTTTTACCTATAACCCACGAAAAAGCCAAAAACACAGTTAGAGTTTAGATCCATCCCATACCCAATCTACGCCTCGCATTATCTTTTCAGTTTTTGCATTGTTGAATGTGTGTCTACATCGTCGCGTCGAGTTGCTGGTCTTAGTGTCTCGTCCCTTAGAGTTTCGAGTTCTAATCATACTAGTCACCGCCACACTCGCCGATCACCGCCACCATATTACGCCACCATATTCCGCCGCCATATACCCAGCCACCATAAACCCTAATACTCCGCCACCGCCTTCCTACCGCGACACAGATCCGATCAGTTTTCCTGTCGCGGTACGAGTCCGAGTAGAGTTACTGTTTCCTAGTTATTTCTTTTGACTTTCCTTCTTTGTTGTTTCCGTGTTCAGCTAAGAGTCCGGTCGTAAGTCTGGAACCGCCTCCGAAAAAAATTTCTGGCTATACTGGTTTTCGGCTTTGGGGATCACTTTTCTCCATCGGCCGTTATAGCGATATTTTTTTGGCGCCTGCGCGCTTTCCGGAGCAAAATAAAAAATTTCGAAAAAAAATTTTGGGGGCTAACCTCTTTTTAGACCCCGTAGATCAGTTCTAGACACTCGCCATCATAGTGATTTTCTGCATCTCGGATCGCTTTTCAGGGTGCTATATCATCATACAGTGCTTGTTGTGTCGCGTCGTGACATCGTTGGTGATCTAGGCTCGCGTCTCTAGTACGGTCTAGCCTAGGACCAGCACAGTACCGTCGTTGAGCATTCTTTCAACTTTTGCATTGCTGTTTTGATAATTGCTAACCCCTTTGCTAAGCCTTCCCAGAGCTCCACAGATACTCTCCACGTGCGGTGTTTCGACTCCTGGTAATCGCTTGGTTCAATCTCTGGACCCACTGATCCTCGTGGTTGCACATCGCCTTTTCCTACTGTTTGGTAAGAACTTGTAAGAGCTTCGTATATTGTTTGACGGATTACGCGTGACTTCCACCATATTCCTGTAGTATATACCTGTGCTTTTTAAGGACTAACCATGACAGATACTTCGCGGAACCCTGCCACCATGACGAACGAAGAACTACACGCCCACTTCTCCGCGCTCTTGGTCAGTCGCGCTGAAGACGTGGATACGCGCCTAGGGGAGTTTGACACCAAGCTCACCAACGCCGTGGACAAGATCGATGGACTCGAGAAATCCTTCAACGCCAAGCTTGACGTTCGGTTCAAGGAGCTTCTGAACCGATTGCCTGCACCCGCACCGGCACCCACACATGGCGCACGGCGCATTCCGATCACGGGTCGGACTGCTGGTTCGGCTGCCGCCGCACCCCCGGCGGCTCCTGCTGCGACTGACGTTCCTCAGACTTCCGCCGCGGCTGCTGCTGCGACATTGGGGACAGACGACGGGTACTACTACGACCCCGACGACGACGATCTGTTTGACGAGGAGGTTGAACAACCTCCACAGGTACCTGCTGGTCGTCCCCGACATTACTACCGCAACGCTCGCCCACCGGTACATAATGATGATGATCATGTTGCAAAGCTTAAATTAAATATTCCATCTTTTGAGGGTAAATATAATCCTGATGCATATCTTACATGGGAGATGGAAGTAGAACAACGTTTTGCATGCTTAAAATATCCTGAGAATATGCGTGTTAGTGCTGCTACATGTGAATTTACTAAATTTGCTTCCCTTTGGTGGTCTGAGTATTGTCATTTAAATCCTACTACTATTCCTAGTACTTGGACTGCTTTAAAAACTACTATGCGTGTTCGTTTTGTACCTCCCACTTATCAACGTGATTTACTAAAGAATCTGACACGCTTAGAGCAAGGGAAAAATTCTGTAGAAGAGTATTATCAGGAATTGCAAACGGGGATGGTTAGGTGTGGTCTTGTTGAATCTAATGAACAAATGCTTGCACGTTTCTTTGGTGGATTAAACAAGGACATTCAGCACATATTAGATTATAAGGAATATAATTCTATCACTCGTTTGTTTCATCTTGCTTGCAAAGATGAACGTGAAGTGCAGGATCGCCAAACACCATGGAGGAGGACTAATAATTCTGCAGGTCGCACATCCACTTGGACATCCCGACAATCAGCGCCTCCTCGTGATTCGCCTCCAGCTACTACCACATCCAAGGCCACCACAAGATTTCCAGCTTCTCCTCCACCATCATCCAATGCTCCTGCTCGTAGTGCCTCTTCTATGGCTTCCACGGGTAAGACAAAGGATATACAATGCCGCAAGTGCTGGGGTTTTGGTCATATTGAGAGACAGTGCACAACACAACGTGTAATGATGGTGCGAGAAGATGGTGAATACGATTCAGCGAGTGACTTCGATGAAGATACACTAGCCCTTATTTATGCTCGAGATGGAGACAATTCTGATGATGATGAAGAGCCAGAGGTAATGGGAGCTGAAGCTGCTGATCAATACAAGAGTTTAATTACACAACGTGTGTTGAGTGTGCAATTGAGCAAATCTGAGCAAGATCAACGCCACAACCTGTTCCAAACACGTGGTGTTGTCAAGGAAAGAGCTATACGGATCATCATTGATGGAGGGAGTTGTAATAATCTGGCCAGTGTTGACATGGTAGAGAAGCTTGCGCTTCCAACAAGACAACGCCCACATTCATACTACATCCAATGGTTTGAGAGTTCTCGCAAGATCAAGGTAACAAGAACAGTACGCGTGCATTTTACTATTGGTACATATTCTGATTTTGTTGATTGTGATGTTGTACCTATGCAAGCTTGTTCTTTGTTACTTGGTAGACCATGGCAATTTGATAGAGAATCTGTTCATAATGGCAAAACTAATCACTATTCTCTTATGCATGATGGAAAGAAAATTGGTCTAAAACCTATGACTCCCGAACAGATTTTAAAAGATGATCTTGCTAGAGCTAGTAGAGCTAAAACTGAGGAGAAAAATAAAAGTGAGAATCAGATTGTTGCTGCAGATTTTATACCACCAAAGAACACTAAATCTGATTCTACACATGCTACTGAAATTCGTTTGAAGAGCCCATGTATGCTTGCAAATAAAATTGATATTGCTGACCTAGATGTAAACAATACTCAATGTTATGCAATTGTCTGCAAAGAGGTTTTGTTTTCATTTGAGGATATGCCTCCTTCTTTGCCACCTGCTGTTGCTAACCTTTTGCAGGAATATGAGGACGTCTTTCCCGCTGAGTTGCCACCAGGACTACCTCCTATTAGAGGAATTGAGCACCAAATTGATCTAATTCCTGGTGCCACGTTGCCCAACCGCGCGCCATATAGAACCAATCCAGAGGAGACAAAGGAGATACAACGCCAAATTCAGGAACTACTCGACAGAGATCATATTCGTGAGTCCCTTAGCCCCTGTGCTGTTCCTATTATTTTGGTACCTAAGAAAGATGGTTCTTCGCGCATGTGTACTGATTGTAGAGCTATCAATAATATTACTATTCGATATCGTCATCCTATTCCACGTTTAGATGACATGCTTGATGAATTGAGTGGCTCTACCATGTTTTCTAAAGTTGATTTGCGTAGTGGTTACCACCAGATTCGTATGAAATTAGGAGATGAATGGAAAACAGCATTTAAAACTAAGCTCGGTTTATATGAGTGGTTAGTAATGCCGTTTGGTTTAACTAATGCACCTAGCACTTTCATGAGATTAATGAACGAAGTTTTACGTGCTTTCATTGGACGTTTTGTGGTAGTCTACTTTGATGATATTCTGATTTATAGCAAATCTTTAGAGGATCATTTGGACCATTTACGTGCTGTTTTTAATGCATTACGTGATGCACGTTTGTTTGGTAACCTTGAGAAGTGCACCTTTTGCACCAATCGAGTTGCGTTTCTTGGCTATGTTGTTAAATCACAGGGTATTGAACTGGATCCAGCCAAGATTGAAGCTATTGAGAATTGGGCGCAGCCCAAGACGGTCACACAAGTGAGGAGTTTTCTTGGCCTCGCTGGTTTTTATAGGCGCTTTGTCAAAGACTTTGGATCTATTGCCGCGCCGCTGAATGAGCTTACCAAGAAGGATGTGCCCTTTGTTTGGGGCGATGCACAACAACAGGCCTTCATCATATTGAAAGATAAGCTAACACATGCTCCCTTACTCCAACTTCCTGATTTTACTAAGACTTTTGAGCTTGAATGTGATGCTAGTGGAATTGGTTTGGGAGGGGTGTTATTACAAGAGGGAAAACCTGTTGCATATTTTAGTGAGAAATTGAGTGGGGCTAGTCTGAACTATTCTACTTATGATAAAGAATTATATGCGTTGGTTCGGACATTAGAAACTTGGCAACATTATCTATGGCCTAAAGAATTTGTTATACATTCTGATCATGAATCTTTGAAGCATATTCGTAGTCAAGCTAAGTTGAATCGTCGGCATGCAAAGTGGGTTGAATTTATTGAGTCTTTTCCTTATGTTATCAAACACAAAAAGGGTAAAGATAATATTATTGCTGATGCTTTGTCACGCCGTTATGCTTTGTTATCTCAACTTGACTTCAAAATATTTGGATTGGAAACTATTAAGGAACAATATGTGCATGATGCTGAATTTAAAGATGTGTTGCAGAATTGTAGAGATGGTAGAACTTGGAACAAGTTCGTCTTCAATGATGGATTTGTGTTCCGTGCTAACAAACTATGCATTCCAGATAGCTCTGTTCGTCTTTTGTTGTTACAGGAGGCGCATGGAGGAGGATTGATGGGACACTTTGGTGTCAAGAAGACGGAGGATGTTCTTGCTGCACACTTCTTTTGGCCACGTATGCGTCGAGATGTTGAGAGATTTGTGGCACGCTGCACTACTTGTCAAAAAGCTAAGTCTCGCCTTAATCCACATGGTTTATATATGCCTCTTCCTGTTCCTAGTGTTCCTTGGGAGGATATTTCTATGGACTTTGTTTTGGGATTGCCACGAACACAGAAGGGGAGGGATAGTATTTTTGTTGTTGTGGATCGGTTTTCTAAGATGGCACACTTTATTCCTTGTCATAAAACGGATGATGCTGCGCATATTGCTGATTTGTTCTTTCGTGAAATTGTTCGTTTGCATGGTGTGCCAAATACTATTGTCTCTGATCGTGATACTAAATTTCTTAGCCACTTTTGGAAATGTTTATGGGCTAAGTTGGGGACTAAATTGCTCTTTAGTACTACATGTCATCCCCAAACTGATGGTCAAACTGAAGTAGTAAATAGAACTTTATCTACTATGTTACGGGCTGTTTTAAAGAAGAATTTAAAATTGTGGGAAGAGTGTTTACCTCATATAGAATTTGCTTATAATCGTTCATTGCATTCTACCACAAAGATGTGCCCATTTGAGATTGTGTATGGTTTTGTTCCTCGTGCACCTATTGATTTATTGCCTTTACCTTCTTCGGTGCAACATAATTTGGATGCTACACAACACGCTGAAATGATATTAAACTTGCATAAGACTACTAAAGATAACATTGAACACATGAATGCTAAGTATAAACTTGCTGGGGATAAAGGGAGAAAGCATGTTGTGTTTGATGTTGGCGATCTTGTTTGGTTACATTTGCGTAAAGATCGTTTTCCGGATTTACGCAAGTCTAAGTTAATGCCACGTGCTGCTGGTCCCTTTAAGGTGTTAGAGAAAATCAATGATAATGCATATAAACTTGAGTTGCCTGCAGATTTTGGTACGGTTAGTCCTACATTTAACATTGCAGATTTGAAGCCTTACTTTGGTGAGGAAGATGAGATTGCGTCGAGGACGACTTCAATTCAAGAAGGGGAGCATGATGTGGACATCCCTACTATTGATACAACCGTTGTACCTACAGCAACACACATACAAGGACCCATCACAAGATCTCGTGCCAAACAACTTAACTATCAGGTACTTTCGTTTCTTGGAACTATTCCTCACATACATGAGAATATGATGCTGCCTAAATCAGATATATTTCTTACTCTTAGGAATGATGGACCAAGCATGGATGAGAGGGACAAGCATTGGAGCATGGCCATGCATGGAGATGGCAGCAAGCATGTGATGAACCAAGAGAAGGCCACGGATGAAGATTTCAGAACTTTGAGGCCACCATAATGAAGAAAGGAGGCTTGGACGAAATATTCAAGATCAATACTTTACGAATTCGTCCATAGCTTAATATGGTGCTGCGACACCTTTATTTTGGGCCAGGCCCATGTAATTTTCGCAGGATTTTAATTAGCCACTTTTTAGAGTCCGTATTTGAGGGGAAAAGGACTTTTAGGGTTGGATTCGGCCACCACTTCCATGGCTGGCCGAAACCCCACCTTTTCGCCCTTCAATACGCCCCATAGCCGAACCTCTAGACTCGGATTTTGTTTAGAAATTAAGTTAGCCATAGTCGCAACTTCGCCAAGGCTCGAGCGTCACAGAGGCCTCTTGTACTTCGCACCTATTCAGGATCCCACCTCTTTCAATAAAGCTTTCCTCTTAATCCGCAATATCTTGATTGCAATATTGGTTCTTACTTGTTCTCGATTTCAGGTAGGAATTAAGACCCTCGCTGGTCAGGCTGATCGTGTTCACGCAGGATCGGTAACCTCCCGGAGATTGGCCTAGCGATTGCATTGGCGCTCGTGCTCGCACGTGTAGTCGGATCGTCAAGCCCGAACTCCACCAAATCGATTATCGCCATCTCATCGAAAGATCGGACACCTTTGCCCTATCAAAAGGTGTTATTTATAAAACTGCCATTATGTTTTAAAAGATTAAAAGCTTTAGAGACTACCGCTTTTACACTGAAAAGAGCTCCATCTTGATCCGATGAAATGACACCATCTAAGTTACGGTTTGGGGTAAAACCCAAGTTGTCCTTTCTTAAATTTTGGTATACTAAGAATAAGTAAGATGTTTACAACCAAAGTCGAATGATCATGTCTTTGTAGGTTATTTCGAATAACCATTGGGTATTCCTCCATAACACCGAGGACAAAAGGGTTTGTCGCTTGAAACGTGAAGTTTCTTGAAAAAGGATTTTTTTCGCAAAAGTTAAGTGGGAGGACAATAGAACTTTGATAAGGTTAACGAACCTTAGCTATATGTGCTGAGTTGCGCAGCACCGAAAAACGTTCCGGAGGCAGCCACAATGCTCATGGCTCATGTGCCTCAAAGGTTGTGGTCACGAAGGTCTAAGTTCCTATTGAACCAAGTAGGCTGGATAAACAATCAAATGCTGAAATTTGAGAGTAAATCATTGTTGTTTGAAAATGATGAACTGACTACATGCAAAGAAGCAATAATGGGCCCTGACTCCGTCAAATGGCTTGAAGCCATAGAATCTGTGATAGTTCCATACATGAGAAATCAAGTTTTGAACTTGGAAGACCCTCCGGAAAGGTGTAAAAACCTATCGGTCGTATTTGGATCTATAAAGAAACAGACATGGATGTTTCACATCTATGAAATAGTCGACATGTCATAAATTATTTTACGACAATGTTCAAGGAGTTCACTATGAAAAGATTTGATCTTTCATAGCGATATTTAGTCTGTACGGATAAATGTAGCAACCACTACATATAATTTGGTATATGGTAGATGAATAAACAAAACAAAGTTCTTCTAATAGAATGATTACCTAGGACGTGTGCATGACATGATCCAAAGGGTTTTGTTAATTCAAAGGATGCTAAAAATGGCATGCAAACTTCAATGGTTGAAGTAAGCATTGCGGAGTTGGAATCTTCACCGTGATGAAAAGGAGTTTTCATCAGGAGACGATGAAGATGCTTGCATTTGCAAGAAATTAAGTGGGAGCGTTGAGACATATTTCTAATACATTATGTGGAGGACATCTTGTTGATTAGAAATGATGTATCTTTTATTGACAAAGGTTAAGGATTTCATTTTGATGAAAGACTTAGGCAAAACCCGAATATTTAGCATGAATATCTATATGGATAGACAGTGATGCTAATATGGCCGTGCCAAACGAACATATATGAGATATTGAAGGGGTTCAATATAGAAACGACGAGAAAAGGATCTTGTCGCATGGAAAAGAATTGAATCAAGATTCAAGTGTATCGACACTTGATAAGTGAAACAAGATTCAAGTGCTTTGACACTTGATGAGTGATATCACAAGAATGTTTTGATCAATCATACAATGATATGTACACATCCAGATATGTCCTATGCTCTAAGTGTTATGAGCATATACCAGGATGAATCATAAAATGATCATTGGACGATAGTAAGGAAATTCTTATGATCTTTTGGAAGAACTAAGAATATATTTGTGTAGAGGTGACAAAAAATTACAAATAGTTCATTGTAAAGCGTTACATTGATACTAGTTTTGTCACAAGACACAAATTAAGATTATCTGAATTTAAACTATGGGTGGAACAATGAAATGGAAAGGAGTTTCCATGACGGATTTGGATGAATTCCAAAGTTAAGACATTGTGACGGATACTACAACAAAAAGGCTAAGTATATGACTGCTATAGTAGCAGCAAAGGAGGGAATTTGTGTCAAGTAGTTTGTTATCAAACTAAGGTGTGGTTCGCAACGGGCTAACACTAAAGATATATTGTACGACAATATTATCGACATGATTTAACCCCAAGAAACTAAAGGTCTCACCAAAAGACCAAATTTATACAATGACATCTCATTGGAGAATGAGTGATGCGTGAAGACACAAAGACATACAAATACACACGGACCTGAAAGCGTCAGATCCGGAGATTATGTTAACCACTTGCAATCGCGTATATGGAACACCAAAAGCCATAGGTTTTCAATACGCAAAGTTTCTAAAATAGATTATTGTCTCTAGTGCAAGTGGGAGACTAAAGGGAATATGCCCGAGGGGCAATAATAAAGTGGTTATTATCGTATTCCTTATTTATGATAAATGTTTATTTTGCATGATATAATTGTATTAATACAGAAACGTTAATACATGTGTTTTTAATAAACAAATAGAGTTATTAGTTATGCCTCTCTCATAAACTAGCTCGTTGATTAACAAGATGATCAAAGGTTACCTGATCATGGACATTGGATGTTGTTAATAACAGGGTCACAACATTGTTGGAATGATGTGATGAACATTCATCCGAAGTATAGCATTACGATCAATGTCATTGTGTTTATATTGCTATAACATCATATGAAGTAATCTTAGTCCTTAGACCATGAGATCATGTCAATCACTAACACCAGAAGAGTATCTTGATAACATCAAATGTCACACCGTAACAGGGTGACTTAAAAGATGGGTTCAGTGCTACGAAGGTGTTATGTTGAGGCTCATGGATCAAGAGTGGAATTTTTCCATCCCGATGACGGAGAAATATACTCTGGGCCCTCTCGGTGATATCACATTAGTTAGCTTGCAAGCAAGTGATTTGATCACTAGAATGTTATATCACGGGAATGAGAAAAGAGTATATGTCGGTAATGAGATCAAACTAGGTATGGAGATACCGATGATCGAATCTCGGACATGTAATATATCGCGAGACAAAGGGATTGAGTTACATGCGTATAAGGTTCACACGATTACAGAAGTCATCATTGAATATGTGGGAGTCAGTACGGATCTGCAGGTCCCGCTGCTGATTATTGATCGGAGAGGGGTCTCGATCATGTCTACATTATTCACGAACCGTAGGGTGACACACTTAAGGGATACCGACACCATTTGGAGCAAATAATATGCCAGAGAAAGAAAAAGGAAAGCGCGGGAATGTATTTCACTAGACACCGGAACTGTTTCGGTTGAAATTGCTGAAACTGGTTCTGTATATGAAATTGAAATGTTATAAGGGTTTTTATGTGAATGTTTGTTAATTAGAGTAATTAACAAAATTCTGAATAAATAAATAAAATAGTTTTATTTAAATGAGAGCTTGCATTAAATTTGGTGGAAATTTAATGCATGTGAGTGGATTTTTGAGTGGAGGCATTTCATTTTGAGTGGGAGCTCCACCCACATGAATGTGGAAGAGGTGGGGGCAGCCACCATGGCTGGGATCCATGCCCCTTGGGGTTCCCCCCTCTCCCTATAAAAGGCCCCCCTCTCCTCCTCTCAAAGCACACCTCCTCATGAAGGATCTCTCCCCTCCTTCAGAATTACCCCATGGTCTCGGATCAGCTAGATACATGTTCCCGGTGGATTTTTCTGGAAGGATTTGTTGCTTCCGCTGCTTTGCTGGAGTGAGGGCGCGGAGGTTATCGGGGTACCCGGACGTGTGTGTGATCACGGATGCACCACTGCTTTGCGGTGCTGGACCGGCTGGACCAGATGGACTTCATCACGATCTTGAGATTGGCAAGCGTTCGTATACATCATCCACGAGTACAACCTCATTAACGCTATTCGGTCTTTGAGGGTATGTATTCTATGAATGTATATCCACCTGTTCCTTGTATCTAGTAGATAGATCTTGGTACTTAGTTGTTCCCATCGTAGGAAAAATTTTGTTTTATATGTTGCGAACCCTACAATAAGATCTTGAGAGTACTCATCGTGTGTAGATCCACTACGCTATCCCTCCCTTGATACAACTAGTGCACATTGGCTCCATCTTTATCCTACCCATGGAATCTGTCGTGCCACCACCATGACTGTTGGCGCCCACCATGGGGCCAATAGCGGCGCTAGCTAGAGTCAAGATCCAAATGGGAAACTTCATCGCAACTGGAAATCGCATCATCTCTGGCCTGGTGCAGTGATTCAACTTGCGGGACTACGTCAGCGACAATGTGCACAACTTAGGGAAGCGCCCTCCACCGCGCAACAACGTCTTTGTCAACTTCAGCACGCATAAGTTCTACATTGGCATCGACATCTCCTACGTGTACCCACAACAAGTCGTTATCGCGAGAGAACCTCCCCTCTGTGCTGCTCGCAGCCCGCGTATCACTCGCCCCGCAGGTAGCATCGAGGTGATGATGACTGTGCCAGGCGTGGGAACCAGCAGAGACCCGGTGGCGGCAAAACCAGTAGAAGAAGAGAATACTACCCCCAAAGTTGCTTGTTCAAGGTTTCCTTCGCTGGAGAAGCCAAAACATACTGCAGGAATCCATAGAGAGTTTAGCTACTCCTATAGCTCCCATCATAAATCCGGCTCATGCAAAAAAATTAACTACCGAGCTGGAGGAGACCATGCAAAAAGTGCTAGAGGGAGCCAAGAAAGTAGCAGCAGCTCAGCAGTCCCTAAACATCACCCTGCGTGAGTATGCTAGAGCCAACAAGCTTAGCACTAGCCCAACTTGAACGGATGGTGTAAGGATTAGAAGAAAAAACCTTCTTAGTGATATAGATAAATAATATGTGCCAATGCCAGGGGATTCGGCTAACCCAGGCTTGCCAAGGTACATGACAATAGCAAAGAACCTTAGAGCTACAGATGCAGCAGCTCCCGAGTTATCAGCTTTATCCGGTGAAGCCCGACAAAGGAAGCAAGAAAGAGTCAATGAGCTGGTGTGCATAGCGAACCAGCAGAATGAGGAGCTTCTCAAGAATAACCTAGCAAGTCCAGGAGGTTCCTGCATCGTTCATTTAGCCGGGGGCGCTCCTGCAAGATTAGCTGCTGCAACCTCTTCACCCGGCGGAGGCCCAAGGAGAGAAAAGGTTGAGGAGACAAAAGTAAAGGTATTGATTTGTCGGTTATTTGATTCTAAGACTCCATCGCCCATCATCTCTCAGATATATATGAGGCGGCTGAATTTCCCGTGCAAGCTAAGGTATGCCATATGAATTTACTAGTAGGAATCAAACTCCTAACTCTATCCCTAAACTAGGTAGCACCTACCTCCAGTTTCATACTAGATCCTGACCCAAGTGTTTGTTGCTCGTCTTTCGTGTCAATCCGCCCGTGACCCTTCCATGTTGGAGTAGAGATTTCCTTCATCTTTGTGTCATCCTAGGTGTTGATTCACGTGTTTGCAGGCACAAACCAACATCAACTAGGTCGTTTTGAGTATTGATTCGTGATAGGGACCAATGTTTCCATATCTGAACATAAGAGACCGATCTAGCCCATGTATGGGGGTAATTTCTGCCCTTTGATGGGATTTAATGGGGTTCGTTGCATAGAAAACAAAAAAAATCCCACGATTGGAACTGCCAAGATCGAATCTAGGCAATACTTTATAACGGTTTCAGAAGGACTCACCTTAAAGACTTAAAGACCGTAAGAAGGATAAAGTTCTCGCAAACAAACATGGTTGTAGTAGATGTACACGACCTTCCTCAAGGACGGGCAGAAGATCAGCACCATAAGAGGGCAGCACCTCTGTACACACGTATGGTGTGCCGACGACTTTCGTCCCTTGAGCTAGGCAGCAGAAGTAGAGGATCCCCAGAAACTCCAGCAGCACTACGACATGGTAGTGGTGTTGGTGGGGAATATCTCGAGAAGGGCTTTGCCTAAGCACCTTTCTCTTGGAAATGGACAAGGCTATAAAGGGGATAGATGCCATCCAAAGGGCATATGAGAGGAGAGCGGAATGAGTGAGAGAGAGGGGGAGGGGTCACCTCCTTTTATAGGGAGAGGGGGCAGCCCCACTGACATGGGTATGCCCTACGGGTGCCCAATGTTAACCTACACGGTCTGGCCCGGCAGAAGCCCATGAAGGTGTATCTCAATTACGAAGCCCAGGAGGATTTTGGGTGGCCCAAGCCCAAGAAGTATTCGACTCCTTGGAGGACACACTTTCTTCGGATAGAAACTTGAAGGGAAAAACCCTAAGCTTGTAACCTACTCGGCCTATCCCCGATACTTGTCATATCTATATAAGGGCCAGGAGGGGACAACGAGTCCGATGTACCTCATAACCTTGTACACATCTCACCAGATCCAATCTGCGCACCCCTGTAACCCTCGACATCGCCATTAACAAAGAGCATACAAGCAGGAGTATGGTTTTCCATCCGGGGACTGAACCTGCGTAAACATCGTGTCCCTGTGTTGCTTGTCTGTTAGCCGTTCTGTGATATCCAACATCCCCTCCTTATCCAAAACCCAATCCCATAACAATGGGCATTGATGAGTCTAACCCTGATTAATTAGTGTTGTTTGTGCGAACAGGGGATGATGATGTAGCAGCCGTGACGACCCCATCCACCACAATCTTCGACTCCTCTGCGACGAGGAACCACCTCCTCTTCGGCACCATCGACTACTGTCCACTCGCCGGCGACCCACCAAAATTTCGATTTCGTAGGAGACGGAGTTGATATGATGCTCGAGAGCCTCTGCTTCCAGGTGGGTGATGTCTACGCACTTCTATTCTTGTAGACAGTTGTTGGGCCTCCAATTGCAGAGGTTTGTAGAACAACAGCAAGTTTCCCTTAAGTGGATCACCCAAGGTATATCGAACTTAGGGAGGAAGTGGTCAAAGGTATCTGTCTCAAACAACACTGCAATCAAGATACAATAAGTCTCTTGTGTCCCCAACACACCCAATACACTTGTCAGGTGTATAGGTGCACTAGTTCAGCGAAGAGATAGTAAATACAAGCGGTAACGTGGCCAGAAAAGAGCTTCTGACTTGTTGTTGACGTGGGAGAGACTAAAGGCAAACCGATAGAAGCAAGCAAACATGCAACAAATCTAGATGCAAACGGTGTTTCAGTGCTTAGAAACAAGGCCTAGGGATCATACTTTCACTAGTGAACACTCCCTCATATAAATATCTTCTCTTAATGACACTACTCTTAACTACTCTCCGGTTGGACACTCTAATCCAGGGTAGGGCTATAACAACACTCCTCAAAGTCCGCATTTCCCAATCTAGATAACCCCAAACTATCACCTTGAGCGCTAGATAGTTCCAACAAACACCACAATTTCATAGAGAAATCCAACTCCAAATATAAATCTTGATAAATATATATGTAGTCTAGCTTAAGTGCCACACACACGGTGTGCACGCTGTCACTTTCACACACATGGGGAAAAGCATATATCTATTAAAGCACAATGAGTATTTATGTAGACTCTAGCCTAAGTGCCACCACGGCGTGCACGCTGTCACTTTCACACACGTGGGGAGAGAAGAAATCTATTGAAGCACTTGAGTAACAGAGTAGATCTACTTGATTACAAAGCTCATGATCAAAATATGATCACACATAGAGAGAGATGAACACATAGCTACCGGTAGATCCCTTAGCCTCGAGGAAGAACTACTCCCTCCTCATCATGGAATCAGCAACAGTGATGAAGATGGTGGTGGAGATCGATGCAGATGGCTCCGGGGGCACTTCCCCGTCCTGGCTGGGTGCCAGAACAGAGACTTTCTGTCCCCCGAATCTCCCCTTCGGTGGTGGCAGCGTTGTAGAACTTTTCGTGGCTTTCTGGTCGATGATTTAGGGTTTCCGAGTCGTGGGCTTCTTATAGGCGAAGGAGGCAAGGTCGGTGGAGGGCCCACACCCCAAGTGGGCGCCACCAGGGCTAGCCCGCGCCCACCTAGGGTATGGCCACCCTGGTGTCCTCCTCCGTCTCGTCTTCACTTTTCCGCATCGTTCAGGAAAAAATATGAACTTTGGCTTTTGTCCCGTCCAATTCCAAGAATATTCATTTTTTAGCTTTCTGAAACCAAAAACAGCAGAAAACAGGCAACTGGCACTGTGGCATCTTGTCAATAGGTTAGTTCCAGAAAGTGTATAAAAATACCTCAAAGTGTAGACAAAACATAGCAAAGTGGATACTAAACAAGCATGGAACATCAAAAATTATAGATAAGTTTATGACGTATCAAGCATCCCCAAGCTTAACTCCTGCTCGTCCTCGAGTAGGTAAGTTATAAAAAGAATAATTTTTTAGGTGACATGCACCATCACAATCGTGATCAAACCATTGTAAAGCATTGATAGCTGGGATCAAAGTACTCTAAACATGAGCATGAAAGATGAAGTTCTAACAAATAAAACATAGCATCTATGTTGCAACTTGAAAGGTTACAAACAAAGATCATGAATAACAATGCATTGAAAGACGTTTGTTTATTTCACATACAGAAAACATAGGATAGTGGTATTCAGCTTGTCCCTCATGGAGTAGAAAATAGATGCATAGGACACCTTCAAAGTTCATAAGAGTGACTAGATACAAATAGTTCATGAGCAAGCAATATCAACAATATGAATAAATCAATAAGTTTTGGGACAATGCACATAGAACTAAGAATGGCAACTATGCTCTCTTACTTGGTGCCTAAGGATAGAAGGTGGAGACTCAATATAATGGTGGAAGAAAGGCCCTTCATAAAGGGAAGCAGGGATTTCAAGTTTCAAAAATAGCTTCCAAAAATTATGGTACTTGTTAGCTTTCAGCCCTCATTGCCCCTATCATAAGCATCTTGAAGTGATTATGGTTAAAGTGAACAAACTATGGAGTATATGCTTGACAAAGTATAAGTTGGCAATCCCATGTCCCTTGAATATGAGGGCCGCTCCTCATGCTACTCAAGTTTAGTTACTTGCAAGTTCTTGTCATAGTAAGTACATGTGTATCATAGAGAACCGCCAACGAGGTACCCCTTGCACATGATACAGGAGGTATCCCATAATCAAAATGACAAGGCAAGCAGACAATGAGCATCTCAGCAATCTTCTTATTTACCATGGGAATATGGAGCTTTTTTCTATCTTTCCTCTTTTTCTCATATTTTTTTCTTTTTCTTAATCTCTTTTTTTCTATCTCTTTTTTTTCATAAGAAGAATGCTTCATAGATGTCATTATGGTGATGCTGCAAGTTTCTACCATGATTAGGCATGGCTTAGGCTAGCGGCCCAGGCGTTTCTCTAACACACATACATTACTCCAGGGACTTACAAGCTCCCCTTTCATTTCACATCGACGACATCCATAGACAACAGAGCATGATATCAATTGTGTACACAGTACAAGTGCAATGTTGAAAGCGTTCCACGTGACAGCACTATTCTTCTAATTCCAACGTATAAGTGCAAGCATATACAACATAGATGACACAATGGTTCAAGCTTATTAGGGGCAGGAAAAATAAAGTGTGCCATCAAGTTCGTGAGAGCTTTAATCACTAATTTTTCACATAACAAAATACTTTTTAATTGGAAAATAGATAAAACAAGAATATACTTGGAATGGTGTAATACACCATGCATATTAATTTATAGTGGACACTTTGGAATAAGTTGGTTTATTGGGAGTTGGATGCATGAGTAGAGCTTACTCATACAAGTGGAGGCTAGCAAAAGACTGGGAGCGACCAACTAAGAGAGCAATAATGGCCATAATCATGCAGAGCGGCAAAACATTACTAATCAAAGCATAAAGTGGTACTACAAGCCAAGGAATAAATGATCATATAGGCTATGGTGACTTGTTCATAGTCATAAAATGGTGTGAGCATGTGCCAAGTCAACCCAAACAAAGCATCAAAGGAGAATACCACAATATTATGCTTTTGTATGCTAAAACAACACATGATTCCTTCAAGGCACCTTATGCAATCCTATTTGTTTGGAACAAGTCATGCTACAGCAATAATCGCTAAGCATATGGTCAAACAAACATCTAACATGACATGGTAAATTCTAAGTCACAGTCAAAACACGCTCCCTTTTGTACTACTCAAGCAAGAACTTTCTACTCCTCTCCAACACCAATCAACTTATTTGAAACAACACATCGAGAACGGGGGTCCAAACTACTTTATTCAAGCAAACTAAGCAAACCAAAACGAAAACTAAGACGCTCCAAGAACAACACAACTTGTGCATGAAACAATAAAAATGAAGTGTCTAGAAAGACCTGAGATTTTTATTGATGAAGAAGGGGATGCCTTGGGCATCCCCAAGCTTTGACGTTTGTACCTCTTGAATATTTATTGGGGTGACACGGGGTGGCATCCCTTAGCTTGAGCATTTGTCCATTCTTCATCTCATTACATCATTCTTTCTCTACACCTGAAAATTTTCCTTCATACAAAACTTAATCTTCATTAGCAACATTAGTGTATTCAAAAGATAATAGACCTTTAGGGTTTAGTTTTATAATAGCAAAACTTTCACTAAAAACACAAGCTACTGTAGCAATTCCCTAAAAAAGCTTAATTTCCCAAAAATAACCCAAAAAGGAATTAATAAGAAGCAAATGCAAATAATGGCAGAATCTGTCAAAACAGACCAGCAGGTAGAAACCGATTTTTTCGAAGACCTTTTATTGCTTAAATCAAAAAGTGTTGAACTAACGAAAGTTAGCTAACATACTGCGGGATGTATTCAGAAATATCAGCTCAATCTGACTTACAGAGATTACTCACGAATTTTTGCGGTGGAGCACAAAATTCTGTTTCAGGACAGCAACTCCCCAAATCTTACTTCCCTCTCATTAGAGGTCATTCTTGGCACAAAAAGCAAATAAAAAGGATAAGGAGAGGTCATTACTGAGGTAATAACTTCCAAAACTCAAGAAAACTTTTGGGTTATCTCCTAATAAGTACTTTTCTTTAACGCCTTTAAGTTAGGCATAATAGTTTGAGAAGATGCTCACATAAGAAATATCAATTGAAGTAAAAGAGAGCATCAAGAAGAAAATTTAAAACACATTTAAGTCTAACCCACTTTCTATGCATAGGAATCTTGTAAATAAACAAGTCATGAAAGCACAAAGCAACATGCCTAGGAAGGCAAAACAAGTACAACTTCAAGATTTTCAACATAAAGAGGGGAAACTTAATATTGTTGAGATACATAAGACCATGTTTCCCTCTCTCATAATAACTTTCAGTAGCAACATGAATAAAATTAACAATATATCTATCACATAAAACATTCTTATCATGAGCCACGTGCATAAAACGATTATTACTCTCCACATTAGCATAATCATTTTTATTAATTGTAGTGGGAGCAAATTCAACAAAATAGCTATCATTATTAGTCTCATCACCACAATCATCAAATATAGGAGGCATATTTTAATCACAATAAATTTTCTCCTCAATAGTAGATGGACTGAAAATATCATATTCATCATTGTAATCATCATAAATTGGAGGTTTGGTATCATCATAAGCAATATAATAGCTATGTTCCAAAGCTGGGGAACTAAAAAGATCATTTTCATCAAAAACAAGCTTCCCCAAGCTTATACTTTTCCATAGCATTAGCAATAATGGTGTCCAAAGCATTCATACTAATAACATTGCTATTAGCATGAAAATAAAGTTCCATAGGTTTTTTAATTTTCTCTTCAAACACTTCATGTCCTAACTCAAGATAAATACTATACAGCTCTCTAATTTTGTTGTTGTTTTCCATTAAGCCTAACTAGTGAAAACAAGAAACAAAAGACAAAATTGCAGAATCTAAAGGAAATAACTTCGAGCACTCACACACCAAGAGGATGTGAGCACCTTTTACCTAACCTCCCCGACAACAACGACAGAAAATAGCTTCACAACGAGGTAAGGTAAAAGGGCCAAAACCTCCCCAACAATGGCGCCAGAAAAGAGCTTGATGTCTATGCACTTCTATTCTTGTAAACAGTTGTTGGGCCTCCAAGTGTAGAGGTTTGTAGAACAGCAGCAAGTTTCCCTTAAGTGGATCACCCAAGGTATATTGAACTCAGGAAGGAAGTGGTCAAAGGTATCTGTCTCAAACAACCCTGCAATCAAGATACAAGAAGTCTCTTGTGTCCCCAACACACCCAATACACTTGTCAGGTGTATAGGTGCACTAGTTCGGCGAAGAGATAGTAAAATACAAGCGGTAACGGTGCCAGAAAAGAGCTTCTGACTTGTTGTTGATGTGGGAGAGACTAAAGTCAAACTGATGGAAGCAAGCAAACATGCAACAGATCTAGATGCAAACGGTGTTTCAGTGCTTAGAAACAAGGCCTAGGGATCATACTTTCACTAGTGAACACTCTCTCATATAAATATCTTATCTTAATGATACTACTCTTAACTACTCTCCGGTTGGACACTCTAATCCAGGGTTGGGCTATAACAACACTCATCAAAGTCCGCCTTTCCCAATCTAGATAACCCCACACTGTCACCTTGAGCGCTAGATGGTTCCAACAAACACCACAATTTCATAGAGACATCCAACTCCAAAGATAACTCATGATAAATATATATGTAGTCTAGCTTAAGTGCCATTCATGGTGTGCACGCTGTCACTTTCACACACATGGGGAAAAGCATAGATCTATTAAAGCACGATGAGTATTTATGTGGACTCTAGCCTAAGTGTCACCATGGCATGCACGCTGTCACTTTCACACACGTGGGGAGAGCAAAGATCTATTGAAGCACTTGAGTAACAGAGTAGATCTACTTGATTACAAAGCTCATGATCACAATATGATCACGCATAGAGAGAGAGAGAGAGAGATGAACACATAGCTACCGGTAGATCCCTTAGCCTCGGGAAATAACTACTCCCTGCTCATCATGGGAATCAGCAACAGTGATGAAGATGGTGGTGGAGATCGATGGACATGGCTCCGGGGGCACTTCCCCGTCCCGGCAGGGTGCCAGAACAGAGACTTTCTATCCCCCGAATCTCCCCTTCGGTGGCAGTGGCGCTGCAGAACTTTTCGTGGCTTTCTGATTGATGGTTTAGGGTTTCTGAGTCGGGGGCTTCTTATAGGCAAAGGAGGCAAGGTCGGTGGAGGGCCCACACCCCCTGTGGGCGCCACCAGGCCTGGACCGCGCCCACCTAGGTTGTGGCCGCCCTGGTGTCCTCCTCTGTCCCGTCTTCGCTTTTCCGTATCGTTCAGGAAAAAATATGAACTTTGGCTTTTGTCCCGTCCAATTCCAAGAATATTCATTTTTTAGCTTTCTGAAACCAAAAACAGCAGAAAACAGGCAACTGTCACTGTGTCATCTTGTCAATAGGTTAGTTCCAGAAAGTGTATAAAAATACCTCAAAGTGTAGACAAAACATAGCAAAGTGGATACTAAACAAGCATGGAACATAAAAAATTATAGATACGTTTATGACGTATCAAGCATCCCCAAGCTTAACTCCTGCTCGTCCTCGAGTAGGTAAGTTATAAAAAGAATAATTTTTGAGGTGACATGCACCATCACAATCGTGATCAAACCATTGTAAAGCATATAGCAGGGATCAAAGTACTCTAAACATGAGCATGAAAGATGAAGTTCTAACAAATAAGACATAGCATCTATGTTGCAACTTGAAAGGTTACAAACAAAGATCATGAATAACAATGCATTGAAATACGTTTGTTTATTTCACATACAGAAAACATAGGATAGTGGCATTCAGCTTGTCCCTCATGGAGTAGCAAATAGATGCATAGGACACCTTCAAAGTTCATAAGAGTGACTAGATACAAATAGTTCATGAGCAAGCAATATCAACAATATGAATCAATCAATAAGTTTTGGGACAATGCACATAGAACTAAGAATGGCAACTATGCTCTCTTAATTGGTGCCTAAGGATAGAAGGTGGAGACTCAATATAATGGTGGAAGAAAGGCCCTTCACAAAGGGAAGCAGGGATTTCAAGTTTCAATAAGAGCTTCCAAAAATTATGGTACTTGTTAGCTTCCAGCCCTCATTGCCCCTATCATAAGAATCTCGAAGTGATTAAGGTTAAATTGAACAAACTATGGAGTATATGCTTGACAAATTATAAGTTGGCAATCTCATGTCCCTTGAATATGAGGGCCACTCCTCATGCTACTCAAATTTAGTTACTTGCAAGTTCTTGTCATAGTAAGTACATGTGTATCATAGAGAACCGCCAACGGGGTACCCCTTGCACATGATACAGGAGCTATCCCATAATCAAAATGACAAGGCAAGCAGACAATGAGCATCTCAGCAATCTTCTTATTTACCATGGGAATATGGTGCTTTTTTCTCTCTCTCTCCTCTTTTTCTCATATTTTTTTCTTTTTCTCAATCTCTTTTTTTCTATCTCTTTTTTTTCATAAGAAGAATGCTTCATAGATGTTATTCACCATGATTAGGCATGGATTAGGCATGGCTTAGGCTAGGGTGTAGGGGTTCGTAGCATGGAAAACAAAAATTTTCTATCGCATACAAACAAACAAGCCAAGATCTATCTACTAGATTGTAGCAACGAGTCGATGGAATAACTTACCCTCGAAGATTCCAAAGCGGTTAACGAGAGCAGATTCTCGTGGGTGATGTAGTCGTACTCTTTCCGATCTCAAGATCGCGTAGACGATCCTTCCGGCGCTGCGTTCCGGCAGCGCTTCCGCAGTCGGTCACACGTTCGGTACTCGACGAAGACCTTCCTCTCCCTTGTTCCAGCAGGCAGCGGAGGTTGTAGCACTCTCCTCGCGATTCCGGCAGCACAACGGCGTGGTACCGGAAGTAGAGGGGAAATCCCGCAGGGCTTCGCCTTAAGCCGGAGCGAGTATGGTGGAGTATGAGAGAGGGCTATTAGTGGTCTAGAGATTAGACACACCAATTAGAAGGCTCTAAACCGCAGGCTAAAGCAATTAGAAGCTCTAAACCAGAACGGCTCTAAACCGGAGATTAGAGGTGGAAACTTGTGTGTCTCAAGGAGGAGCCCTGCCCCTCCTTTTATGGGTGGAGGGGCCTTGGCATGCCAGGGGAGGGAGGGAGTCCCTCCCCAACTCGGCCTAGGGCTGGGCGCCGGCCTGGAGGAGTTGGACTCCTCCTCCAAGTTGGTTCCAACTCCTCTTGCTTGTTTCCCACAGTTTCCTGTTTCCCACAGTTTCCTGTTTTAGCCGTTTGACTTTCAAACTGGCAATTTGACTTTCATGTTTTTGGAACAGCAAGAACACTTAGTACATGATGCAATCATTCAATGACACACTCATGTACCCTCCCCCCCGGAGTGCCGGACAATCCGGAACCTTCTAGAACATTCCCGATGAAAACACCGGAATCATTCCCGAACTCCGAAACGGGACTTTCCTTATATGAATCTTATTCTCCGGACCATTCCGGATCACCTCGTGATATCCCGGATCCCATCCGAGACTCCGAACAACATTCGGTCTCTTTCTCATAATACCATAACTACTCAAAACAACGTCGAATCCTTAAGTGTGTCTCCCTACGGTTCGTGAATTATGCGGACATGATCGAGACACTTCTCCGAACAATAACCAATAGAGGAATCTGGAAATTCATATGGCTCCCACATATTTCTACGATTACTTTGCGATCGAATGAACCACTTACATACGATACCAATTTCCCTTTGTCTCACGATATGTTACTTATCCGAGGTTATGATCGTCGGTATCTCTGCATACCTAGTTCAACCTCGTTACTGATAAGTACTCTTTTCTCGTTCCCGTGATATGTGATCCCTTGTGAGCCAGTCACATGCTTGCAAGCTAATTGGATGACATTTCACCGAGAGGGCCTAGAGAATATCTATCCGTCATATGGATGGACAAATCCCACTCTTGATCCATGTGTCTCAACCAATACTTTCCGAACACTCAATGCCACCTTTATAGCCACCCAGTTACGGTGTGGTGTTTGATGTCATCAAAGCATCCATCCGGTAAAGGTGATATGCATGATCTCATGGTCGAAGGAATTAGGTTACTATGTATCAGAAAGCATATAGCAATTGAACTATTGAAATGACTTGATCTTTATGCTACGCTTATCTATAGGAGTATGTCCATCACATCATTCTACTAATGATATGATCCTGTTGTTAATAACATCTCTATGTTCATGATCAGGAAACCATGATCATATATTAACCAACAAGCTAGTTTAACAAGAGGCTTTACTAGGGACTCTTATTTTAGTTTACAAATCACACAAGTATTAATGTTTCCGGTTAATACAATTATAGCATGGTATGTAAACATTTATCATAAGTGTGAAGATATGATAATAACCACTTTATTATTGCCTCTTGGGCATATCTCCAACATAGGGGCCTAGTCGTTTCTCTTACACACATACATAACTCCAGGGACTTACAAGCTCCCCTTTCATTTCACACCGACGACATACATAGACAAAAGAGCATGATATCAACCGTGTACAAAGTACAAGTGCAATGTTGAAAGTGTTCCCCGTGACATCACTGTTCTTCTAATTCCAATGTATAAGTGCAATCATATACAACATAGATGACACAATGGTTCAAGTTTATTAGGGGAAGGAAAAATAAAGTGTGCCATCAAGTTTGTGAGAGCTTTAATCACTAAGTTTTCACATAACAAAATACTTTTTAATTGGAAAATAGATAAAACAAGAATATACTTGGAATGGTGTAATACACCATGCATAGGAATTTATAGTGGACACTTCGCAATAACTTGGTTTATTGGGAGTTGGATGCATGAGTAGAGCTTACTCATACAAGTGGAGGCTAGCAAAAGACTAGGAACAACCAACTAAGAGAGAAATAATGGCCATAATCATGCGGAGCGACAAAACATTACTAATCAAAGCATAAAGTGGTACTACAAGCCAAGAAATAAATGATGATAGAGGCTATGGTGACTTGTTCATAGTCATAACATGGTGTGAGCATATGCCAAGTCAACCTAAACAAATCATCAAAGGAGAATACCACAATACTATGCTTTTGTATGCTAAAACAACGCATGATTCCTTCAAGGCACATTAAGCAATCCTATTTGTTTGGAACAAGTCATGATACAGCAATAATCACTAAGAATATGGTCAAAGCAACATCTAACATGACATGATAAAGTCTAAGTCACAGTCAAAACAAGCTCCCTTTGGTACTACTCAAGTAAGAACTTTCTACTCCTCTCCAACACAAATCAACTTATTTGAAACAACACATCGAGAATGGGGTCCAAACTAATTTATTCAAGAAAACTAAGCAAACCAAAACGAAAAACGAAAACTAAGACGCTCCAAGAACAACACAACTTGTGCATGAAACAATAGAAACAAAGTGTCTAGAAAGACCTGAGATTTTTATTGATGAAGAAGGGGATGCCTTGGGCATCCCCAATCTTTGATGCTTGTACCTCTTGAATATTTCTTGGGGTGACACGGGGTGGCATCCCCAAGCTTGAGCTTTTGTCCATTCTTCATCTCATTACATCATTCTTTCTCTACACCTGAAGATTTTCCTTCATACAAAACTTCACATAATCTTCATTAGCAATATTAGTGTATTCAAAAGATAATAGACCTTTAGGGTTTAGTTTTATAATAGAAAAACTTTCACTAAAAACACAATATACTATAGCAATTCCCTCAAAAATCTCAATTTTCCAAAAATAACCCAAAAAGGAATCAATAAGATGCAAATGCAAATAATGGCAGAAATCTGTCAAAACAGACCAGCAGGTAGAAACCGATTTTTTCGAAGACCTTTTGTTGCCCAAATCAAAAAGTGTTGAACTAAAAAAAGTTAGCTAACATACTAGGGGATGTATTCAGGAAATATCAGCTCAATCCTACTTACAGAGATTTCTCACGAATTTTTGTGGTGGAGCACAAAAATCTGTTTCAGTACAGCAACTCCCCAAATCTTACTTCCCTCTCATTAGAGGTCATTCTTGGCACAAAAAGCAAATAAAAAGGATAAGGAGAGGTCATTACTGAGGTAATAACTTCCAAGACTCAAGAAAACTTTTGGGTTATATCCCAATAAATACTTTTCTTTAACGCCTTTAAGTTCGGCATAATAGTTTGAGAAGATGCTCACATAAGAAATATCAATTGAAGTAAAAGAGAGCATCAAGAAGCAAATTTAAAACACATTTAAGTCTAACCCACTTCCTATGCATAGTAATCTTGTAAAGAAACAAGTCATGAAAGCACAAAGCAACAAGCCTAGGAAGGCAAAACAAGTGCAACTTCAAGATTTTCAACATAAAGAGGGGAAACTTAATATTGTTGAGATACATAAGACCATGTTTCCCTCTCTCATAATAACTTTAAGTAGAAACATGAATAAAATTAACAATATATCTATCACATAAAATATTCTTATCATTAGCCACATGCATAAAACGATTATTACTCTCCACATAAGCATAATCATTTTTATTAATTGTAGTGGGAGCAAATTCAACAAAATAGCTATCATGGTAAAATATTGACTTTGTCTTTTGTCCCGTCCAATTCTAAGAATATTTGCTTACTGGCTTTTTTGAAACCAAAAACATCAGAGAACAGGCAACTGACACTCCGGCATCTTGTCAATAGGTTAGTTCCGAAAAATGTATAAAAATACCTCAAAGTGTAGAAAAAACATAAGAAAATTAATACAAAACAAGCATGGAGCATCAAAAATTATAGATACGTTTACGGCGTATCAAGTCTTTAGTTGAATCTATGATTCGACGGAACACTCGGGGGCTACTAACATGGGTATGCCATACGGGTGCCCGACGTTAGCCTACCCAGTCCGGCCCGGAAGAAGCC
Organism: Avena sativa; assembly: GCA_916181665.1. Classification (NCBI taxonomy): domain Eukaryota; kingdom Viridiplantae; phylum Streptophyta; class Magnoliopsida; order Poales; family Poaceae; genus Avena; species Avena sativa. The sequence continues at coordinate 527,960,853 of OV702299.1, forward strand.
CATGAAGAAGGTGTATCTCAATTACGAAGCCCGGGATGATTTCGGGTGGACCAAGCCCAAGAAGGATTCGACTCCTTGGTGGTCACGCTTTCTTCAGATAGAAACTTGAAGGGAAACCCCTAAGCTTGTAACCGACTCGGCCTATCCCCGAGACCTGGCTATCTATATAAGGGCCAGGAGGGCATGGCGAGGCCAACCTACCTCATAACCTATTACACATCTCGTCAGATCCAATATGCACACCCCTGTAACCCTCGACATCGCCATTAACAAAGAGAAGACAAGCAGGAGTAGGGTTTTCCTCCGAGGGCCTGACCTGAATAAACATCGTGTCCCTGTGTTGCTTGTCTGTTAGCCATTATGTGATCTCCAGCGTCCCCTCCTTCTCCAAAACCCAAGCCCATAACAATGGGCATTGATGAGTCTAACCCTCATCACCCACCCCTATGGCCGGTGGCCAAGGTGGTGCCTCCACCTCTTCCCTCATTCATGTGAGTGGACTCTCTACTCACACAAATTCATGTCCACTTTCTCCCATTGATTCTCCATTCAAAAACCAAAGGCCTTTCCATTAAATTACTTTAATTATCCTCGTTAATGCAATTCAATTCAAGGATCATTTCATTTAATGAACACTTAATTTAATGAACACATCACATTTCATTTCCTTGCAATATTTTGATACACCGAAACTATTTCGGCAGATTCGACAGAACAATTTCTGTGATGTCTAGTATCTTCTCCTGCATTCCCTATCCACTCAAATGCGTCGACTACTCTTAAGTGTGTCTCCCTATGGGTTTGAGAACTATATGTATATGATCGAGACTTTCTCCGATCAATAATCATTAGTGGGACCTGGAAATCCATAATGACTCCCAATAGCTCAATGATAATCCAGTGATCGTCTGAAACTTTTTTGTAGTAACCAATTCCTTTTGTCTCGTGATATTTTACTTGTCTGACATCCAATCATTTGGTATCATCCATACCTAGTTCAATCTCGTTACCTACAAGTACTCTTTTCTCGTTTACGTGATATAACATTCTAGTGATCTTATCACTTTCTTGCAAGCTATGTTAATGTGATATCACCGAGAGGGCCCTGAGTATATCTCTACGTCATCTAAATGGAAAATCCCACTCTTGATCTATGAGCCTCAACTAACACTTTCTAAGTACCCGACGACACCTTTATAATCATCCTGTTACAGTGTGACGTTTGATGGAATCAAAGTACTTTTCCGGTGGTAGTGATTGACATGATCTCATGGTCTAAGGAGTTGAGTTACTTTGAATAAGATAGCAATATAAACTTGAGGACATGATCGTATTGATAAATCTACTATGGGTAAATGTTCATCATATCATTCTTCAATTACATGACCTTGTTATTGACAACATCCAATGTTCATGATCAAGAAACCTTGATCATCAGTTAATCAACAAGCTAGTATGATGAGAGGCATTATTAGGAACCTTTTATTTTGTTTATAAATCACACATATACTATTGTTTCCAATTAATACAATTATAGCATGATAAATAAACATCTATTATAAGCATGGAATAACATAATAACCATTTATCATTGCCTCTCGGGCATAGTCCTTTCAAGTTTCCTGTAACATCTCATGGCTCCTTCCCTTGCTCCTGGTTGACTTGTTCCTTGACTCTATCTTGATCTGGCTTCAAGGCTGAAATGCGTCCGCTAAGCTTATCCTTGAAAACATACCTTCACCATCTTTGTTCAAAGCTGGCCCAAAATGGTGACAATAGAGATTATTTTCAGCTACTAATGACTATCTAGGTAACAAATTTCTATATGTAGGGCAAGGAAGTCTGCAAACTCTGTGGACGCCTGGTGTTCAACAATGGTAAGAGGACCATGATGTGATACGGTCTAGCATCATTCGATGCTTGCGCTCATTCTCGATGATCATGTTGTGCATAATCACACAAGTATTCATCACCTCCCTTATCTGAACTTGAGGCCAAGCAGGAGCATGGTACCTGGTAAATCGATATTGGAGAACACCAAATTGCACGCTCGAAATCCTTCCTACAACTCTCGTGGCACGAAGAAAAGTGAGATTTTGCCAGACCTAGAGGAACGGGGAATGTCTACACAAATGTCGACCACCTTGGATAGATATCGTCGTCTAGGTAGTACCCTTTGATTTATGAGTAGCCATTGATCTCATAGTTGCAAGGAGAGCATGGCCTTCATGAAGGAGATATGCCCTAGAGCTAGAGGCCAATAATAAAGTTGTTTATTGTTATATATCTCTAATGTTCATAATAGTTTTCTATTATGGTATAATTGTATTAAGCGGGGAAATTAATACATGTGTGGTATATATAAACAACCAGATCCCTGGTATTTTCTAGTACTAATTCGTTGGGCAGGTGATGATCGAGGTTTCTCCTCGATCATGGACTGACACTTGGAGTACTTGCCGTTGTTGAAGGAGAGTATGATCAGGTAAAACGATATAGAGGCGCCACCAATGGGCACGGCGATGGGGACGATCGCACCGGAGGTGGAGCTGGCGATCGCGCTGGACATGCCACATGCGAAGGCAGTTTGTGTCGCCATCGGAGCAGCAGAAGGAGGGTGCGGCGGCGGATAGGTGCTGCGACAACAAGAGATGAGAGGCAGTGGCATAGGGTTAGGCGGCGGCTAGGGTTTAGGATTGGAGGGAGGCTGATACCATGTAAACAGGTTTGAGGGGAAGCCACACATGGTAAAGGCCACGGAGAGTTCTGGTATTTATATTAGGCACTAGGCCGGTTAGGGTTTTGGTACAATTCCAGTACAGTCCTAGAGATATACAATATATACACGCTAACAACATATATTTCCATTAAAGCCCGAAATCATTGCATTCTAAGAAACTAAGATTTTTACATGAATTACATTGAAGAACCAAAGAGAACAACCACTACTTACGTTGCCACATTAGCGACTAAGATAACCGGGTGGGCCTGAAACTATCTTAAGGAACGCGAAATACTACTCTATCGTGGGCTAACAAGAAATAATACTCCCTCCCTGTCTGACATATACTATTAGTTAACTCAAATTTGTTTAAATTTGTCTAGATACGAATACTTGACTAGATACATTTATTATATATCTAGATGAATCTAAGTCAACCATAATATGGGCTTGGTAGGCTCTCTCGGCAGCCCAGCAGTCATAGCACGTGCTAGCACAGGCGGCGGCGGCAGTCGAACGATGGAGGTGAAACCGGCGAGCACGGCCGAGGAGCAGTCGAAGAAGACGATCTCCATGGCGGACTTGGAGAAAGGCCTGGCGGCGGAGGAGGTGCGGATCATCATCAGGAACTACCTCGTGGCAGCTATCATCAAGCATACCTTCGTAAGTCCATTCTCCTCCATGCTTTTCCCAGCCTGCTCGTTACAATTCATGAAAACCTAGCCATCGAAATTCGGCGTTAGTGTGGCGGAAGGTTGATTATTGATCACACTATTCAGGCTTATGCTGGCTGAAACCACCCATATATATCAGCTAGTGAATAAACCCTAACCTCGAATAATTCAAGCCCAAGGAGAACAATTTGGGACTAACCCTAATCTGGTTGCCGTGTCCAGTTAGTCTAGTCATGAACCTAGAAATTCGGGAACCATGCATCTCTGGTCTATCCCCTGCTAGCTGTATCGATCGTTTCGTTTCACATGTTGATTATTATTCACCAATTCGTTCTTGGATGATTCTAATAATGCAGAACTTGTTCTACGTGGTGACCCTTGCTGGCTACATCTTCCTCTTTTGGGTGGCCCTCAAGTTTTACCCACCGTTTTACGCGGTGCTGGAGATCCTTGTCATGACGCCCTGTTTCTGGATGATGCTCAAGAGCATACTCATTCTCAAGAGATTCTACATCAAGAAATATGCCGCGGGATCCCTCCAGGCTTTTATGCGGTTTGCTCTTCGTATAGCTGCTCTGGTTGTAATCTGGGTCGTGTGGGTGCTGCTGGCTTTTCGGCCCCTAAAGCTTCAGTGTAAACCTGGGATTCTACCCTGTATAAAAATTTGGTCCTAACTAATCTTTGCTGCTTTCAGTAGAAACAAACATCGATAATTTGTCATCAGGCGAGGCTTTGAGCTATGCCCTGGTTTAATTTCTGCTAGTACTCCATATTATATTATTTGCTTTAAAGTTAACTTACAGCTAACTAACTGGAGTTTGAATCTGTGGTTTAATTGGTGTTATTCCTGTATTGGTTCTTGTGGACTTGGGGGGGGGGGATATGCTACCTCTGATCTGCGCACACCTTGAGACCGTGGAGTTTGGATCTGTGATTTAATTGGTGTTACTCCTGCATTGGTTCATGTGGATTGAGAGGAATATATTGTAGTAATGTTTTGGTTGCCAGTACGTGTAAAAATGGAGGTGACAAGATTTTTTTTCTTCCCTGGTTGATTTTCGTGTACGTGCAGACAGATCAGTTTCCATCTGCGTTATAGGATTTTGCTACATGAAACGTTTCGGCAAAATGTACTTTGTTTGAACTGTGACTTACTAGTTCAGTTTACTGAATTGTAGCAAGTCCCTAATGACTGTTCCATACTGCTGTTGTAATAAAGGTAGCTGCAGGCCCATTGCTGTGTTTGATCATGGTGTATCTTTAACTTGGTTGTTATTATTGTGTTTTTTGGAGCAGCAGCTCTTTGTATAGCTCTTGATTAATCTTCTGATTGTTGATGTCACTCACAGCTTAGTATTAGTCGATTGTGTTGTGTTTCTTCAGACAAAATATGAGTTTCAGCTGAATCGGTCGACGAACATATTCATGCTGCAAATGGAAAACAAAACACTTCTCCCATCTTTCTTTTTGTTCCTTATTTTCAAATGTCTCTTTTTTCTAGAACTGAACTATCCAATAAGCCAAAGGCCTGATCGAGATGATGCATCATTCGGCTTCTCCATCAACCAAGTAGCTCGTCTAGTTTACTTTATGCCTTTTCTCATTTTACACTCTTCCAGATGGGCCTTTCCATTTCTATTTTACCCCTTTTCTTAAACGCTCCATTCGTATTTTTCACTTGTTGTCCTAAATGCAGGCGGTCACATTTTTCGCCCCTTGATATAAAATGTACTTCAGTCAATGTCATGTTTTCCCATCTTTCCTGCGATTTTATTGCCTCATTAAGCTGGCAGCGACAAGAACAGCCAAAAGGGATTCCTTGGTGAACAATATCATCAAGACTGAGTTGTACAACAAGATATGCTCCTTGGCTTCATGAAGACAGGTCATGAGGCCATGGAAACACAAAACCGCTGCGCCCCCGGGTACGCCGCCACCACCAGAAGATGCATGGGCCACCCCCTCTATAATATTCCGAAGAACATGAACGCTTTAGGACTGTATTGTAATACTATGTGAAACTGCATCACATGCATTTGAAAAGTATGTAAAATTTTGAATTTTTGTTTTGAGATGGTATAAGTGATTAAAGTTAAACTCTACAAAGACTCAAATACACTCACACTCAATTACAAAGATTCTAGAATTAGTAGAATCCACTTTGAATTCAAAATTAAGGTTTGAATTATTCAAACTGAAGTACAAATGCAAACTGAATTAGCAGAATCTCGTTAAAATGATCTTTATTTCATAATAAAATGAATACAAAGTTGTTTACAGGAGGATTTCATCAAAGAAAATTACAATTAAAATCTGACCCTATTACAAACTAGAAAAGAAAAGAAAAAGGGAAATAAAACTTAAACCACTAGCTGGCTTCTTCTTTTGATCGTGCTCTTCTCAATCATCTAGCCATCTGACCTATACAGCAAACACAAAAGAGAAAATTTTGTTTTGATTAAAATGTTGGATCCATCAGGGATGAATCCATTTAATGTAGAATCTAAATAGAAGCCCAAGAACTTGTCCTAAACCTCACAGTTTGAGCTTCATAGGAAATTTAAATGTTTTCAAAGTTGCCAGCAAGAAGATAGTGTACATAATAGAAAATAAGGAGCAACTGGTAGTACAATAGAACAAGAATAAAACCTGGTGATAGTAGTAGCAACAACAAACTGTGACAAGATCAATAGATCATAAATAAAATCAGCAGCAACTATCTTAGGCATGTATATAAGCAGTAAATCCAAAAGCAGTATAAAATAATTCTCTAAGCAACCAGAATGAACTTCACTGCTAGTAAAATAGACAGTGCCAAAATAACAAGTTCAAAATAAATGTTTGCCCAATTTAACAAAAGACTAATTTTTAAATTGACCTTAAACCGACATGCCTAATTAGGCATATGATCAAACCAACTATAACCCATACTATCACATAAATACCAACTAAAAACCAATCTAGAGAGGCAGTATAAGTAGCTCAGTCACCTGAACGCAGATGTCTGGGAAAGCTGAGAAAGCAGACATAGATTTCAAGTGAATACGAAGGAAACGCTAGTTACGGAAGTCAAAATTGCGTTGGTGTGGTGTCACACTTCCCTAAACAAACAAAATCCGCAATCAAGGCACAAATATGTTGATACTGGTGTGATAATTTGTTAACCAACGAATTCGTGCTGCCATTGCCGCTGCCCTGCCCAAGCTCACGGGACTGGTGCTAAGAGTTCTGCAGGTACAAAACACCAAGCTGCTGCTGCTGAACATTGTCACTCACGGCAACAATTATCAGCAATAACACCTTCAGCACTGACAGCAGCAACTTGATACCACTGCCCTGTCATCCCATCGTAACTCCAACCATGCTAGGGATTATAAGGTAACTGCTAACTGGAAAGCAAAACAGAAAAAAAAAACTGTTATTATTTGAAAACAACCGAGGCATATTATCCTTATTAATGGAGATGACAAATGCAAAATGGTGGGGCATAGACAATCAACTTAGCAGCACAAATACAAAAGTTCATCGGTTATTGAGACTGATCATATCAATTCTACAAAGTCAACGATTCAAATATTAAGGAAAACTGTAGAGAAAGTAAGACAGAATATTTAAATTTAAAATGCTGAGCGTGCAGTATAGAGCTCCCACGTTACCTGAAGCAGTTATTTGAAGAGCTGCATGCCTCTGATCAGATTCGTTTGTGCCATTGGAGAAAAGCAAACAAGGTGAATGCTATGACATCCGAAGCTTGCTGCAATACACTAAAGTGCGCAGTGAGCTCATTTCATGCATGAACTGGAATTACCTTGTAAAAGAAAGGACGTTTTGCAGCCAGAATTGCAGAGCCGATATAAATAGACCTCACTCTCAAAACCTGATTACAGTCCATATTCAATGATGAGTCACTGCTTTCTCCATCCTCACCTGATACAAATGGCAAAATAATACTACTACTATAAAGGAACAAAATGGTGGATAGCAGTACCTTGTCATAAGATACTTTGAGTCACAATATTCACATGCTTTATGTAGACAAGGAACGACACTTCAGGAGCAGTGGGACACAACTAATTGAGGAGCATAATGCATCGTAGCCATACGAGGTACCAGTTATCACATGTGCACAAACATCAGAAATTTTGGCTGCTTCAAAATCTAAGTTCGTTTATCCACAAGGATATCAATTGCAGAGAAGAGAGAACCACTCATAATTATATTAGAACTATATCTCACAGAAGTAACCCCAATTGTTCCAAACTTAGGTGGAGTTGCAAGGATCAAATAATAAAGCCCCTAGAAACCTTAATTATTCAGGAGTAAAGTGAGGCATTTAAAATGATTACTGCATATATTTCACAGTAGGTCAAAGAAAGGTTCACTAGTACCAACTCCAAAAGCACTCAGATTCAATAAAATTGAAACAAGTTGCTCAAATCCCTCTGATACATTGTGCCAGCAACTAACTCCAAAAGCACAGAGGATCAGTACCAATGATTGCTAACACTAGAGAAATTTCCAAAAAATCATGTCAAAAATTTGGCATGGGCGCAGAGAATTTCGTGTGTATTTCAAAACCCGACTCCCAAATATTTGGACAACATAATTCTACTGTTCAACTGGAGAGGTAAAGTCATCTGAAACCATGAGTACACTATCAATTCCCCACTAACAGAAATAACAGATATTCTACTGTTCTAACTATATCAATTTGATATTGTAAATGTTGGTAACTTTGCCACATTTGACTTTGACTAAATCTTACGTGCAGGGCAATATGAAACAGAGGGAGTACTATGGTCAGTTTCTACAGTACATCAACTGGAGAGATAAAGTCATCTGAAACCATGAGTACACTATCAATTCCCCACTAACAGAAATAACAGATATTATAGCTTTGCAGCTTGAACATTCTAGTGAAACTACATCCTTAAATCAATGTTTATCATTCCTTTAATACTTTATCTCCTAGTCAAACTACATCCTGAAATCTACGACACAGAGAGTGTTGTTGGAGAAGCAGGCTGCTATCTTGGTGCCTTCTTTGTTCCAGCACACTTCAAAAATGCCACCCCTCCCTCTAAACGTCTTCACGATCTTTCCTTCTTTGACGGACCATATATGTAGGCTTTGATCTTGGGACCCACTAGCCAGGTACTCGCCATTAGGGCTAAATGCCACAGAATAAATTGCGTCACTGTGGCCAGCCAAGCTGTACAGAAGGTGTCCTTGCTCAACTTCCCATAGTTTGATAGATGAATCAAACGATGCGCTCGCCAAAAGCAGCTGCTGATTGGGATTATTTGTTCCTGGACCTGTTGGGCTCCATTTAATAGTGTATATTTCCTTAGTATGCTCTTTAAAATCATATACACATTTGTCCTGCTTCAAACTCCATATCTTTGCAGTCCAATCATCAGAACAAGACGCCAACAAAGAACCACTTGGATCCCACTTGATACAATTAACTTCGCTCTCATGGCCGCTGAATGCTTTAACTGGGCGTGGATCCCCAATCTTGCAAACATAGATCATCTTGTCATTTGAGCATGTTGCAAAAGAGTTGTTGTTTCGCCAATCGACATCTAGTGTTGGAGCTGAATGAAATTCAAATTGCTGCTTACACTCCCATGTCTTTGTATCCCACACAACAGCAGTTTTGTCTACACTGCCACTTACAATAAAATCACCTTTCCTATTCCATTTCAAAGAAAATATAGGTCCCTTGTGTTTGAACAAAGTCTGCTTCAACTCCCCATCTCTACTCCATATTCTCGCCTGGCAATCATAGGAGCCCGTGGCTAATAGTGATCCTTCCCCATTCCAGTCAAGTGTGGTGACGTCCTTACTCTTCTCGTTAGTCTTACCCTTAAAATTTTTTAAAACATGAACACTTAGAGGAGATGGTTGAACGGAACCACATGGACCATCAGGAATTGTCCAAATTCTAGCAGTTGAGTCTCCTGACCCAGAAGCTAGAAGAGAGCCGGCTGGGCTCCATGCACAAGCAAACACCTCCGAAATGTGCCCTTCCAAAACAGTTACATCTGCACTAGAAATTTCATGAGGAGTTGAACTTACATCCATTGGTGTAGGGCCTCCACTGGCAAGGGAATCCTCTTCATGCTTAAACTTATCAATACACTCTGTGTGCTGTTTTTCCCTTTCCTTGTCTTTCTCTTTCACCTTGTCTCTTTCGGCTCTGTTTTTTCGCCTCTCTTGGTCTTTTTCTTTATCGTGGCGGTCTCTCTCCCGTTCACCTGCAAGACGATGTTCATGTTCCTTGCTGATGCATTCTTTCTCCTTTACCTTGTCCTTGTCACGGTCAATTTCAAGCCTCTCTCTTTTTGTCTTCTTCACGATCCGCTGCAACTCTTCAACATCTTTTGTGATGATTTCAAGAGGATCCAGAAGGGCAAAATCCTTGTCAACTTCTTCATCATTTCCATCAGTATTTGCTTCTAATTCTATGTACTGGAGGCCTTTCTGCACGACAGTGATAAGAGCAGCAGGGGGGACAACATTTCCATCTATCCCACCTTTATGTATCCCTGCTTCATAGCCTAAAGTAAACGCAGCATGAACAAAACCTGGAGATGTTGGTTGGAAGAGACACTGTTATCAGCGAAAACTGGAAACCATGCTATCAAACATAACTACAGGTAGCAATTCTAGAAGCGTGCAATGGAAATGCAGCAAACAATAACAACCCAAGAGCTGCACGGTAGAGCATGAAAGGAATGGGACAAAAGTTGAGAGATCCTGAAAAAACACCCTTCCCTCAACGCACCGAGTAGTAACAAGTGGTTACAGAAAATCAACAGAAACCAAATACCATGACCAGTACCAATACCAATACCAGGGCAGAGGTGGACGAAACTAAAAGGGTGAAGTTCCACCATGACCAAAGTTATCCAAAACGCTAATGAAAAAGACGTTTGCAAGAGAAATAACACTGCAAAACTTAGAACCGAACCCCCCCGAATCTGACAAGTGTTTGTTTGGGAGATTGACTTGGTGTCGAATACTGGTCTGCTGGGACTTGTGAACACGCGCTAGTATGGGCTTGAACGCGAACCAAATCTCTCTGAATCAATTAGCCATAGTTATACTTGATTGATGCAACCTGAACCCTGAAGAAAAATGTGTAGCTCGAGCTCAGGAAAGAAGACGTAATTCCCCGTGCGTCCAGATCCATCCAACACCAACATCAACCAAACGAACAGTGCCGAGATGGTGGCGACGGAGGAGAGGGGGAGCCGGCGGAGGTCTGGAGGGGAGGACCGTCGGCGGAGATGGTGGTGGCGGCGGCTAGACGCACCCATATGCCAAGAGATTTCTGCATTACCTACCTACAAGATCCCTATCCAGCAGATCTCTGTCATATGCAGCACGAAGAAGATCACCTAAACCCTAAATCGGTGCAAAGCATGGCAGATTCTCTCGGCCTAATTAAGCAGCAATTGAGAGAGGGACGGACGGGATGGAGCTGGAGGTATGTGCGAACCTGACTCCTGGAGGTAGCGGAAGACGAGGAAGTTGAGCTCTTCCGAGGTGAGCGCTCCCATCGTCGGCTGCCGCGACGCGAGGCGACCACGCCGGCGGCGGTCTTGGGAGTCAGGAGGAAGGAAGCGAAAGCGATATGTCTTGGGAGTCGGACCGTGTAGACCGGTTGACTTTATCTCACTCCGAGGGAGGAGAGGGGACCCCTATACGACGCGGTCGTCGCCTTGCGTCAATCACGGCGTCCACGACCGCGCGCACGTTCCTGCTGGCCCGGCCCAGGTAAACGTACTAGCTCTTCTTCCTGTAGTTTGTTTTCTGTGTTTTCTCTTTTTTTTTCCTATATGAAATATATGTTCAGACTTTAAAACTTGTAGCAAAAACTATACACTATTGTAGAAAAACCATAAAACGGTTATAGCAAACAAAATATGATAATATAGCAAAACTTAACTTCGTCGGAGATTCACCGGAGACTTTCGCCAAAAGACCTCGCCGGAGATCTCGTAGCAAAAAAAATAGTGTTATTATAGCCAAGCCACGGGTTGTAGCAAACTGTGCGATAATGTAGAAAAATCCGTTTTCGACAGAAACTCGCTAGAGACGTCGTAGCAAAAACTTTGTGCTAATATAGCTAAATTATAAAACGGTTATAGCAAATAAAATGTGCGAAGGTAGCACCGCGGCCATATGTAGCAAACTCCGGCGCCACACGTAGCACCACCGCGGCTGTAAATAGCAAAAATCTTCGACACGAGGGACCCTAGGCCATGGAGGCCACGAGAGGGTCGCGAGAGGTGCGCGAAGCCAACTCTGGTGGACACGCTAGTAGTCGTCATGCGGCTATCGAGGAGACCGTGGGTGCGTTGCAGATAGCGCTGTGCGGGAGGAGGCCGTGGCCAGCAGGATGTGGGGACCGTGTAGACCGAGGAGGAAATGGTCGGAGATAGAGAGGGCGGAGTGTGAGATCTAGACACATGACTTAATAGGATTGATAGGATACTCATACCAACAAGTTGTAACTTCTTTTCTGAAAGCTCATCTAAAAAGAATTCTAAGGTTAAGCATGTTTGGCCTGGAGCAATTTAATGATGGGTGACCGACTAGGAAGTGTGTACCGGGTACGCACAAGTGAGGACAAAGTGCGCAGAAAAGACTATTATTGATCTGTGAGGTCATTCTAGAGATCCTAGTAAGCTGCCAGGACTGACACCCCCCGGGGCAAAGAGGGAACGAGGTGCTACAAGTGGTATCAGAGCCGATCCTCGCGGTTAAAAGGGTGTGTACGGGTCAGTGGCGGGATATGTGGAGCATGGCGCGTGTGACCCGGAGTGGACACAACATGGCACATGTAATAACACTGGACACATAGAATCGTGCCATGAGGGGATGTTCCTAGGGTGTGCTTGATCGTTGAGGGCATCAATCTTCTAAAGGGTGGGTGTATATGAGATCTAGCCACATAGCTTAATAGGGTTAATAAGATACTCATATCAACAAATTGCAACTTCTTTTCTCGAAGCTCATATAAAAAGAAACTCCAAGGTTAAATGTGCTTGTCCTAGAGCAATTTAAGGATGGGTGACCGGTCAGGAAGTGAGTACCGGGTGCGCACGAGTGAGTACAAGGTACGCATAAAAGACTAGTGTTGGTCTATGGTGCCAGTCAAAAGATCCTAGTAAGCTGCCAGGAGTGACACCTCCGGGGCCAAGAGGGAACGAGGTGCTACATGGAGGTGGGGAGTGTCTTGCACGGCGCCATGGCACCGATGTTCGTCTCCGTGCATCGTCGGAGGTGGGAACGAGCCCGAATCATGGGGATTTTGTCCTCCTCGACGGCTAGCATGAGCTGTTTAGGGTTCGGCGCACGGCGGTGACACCGACGAGGGAGAAGGGGCCTGGGAGGGGAGAAGGTATGTGGAGCTCCTCGGGGGAGAGACGAGCTCCCTGCCGACGACGGGAGAGATGAGTGCTGGGGGTGACAGGGGAAGTTTGGCGAGGAAGAAAACCAGAGGATAGGGGAGAGAGCGTCGTGAGGCCCACCCCTTGTTCATGCGTCCATCGTCTGGGGATCTAAATCATTTTCCATTTCAAAATGGTCAATTCAAAAATTATTCAAAATAAAAAAATATTCAAATTTAAAATTGTTAGAATTTGAAAACGTTTAACTTTAAAACTGTTTAGATTATTTAGAAACGGATTTGCTAGTTCTTAGGCGTCTGAGAACTTCTTAAGTCTCAGTCGCCTCTTTCACCGTTTGATTTATCTCGTGATTCGTGTAAAATGGAAATTACATATCAGTTGCAACTCGGGTGTAACTGAGAATTTAATGAGTTGCAACTAGGTTGTAATTGAGAATTAGTAAAAATCTTATAAGTTGCAACTCGGGTGTAACTGAGAATTTAATGAGTTGCAACTAGGTTGTAATTGAGAATTAGTAAAAATCTTATGAGTTGCAACTGAGAATTAGCACAAATGTTAGAATGACATCAGCGACTTAAACATAAGAAGTTGTCATGCGCTTGAGATCTAGGCACTCCTATTTAGAAAATAAAATAAAGGAAATAAATAGTAAAAATAAAAAAGGGAAAATGAAGAAAAAGAAAATAGAAAATAAAAAGAATAACCAGAGAAACAGAAAAAACCAACCTACCGGCGCAATACTTGGGCCGGCCGGACTAGCGCTAGTGATTGGTAGGTGCATGTTGCGTCCATGCGTCGTACTGAACTTTCACGAATCTAGTAAAGGAAGGAGTGTTTTTTTTAGTACCTACACTTTTTTGGACGACTTTATCCTTTGACCAAAAAATAAATTATCCACCAATGCCACCTGTAAGTGAAAAAACTTTTGACCAAAAAATAAATTACATACCATCGATAAATAAAAAAGAATTTATACCTATCTTCTCTACTACCGCTCGCTTTTTGCAGGCCCGTCCGACGCAGCAGTAGAGTCCTGCTTCAACTCGATCGATAATATCCCCAAACTAAGCATCGTGGGAGACACGGCAATGGAGTCCGGCTCGAACGCGATCGGTACTATCCTCAGATAAATACTCGCCTTCGTTCTCGACACCACACGGTACCCACGTTGATTAAAGATCGTATAATTTAGGGCAAAATAGGGGACACGAATCTGGAGAGAAGAAGCCGACCAATCCCCTCGTGGCCTCGCCGTCGGGCGCCACAAACTGAGATAGCCAGCAGGAGCGCGTCCAAGGTTGAAGAGGTGGAGAAGATCCATCTGGAGCAGGCAGGGGCAGCCGGTCGCGATCTCGTGCAGCTCGAAGGATGTGGGGAAGAGAAGCAAGCCAGACACCCACATCCTCACAAGCGCCGCTCCCTGTTGCTCTGCGCCCTGCTTCTGATTTACTTCCATCTGATCGCATCTGCATCAGGCCCTGTCTGCTGCACGAGAGAGCAGAGAGGATCGGGTTTTTTTCCTGTGTTTATATTCTTCTCTTGATTGAGAGCAAAGATGGACATTGCAAGTTATGTTTTTCACCAAGAGTTCATGACGTACATTGAGAGACGGCGACGGGACCGGTGTTAAGCTTCATGACATTCTGTTTATGTTGCACTGCCAGTCCATCACGGTGACCCTGCGCCCTTCACCTGAACGGAGCTACATTCTTCCAAGTTTATAGAGGAGCAACTGTACGCAATGGATGGCCATGATTTTATAGACATTACCCTCCCCGTGGAGGATCTGATCGAGATGCTTTACCGGGTATATGAGCAACAAGAGTAGGAGTAAAACATCATGCATGAGAAACAAAAGCATCTGGAAAGAGATCATTGACTGGTCTGGCAGCTAAACGAGTTAATGATATAGACAGAGTAGCAACAGAGAAAGAAGTTGTAAGACATGCAGAGGAGAAGGGCCGACAAAGATATATGGAAAACCACACTTGTGATTCGCTTGCAGAGGAGGAGTGCCTATCGTACCATGACATGTTATATGCAATTTTATAATTTCTACTCTCTCCAACCCATATTAATTAATTTAGATTTGTTAAAATTTGAATAAACCTATATACTAATAGTAGCTAGATTCATTCAAATCTAGACAAATGTAAGTCAATTAATATGGGCAGGAGAGAGTAAGAAAAACAAATGGGGATGCTGTCTTGGATTGCTTACTATCTAATGTAGGAGTATATGCTTCCGTGATTCTTTTTTCTTCCATATAATTGTTGAACTTGCTACGCTGTGGGCCTGGGGTTTCCTTTCGCTTTGATTTTTTTATCCTCTATATATATATGAAAAATGTATAACCAATGGCACGCCCATTCAGGTTTTATAAAGGATCGGTCAAATAAAAATTGGAAATTCTCTAAAATTAGATATATAAATCCTTCGCAAAAAAAATATCCTTTGCAAAACCTGAATTGGAATCACAAGCCGTCTTGTTTTACATATGTTTGTAGACCAAAACCGGCTAACTTTCTGCTTTAAAATCTAACACGCATTTCTGAAGTGAAATAATTAGTGCATAGGTGTGTATATTTTTTATTCCGTAGCATCGCACGGGCATTCAGCTATCTATACCTAATAATAAAGGAAGGAGTGTTTCTTGTAGTACCTACATTTTTTTGGACGACTTTATCCTTTGATCAAAAAATAAATTACCCACCAATGCCACCGGTAAGTGAAAAAGAAAAAATACGTGACTTTACCCTTTGATCAATAAATAAATTACCCACTAATGCCACCGGTAAGTGAAAAAGAAAAAATATGTGACTTTACCCTTTGATTAAAAAATAAATTACCCACCAATGCCACCGGTAAGTGAAAAAGAAAAATACACTTTCATCCGTATGTCAAAGGCGTATCCCTTTTTCGTTTAATCAGCCGTGCGTGTTTTCTTCCTGGCTGGTTTACCTACGTAAACATGGACGAGAGCTATTGGAGTAGTAACCGACTTGGAGTTGTGCTTGTGGCGGGTTTCTAAATTATGTCATGATCGTTCCTTAGCTTTCCTGATCGAATCCTATGGATGCACGTGACCTGAGTCCGCAAAATAAAGTCTCGATGAATCTCCTTGAACTACACGCTTATATATATGGCTTAGTGTACCCGATCCGTCTGGCCAAGAGAAAAAATATGCATTTTTTTCAAGTCGCCGCTCCTATCGACATATGGTCTCGGTAACCATGGACCAATGATCCTATGGACCTGTCCTCCAATCTCAATCTTCAAAAGTAACATCGATCTACAGAGGGCGCCGACTGCGTTGCGGGCTAAACGGCGGCCTCGGCACGCTACGAGCCGATGTCATTGTGCGGTACAAATGAAATGTCGATCAAAGACTCCATGACATTTGGATTCGACTGCGAGTTTGACGATATGAAACATTATTAATTTGATTTGGTGTTGTACCGTAGCAACGCACGGGTTTTGTGCTAGTTAATTTAATGTTATGAGAGTATAACTAGCACATTCAGACGCTGCAATTTATAATTGTTCGGAACCAAAATCTCCTACAATGGAAAAATACAAGTGTAAATAGAAAATCACATTCCTCCATGGTTTAATCTATCCCGTTCAGATGAATTGTAGGCATCAGGTCGATTTCAGGTGTTCTTAAATATCTTAGCATAGAATTTATAGTTGAACCCACATCCGCACACTAGCTTAGTCTTCACATTTTAAAAACTATCAGACCCGGCGTGTGAGCTTCTGCAACGAATCAGGAGTATGTATACATATATTATTACAGAGTTTTCGCAAAAGAAATATTATTACAGAGTTTTATCAAACATATTAAGTCTTTTTTATGATATTAACCAGTTTAACAGAACGAAAAAAGAAAGCCTAAACCTGCAACGGATCCATGGAGCAACTCAGGAAGTGTTTGAAGTCTGACGATAACTGAGGAAGGCACATACACTAGAACTTCCTGATCCTGCAAGACAACCGGTGCCACGGCCTGCTGACATGAGCCAAACGCTCGCCGTGGATACAGCCTAGCAATGTGCAGTGCTATTCAAAATAGCATATGCGCTGGGAAAGCAAATACAAAGCCGACTGGGCATGCAAGAATATTTGCTATGTCAGAGTAACACACATTCAGATAGCCGGTAATACCAGATTTATTTCAAATGTAGTCACAACTCTGGTTCAGAAATACCGACTATAACTAGCACATTCAAATAATATAGCCCAACTTTGTTTCAGAAAAACAAAGGTAGCTGTAGCTGTAGCTGCAGCTGCAGCAACACTGACCCACTAACTTAACGGCCTCATATAGATGAGACGCTTGATAGTAGCTATTGATATTTATTACAGTACTAAATAGGATAGTATTCTGATAGAGATCAGAAAATGCAGGCTTCCTCCAAGTCACGCCGAGAAGACTTTACTTAACTAGCAGCATACCTCATCACACTATCATGATGATTGCCCGCCCGCAAGCCTAATTACTCTTCATCCCCCTAAAACAAGAAAACCGAGATTCAAATGTGAGAAAAGATTCAAATAACAGAACAGGCGTTTGTTTGCTTATGAGAGTGGGTATCAGTATTCAGTACAAACCTTAATTTTTCCTTGATGTCCTCGTGGATGCCTCAGCCTCTTGTCGCGGCACATTCACTGGGATTTCAGTTGATTGCTACTCAAAGTCTTCATCATACTCATCACCAGACGCGTCATCGTAAGCATCAACCCGGTAGCGAAGGATCCCTCCTATCCCACCAAAGGCCCCGCAGAACTGAGATCCTTCCTCCGACTTGTCAGTGATAAACTCCAGCCTGCAACCAAACTGCCGATAGTTTTCGGCAAACCACTCCACTAGCAATGTCCTGTCAACCGCCTCCAGCTCTGCAGATGTTGCCTTGTCTACGAAGTTGTCCCGATCTGCCTCCTGTGCCTTGTTGAAGTGCTTCACCATAGTTTCCCCAGTGGCAGAATTCTTCAGGCTATACCGATTGATATCCAGATTTTCCCACACGATCAGCGTCTCAACTGCACCCATTTCAAGGGCAGCCATGGTGTCATCCACGCCGAAAACATACTTCCCGGTGTCTCGGCGTACCTCCTCAAAGTACCTCCCTGTCAGCTTCTTTTCTTTGAGGAGCTTGACATTGGAAATCACTTTAGCAGACATGTCGATGGCCTGGTTGAATCCGTTCTCTCCACCACAAGAGACATCCACCACATTCAGTACCTTGGCTGCCAAGCGCTGATCAAACGTGCCAGATTGGCCCAATTCAGTCTTGAAGTCAGCGGATCCAGCTAGGATGAGTCCAGAAACATTTGGCCGGTTAGTGGCAGGGTCGATGAAGAACTGCGTGGCGAGCTCGGCTGTTCTACGCACGTAGTTGTGGCGCTTCTCGTCGCGCAGGCGGCCGAAGCGAGGCGCCGACTGCCCTCCTCGTCCATGCTTCTTCGGCAGATCGACTGAGAACTTGTGAAGAACCTTTTTAGTATTGCCAATCAAAGTCCCAAAGAGTGTTCCGTTGCCGTCCATGACGATGAAACCAAACTTAGCATTAGACTGGAGCAGCTCACTCAGCGGCTCAGTGTGGAACCTGTTGTCGCAGAGATACAGGGAGGCGTTGATCGGCCTGAATGGCTCGAAGTCGAGGGTGACCGTCTTTTCTTTGCCGCCGTCGGTGATGATGGTTCCGGTGTAGAGCACCAGTCCGTTGCAGGGGACTCGGCCGTAGAGCTTCAGCTTCTGCTGAGCAGAGGTGATCGCGGCCATGACAGACTGCCTCTTGGCCCTGCTCTTGATGTTGGAGGCGGTTCCATACTCAGCACCCAGCATCTTGGTGACTCCACAGAGCTGATCACCAGGCGGTATGATGAGCGAGATGATGCTTGTCCCATTGCCACGGGCTGCATCTAGTCATTTGATCAGCTTCTTTGTTATATGTTGATCCAAATTCTACAAAGTATAGGCCAACTTCTGACGAGTGGAGCGAGGCCCGTCGTCGGGATGGTGCCAACTCAGTTAGTACTCCTATTGCTCCTCACTTTAAATTGTCAGTTTCTCAATGTCCTACTACTGATGAAGAGTTTGAGTACATGTCAAAGGTGCCGTATTCTAGTGCTGTTGGTTCTTTGATGTATGCCATGGTTTGTTCTCGTCCTAATTTATCATATGCTATGAGTTTGATAAGTAGATACATGGCTAATCCTGGTAAAGAACATTGGAAGGCTGTTCAGTGGGTTTTCAGGTACCTTCTTGGCACTTCCAATGCTTGTTTGAAGTTTGGCAGGACCGGTGAGGGACTCGTTGGTTATGTGGATTCAGATTTTGCTGCCGATTTGGATAAGAGAAGATCCCTCACAGGTTATGTGTTTAATGTTGGAGGTTGTGCTGTTAGCTGGAAGGCTACATTGCAGGCTGTTGTTGCACAATCTACTACTGAAGCTGAATACATGGCTATTGCTGAAGCTTGCAAAGAATCTGTTTGGTTAAAAGGTTTGTTTGCTGAGCTTTGTGGAGATGATTCTTGCATTAATTTGTTTTGTGACAGTCAAAGTGCCATATACCTTACAAAAGATCAGATGTTCCATGAGAGAACTAAGCACATTGATGTCAAGTACCATTTTATTAGAGACATTGTTGCTCAAGGTAAATTAAAGGTATGCAAGATCAGCACTCATGATAATCCTGCTGATATGATGACTAAACCTGTTCCTGTTGCTAAGTTTGAGCTTTGCTCGAACTTAGTTGGTTTAACTGATTAGCCCAAGTGGCTATTGGCGCCGAAAGTATTTGCTTTGTTTGTTCAGGGAGATGGTTGCTGTTGATGCTACAAGGAGGATTTTGTCTCAAGGTGGAGTTTGTTATATGTTGATCCAAATTCTACAAAGTATAGGCCAACTTCAGACTCGTTACACTCGGCCCCCACACCGTGCCCAACGGGGACGCCTGTGGGGGGTGCGGGGGGCGACAGCCCCCCGCGGTACGGTACGGATCATCGAAGACCTAGGTTTCCACCGATATATATAAACCCCTTGTAAGCCGCCGGTTGGGAGAGTTGCATCTGTAAAATCCCCGGCGTTTGTAAACACTCCTCGATATAGTGAAGTTTCGCTGGCTGGCGCCCGTGGTTTTTTCCTCTCTTTGTTGGAGAGGTTTTCCACGTTAAATCTGTGTCTCCTTGCTGTGTTTTTCGTTTTCGTTCTTCGTTATCTTCTTGTCGCGATTGTAACATTCTTAACTTTCAACATCTCGATGTCGTTGTAGTCCATGTCATGCCCGTCTGCCATCTTGGTTGTGTGTTCACCTACAAGGACGAACAACCAAAGTCAGGAATTAAAACTCATCAAAAAAAATTCAGGAATTAAAATGCTTATGATAGGATCTGTCTATACTCTAGAGAGCTGCGTTTTTGTGTAGTATTCTTTTTCAGCCCGTTGGAAAACAGCCGCTTCCTTGGCCCGCAAGGACACCGTACCACCATCTGAAATTCTTCTCAATCGTGCCGTCAACAATAAGCAGGACGCGAAAGTACGTGAATTCTTCTGGTGCCGTGGCTGCCAAGTTGTTATTCTTCAATCAGAACTATACGTGCTAGTAGTGCTTTGCTTCTGGCCCTCCTCTTCTTTCAAACTTTGACAAACAAAAACTCGATACTGATTGTTTAGAGGACCGTGTGGACACATCTAGTTTATTCTACCACTACTCTTTCAGATCATAGTTTGCTAGCAATTTTTTCCTCGAACATGGTAGAGTAAATGTACCATGAGGATTAAAATGTTTGCTTGGTTACTCTGTGACAGGTTGAATACCAGAGAAATCTCATATGTAGAAATTGCAATGTCACACACATTTTTCATGTGAATTGTGCCATACTCAAGCCGTTGAAGATTGGCAACATCTTTTCTTTCATTGTAATTTCAGTTCCAGAGTTTGGTCATACTTGCATATTAACTCGGGTCAAGGTGATACTGTAGAACATATTGTCGATGCAGGTAGACTGGAGTAAGCCTTTCCTATTTTAGGTCATCATCACTGCTTAATGGCACATTTAGAAATAGAGGAATGCAACTATTTTTTAGAAGATTAAGCCAACATTCAGATCTTGGATGGTCCTTTTGTCCATGATATCAGTTAAAGAAGTAGCATGTGAACCTTTTGTCAAAATGGATTGACAATCTAGTGTAATTGTAATAGTTTAGTGTTTTCATTTGCTTTTTTTGTTTGATGTAAATATTTGTTCTTAGTTGCTGGTTTTTAATAAATTACTTAGGGGTTTTCCCTAGGTTTCATGGTAAAAGAATACTAGTATTCCTACCTCATGTAGAATCTATGTGTTTAATTAGGATTTAACCTTGAATGTTGTGTTTCAACCCCTCCCTTGGTCCGGACACATGTTCAAACACCCCCAAACCGATACAAATTGGGGGCGACTAGACAGTCTATCGGTGGCGTTCTTAATATGCCCTTGGGACAGAGAAATGGGTTGGCTGCAAATTCTGATTCAAAAGATATGGTTAATTTCAAAAGGCAAACTCGTTCTTAAGGAGTTATATTTTGTTTTGAAAGAAATCTAATGAAACTATAACTAGAAAAAAAAGTGTGACGAATATGGATTGTTGTGGTCAAAATAAAACCATAACTTGTACTTATTTTGCATGGAAAACATACCAGGTAATGTTGGAGATATGCCCTAGAGGCAATAATAAATGTAGTTATTATTATATCTTTGTGTTTATGATAAATGTTTACATTCATGCTATAATAGTATTAACAGGGAAATATTAATACTTGTGTGATTTGTAAACTTAATTTGAAGTCCCTAGTATAGCCTCTATACTTCACTAGCTTGTTGGTTGATAAATGATTGTGGTTTCCCTATCATGAACATTGAGATGTTATCAACAACAAGATCATATCGTTAGGAGAATGATATGGTGGACATACTCCTATAGATAAGCGTAGCATAAAGATCAAGTCATTTCAATAGTTCAATTGCTATATGCTTTCTGATACATAGTAACCTAATTCCTTCGACCATGAGATCATGAATATCACCTTTACCGGATGGATGCTTTGATGACATCAAACACCACACCGTAACTGGGTGGCCATAAAGGTGGCATTGAGTGTTCGGAAAGTATTGGTTGAGACACATGGATCAAGAGTGGGATTTGTCCATCCATATGACGGATAGATATTCTCTGGGCCCTCCCGGTGAAATGTCATCCAATTAGCTTGCAAGCATGTGACTGGCTAACAAGGGATCACATATCACGGGAACGAGAAAAGAGTACTTATCAGTAATGAGGTTGAACTAGGTATGCAGAGATACCGACGATCATAACCTCGGATAAGTAACATATCGTGAGACAAAGGGAAATTGGTATCGTATGTAAGTGGTTCATTCGATCGCAAAGTAATCGTAGAAATATGTGGGAGCCATATGAATTTCTAGATTCCTCTATTGGTTATTGTTCGGAGAAGTGTCTCGATCATGTCCGCATAATTCACGAACCGTAGGGAGACACACTTAAGGATTCGACGTTGTTTTGAGTAGTTATGGTATTATGAGAAAGAGACCGAATGTTGTTCGGAGTCTCGGATGGGATCCGGGATATCACGAGGTGATCCGGAATGGTCCGGAGAATAAGATTCATATAAGGAAAGTCCCGTTTCGGAGTTCGGGAATGATTCCGGTGTTTTCATCGGGAATGTTCTAGAAGGTTCCGGATTGTCCGGCACTCCGGGGGGGGAGGGTACATGAGTGTGTCATTGAATGATTGCATCATGTACTAAGTGTTCTTGCTGTTCCAAAAACATGAAAGTCAAATTGCCAGTTTGAAAGTCAAACGGCTAAAACAGGAAACTGTGGGAAACAGGAAACTGTGGGAAACAAGCAAGAGGAGTTGGAACCAACTTGGAGGAGGAGTCCAACTCCTCCAGGCCGGCGCCCAGCCCTAGGCCGAGTTGGGGAGGGACTCCCTCCCTCCCCTGGCGCGCCAAGGCCCCTCCACCCATAAAAGGAGGGGCAGGGCTCCTCCTTGAGACACACAAGTTTCCACCTCTAATCTCAGGTTTAGAGCCGTTTGGTTTAGAGCTTCTAATTGCTTTAGCCTGCGGTTTAGAGCCTTCTAATTGGTGTGTCTAATCTCTAGACCACTAATAGCCCTCTCTCATAATCCACCATACTCGCTCCGGCTTAAGGCGAAGCCCTGCGGGATCTCCCCTCTACTTCCGGTACCACGCCGTTGTGCTGCCGGAATCGCGAGGAGAGTGCTACAACCTCCGCTGCCTGCTGGAACAAGGGAGAGGAAGGTCTTCGTCGAGTACCGAACGTGTGACCGACTGTGGGAGCTCTGCCGGAACGCAGCGCCGGAAGGATCGTCTACACGATCTTGAGATCGGGAAGAGTACGACTACATCACCCACGAGAATCCGCTCTCGTTAAACGCTTTGGAATCTTCGAGGGTAAGTTATTCCATCGACTCGTTGCTACAATCTAGTAGATAGATCTTGGCTTGTTTGTTTGTATGCGATAGAAAATTTTTGTTTTCCATGCTACGAACCCCTACAGTGGTATCAGAGCCGTGTCTATATGTAGATCTGTTGCACGAGTAGAACACAATGGTCATTGTGGGCGTTGATGCTTTTATTGTCGATTACTTCTTGTGTACTTTGCATCTTGCGGTATGTTGGGATGAAGCGGCCCGGGCTAACCTTACATGACATCGTTCATGAGACTTGCTCCACGCTCGACATGCAACTTGTATTGCATAAGTGGCTTTGCGGGTGCCTGTTTCTCCTAGCATAGTTAAGATCCAATTTACAACGGGTGATCAACAATGCTAGTATCAATGTTGTGGTTCTTGTTCGTAAGTTAGAACGACACTTATTGAAAGCCCCAAACCACGTAAAATATGCAAAGAAAGTAGAGGCGTCTAACTTTGTTTTGCAGGGGTGTGCAGTGATGTGATATGGCCATGATTGTGATTATATTTGATGTATGCAATGTTCCTTATTGTAAGTTGGCAACCGGCAGGAGCCATATGGTTGTCTTTAATTTATGTTAAGACCCACGTGTCTATTCAAAGTAGTTGTAATAGTTGAAGCCGGTGGACGACAACCATGGAGAAGCGTCATTGACCTTGATGCAATGCCGATGATGATGGAGATCATGTTCGTGCTTGAAGATGGAGATCGGAAGCACAAAGAAGAAAGGCCATATCATATCACATATATATTGAATTGCATGTGATGTTAATCCTTTATGCATCTTGTATTGCTTAGTAGACGACGGTAGCATTATAAGATGATCCCTCATGCACATCAATTTCAAATCATAAAGTGTTCACCCTTAGTTAGCACCGTTGCTAAAGCTTGTTGTTTCGAAGCACCACGTGATGATCGGGTGTGTTAGATTCTGCAAGTGTATACAACGTGAGCAAGCCAGATTTGCTCATGCAGAAACTAAGGTTTGATCTTGACGAGCCTAGCATGTACAGACATGGTCTCGGAACACGGATCACCGAAAGGTAAAGCATGAATCATATAGTAGATATGATTAACATGTCGATTGTTCGCCATTGAAACTATGTCAACTCTCGTGATGATCGGTGTTGATATGGTGGATTTGGTTCGTGTGATCACTAAAACAATGTGAGGGATATTGTTTTGAGTGGGAGTTCACCTAGTTTAATTTCATTATTAATTTGAACTCAATATGTCATAAACTTAGTCTAAACTATTGCAAATATGTTGTAGATCAATGGCAGCCCCTACCATCAATTTTAATGCGTTCCTAGAGAAAGAAAAGTTGAAAAACAATGGAAGCAACTTCGCGGATTGGTTCCGCAATTTGAGGATTGTCCTCACAGCTGGTAATTTGACCTATGTGCTGGATGCACCGCTGGGTGACCCACCTGTAGATGATGCTCCCAATGAAGTAAAGAATGTTTACCTCGCTCGGAAGAATCAGTACTCCATAGTTCAGTGTGCTATCTTGTATGGTTTGGAATCGGAGCTTCAGAAAAGGTTTGAGGATTCAGACCCATATGATATTGTCGAGGATCTCAAATTGATTTTTGAGACTCATGCGGCAATTGAAAGTTATGAAGCTTCTGAAAAGTTCTTTAACCGCAAGATGGAAGAGGGCAGCTCCGTCAGTGAGCATGTGCTTAAGATGTCTGGGCACACAAACAAACTTCAAAGCTTGGGTATTGTGATTCCTAATGCTTTGGGGATTTACCGTGTCCTCCAATCACTACCACCAAGTTACAAGAACTTTGTGATGAACTACAACATGCAGAACATGAACAAGACGTTGCCAGAACTCTTTGCCATGTTGAAATCTGCAGAAGTGGAGATTAAGAAAGAGCACCAAGTGTTGTTGGTCAATAAGACCACCAAATTCAAGAAAGGCAAGTCTAAGCAAAAGGGACACTTCAAGAAGGGTGGTAAGAAAGTTACCACGCCGGCGAAGAAGACCAAGGCTGGACCTAAGCCTGATACTGAGTGCTTTTACTGCAAGGGAGAAGGTCACTGGAAGCGGAATTGCCCAAAGTACTTGGCGGATTTGAAGAACGGCAACATCAAGAAGAAAGGTATATCTGATATACATGTTATTGATGTGTATCTCACTAGTACTCGTAGTAGTGCCTGGGTATTTGATACTGGTTCGGTTGCTCATATTTGTAACTCGAAACAGGTGCTGCAGAATAAACGGAAGCTAGCGAAGAACGAGGTGACGATGCGCGTGGGAAACGGATCAAAGGTTGATGTGATCGCGGTCGGCACGCTACCCCTTCATCTACCATCGGGATTAGTTTTATACTTAAATAATTGTTATTTAGTGCCTGTGTTGAGCATGAACATTATATCAGGATCTTGTTTATTGCGAGACGGTTACTTGTTTAAATCAGAGAATAATGGTTGTTCGATTTATATGAGTAATATGTTTTATGCACATGCACCTTTGATAGATGGTCTATTCTTATTGAATCTCGATAGTGGAAATACACATATCAACAACATTGAGGCTAAACGTTTGAAATCAAGCGATAATTCGACCTATATGTGGCACTGTCGTCTTGGTCACATTGGAGTGAAGCGTATGAAGAAACTCCATTCCGATGGACTTCTTGAATCACTTGATTTTGAATCACTTGAAAGATGCGAAGCATGTCTGATGGGAAAAATGACTAAGACTCCATTTTCTGGTATGATGGAGCGAGCTACGGACTTATTGGAAATTATACATACCGATGTGTGTGGTCCAATGAGTGTAGCATCGCGCGGTGGTTATCGTTATGTTCTTACCTTCACAGATGACTTGAGTAGATATGGGTATATCTATTTCATGAAACATAAGTCCGAAACTTTCGAGAAGTTTAAGGAGTTTCAAAGTGAGGTAGAGAATCAACGTAACAAGAAGATTAAATTTCTACGTTCTGATCGTGGAGGTGAATATCTAAGTTACGAGTTTGGCGAGCATTTGAAGAAATGCGGAATACTTTCACAGTTGACACCGCCGGGAACACCACAGCGTAATGGTGTGTCCGAACGTCGTAATCGAACTCTCTTAGATATGGTTCGTTCTATGATGTCACTTACAGATTTACCGCTATCATTTTGGGGTTATGCATTAGAAACAGCCGCATTCACTTTAAATAGGGCACCGTCTAAATCCGTTGAAACGACACCGTATGAATTATGGTTTGGGAAGAAACCCAAATTGTCGTTCCTTAAAGTTTGGGGATGCGAAGCCTATGTAAAGAAGTTACAGCCGGACAAGCTTGAACCCAAAGCGGAAAAATGCGTCTTCATAGGATACCCGAAGGAAACTATTGGGTATACCTTCTATCATAGATGCGAAGCATGTCTGATGGGAAAAATGACTAAGACTCCATTTTCTGGTATGATGGAGCGAGCTACGGACTTATTGGAAATTATACATACCGATGTGTGTGGTCCAATGAGTGTAGCATCGCGCGGTGGTTATCGTTATGTTCTTACCTTCACGGATGACTTGAGTAGATATGGGTATATCTATTTCATGAAACATAAGTCCGAAACTTTCGAGAAGTTTAAGGAGTTTCAAAGTGAGGTAGAGAATCAACGTAACAAGAAGATTAAATTTCTACGTTCTGATCGTGGAGGTGAATATCTAAGTTACGAGTTTGGCGAGCATTTGAAGAAATGCGGAATACTTTCACAGTTAACACCGCCGGGAACACCACAGCGTAATGGTGTGTCCGAACGTCGTAATCGAACTCTCTTAGATATGGTTCGTTCTATGATGTCACTTACAGATTTACCGCTATCATTTTGGGGTTATGCATTAGAAACAGCCGCATTCACTTTAAATAGGGCACCGTCTAAATCCGTTGAAACGACACCGTATGAATTATGGTTTGGGAAGAAACCCAAATTGTCGTTCCTTAAAGTTTGGGGATGCGAAGCCTATGTAAAGAAGTTACAGCCGGACAAGCTTGAACCCAAAGCGGAAAAATGCGTCTTCATAGGATACCCGAAGGAAACTATTGGGTATACCTTCTATCATAGATCCGAAGGCAAAATCTTCGTTGCCAAGAATGGATCCTTTCTAGAGAAGGAATTTCTCTCGAAAGAAGTGACTGGAAGGAAAGTAGAACTCGACGAGGTTGTCGAACCTTCTCTCGAAATTGCGAGTAGCGCAGCACCGGAAGAAGTTCCTGTGGTGCCTGCACCAATAAGAGAGGGAGTTAATGATGGTGATCATGAAACTTCGGTTGAAGTTGCTACAGAGCCTCGGAGGTCAACGAGAACTCGTACCACTCCAGATTGGTATGATCCCGTTATGAGTGTCATGTTGGTGGACAACACCGATGACCCCGAGACATATGAGGAAGCGATGATGAGCCCAGATTCCAATAAATGGCAAGAAGCCATGAAATCCGAGATTGGATCCATGTACGAAAACCAAGTATGGACTTTGGTGGACTTACCGGATGGCCGAAAGGCTGTCGAGAACAAATGGATTTTCAAGAAGAAAACAGATGCTGATGGTAATGTTACTGTCTATAAAGCTCGACTTGTCGCAAAAGGGTTTCGACAAATTCAAGGAGTTGACTATGATGAGACTTTCTCACCGGTAGCGAAGCTAAAGTCTGTGAGGATTATGTTAGCAATCGCTGCATATTATGATTATGAGATATGGCAGATGGATGTCAAAACAGCATTCCTCAATGGAGACATTGATGAAGAGTTGTATATGATGCAACCCAAAGGTTTTGTCGATCCTAAAGATGCTAACAAGGTATGCAAACTTCAACGGTCCATCTATGGATTGAAGCAAGCATCCCGAAGTTGGAATCAACGTTTTGATAAGGTAATCAAAAGTTTTGGTTTTATACAAACTTATGGAGAAGCTTGTATTTACAAGAAAGTGAGTGGGAGCTCTGTAGCATTCTTAATACTGTATGTGGATGACATATTGTTGATTGGGAATGATGTAGACCTTCTTAATAGTGTCAAGGAATATTTGAATAATAGTTTTTCAATGAAGGATCTTGGCGAAGCAGCTTACATATTAGGCATAAAGATTTATAGAGATAGATCGAAACGCCAAATATCATTGTCACAGAGTACATATTTGGACAAAGTTCTAAAGAGGTTTGGAATGGAAGAAAGCAAGAAAGGGTTCTTGCCCATGTTGCCCAATACGACCTTGAGTAAAACTCAAAGTCCGACATCGGCAGAAGATAGAGAAAGGATGAGTAAGACTCCCTATGCATCAGCCATAGGATCTCTAATGTATGCCATGCTATGTACTAGACCCGACATCGCATATGCTGTTAGTCTAACTAGCAGATATCAAAGTGATCCAGGAGTGGATCATTGGACAGCGGTCAAAAACATCCTTAAGTACTTGAGAAGAACTAAGGATATGGTTCTTTCTTATGGAGGTGATGAACAGCTCGTTGTTAATGGTTACACCGATGCTAGTTGGAACACCGATCCGGATGATTCTAAATCACAATCTGGATACGTATTTATTTTGAATGGTGCAGCAGTTAGCTGGAGGAGTGCAAAGCAAAGCGTTGTGGCGAGATCTTCAACTGAATCGGAATACATGGCTGCTTCGGAGGCTTCACAAGAAGCGATATGGATGAAAGAGTTCATTACAGAGCTGGGTGTGGTTCCTAGTGCGCTGGACCCAATGTCTATCTACTGTGATAACATGGGCGCCATAGCCAATGCGCAAGAACCAAGGTCACACAAGAAGCTGAAGCATATTAAGCTACGTTTTCACGCTATTCGAGAACATATCCAGGATGGGGATATAAAGATTTGCAAAGTACACACAGATCTGAATGTGGCGGATCCGTTGACTAAACCTCTCCCAAGGGCAAAACATGACCAACACCCAAACTGCCATGGGTGTTCGGTATATTACCATGTAATCTAGATTAGATGACTCTAGTGCAAGCGGGAGACTATTGGAGATATGCCCTAGAGGCAATAATAAATGTAGTTATTATTATATCTTTGTGTTTATGATAAATGTTTACATTCATGCTATAATAGTATTAACAGGGAAACATTAATACTTGTGTGATTTGTAAACTTAATTTGAAGTCCCTAGTATAGCCTTTATACTTCACTAGCTTGTTGGTTGATAAATGATTGTGGTTTCCCTATCATGAACATTGAGATGTTATCAACAACAAGATCATATCGTTAGGAGAATGATATGGTGGACATACTCCTATAGATAAGCGTAGCATAAAGATCAAGTCACTTCAATAGTTCAATTGCTATATGCTTTCTGATACATAGTAACCTAATTCCTTCGACCATGAGATCATGAATATCACCTTTACCGGATGGATGCTTTGATGACATCAAACACCACACCGTAACTGGGTGGCTATAAAGGTGGCATTGAGTGTTCGGAAAGTATTGGTTGAGACACATGGACCAAGAGTGGGATTTGTCCATCCATATGACGGATAGATATTCTCTGGGCCCTCTCGGTGAAATGTCATCCAATTAGCTTGCAAGCATGTGACTGGCTCACAAGGGATCACATATCACGGGAACGAGAAAAGAGTACTTATCAGTAACGAGGTTGAACTAGGTATGCAGAGATACCGACGATCATAACCTCGGATAAGTAACATATCGTGAGACAAAGGGAAATTGGTATCGTATGTAAGTGGTTCATTCGATCGCAAAGTAATCGTAGAAATATGTGGGAGCCATATGAATTTCTAGATTCCTCTATTGGTTATTGTTCGGAGAAGTGTCTCGATCATGTCCGCATAATTCACGAACCGTAGGGAGACACACTTAAGGATTCGACGTTGTTTTGAGTAGTTATGGTATTATGAGAAAGAGACCGAATGTTGTTCGGAGTCTCGGATGGGATCCGGGATATCACGAGGTGATCCGGAATGGTCCGGAGAATAAGATTCATATAAGGAAAGTCCCGTTTCGGAGTTCGGGAATGATTCCGGTGTTTTCATCGGGAATGTTCTAGAAGGTTCCGGATTGTCCGACACTCCGGGGGGGGGGGAGGGTACATGAGTGTGTCATTGAATGATTGCATCATGTACTAAGTGTTCTTGCTGTTCCAAAAACATGAAAGTCAAATTGCCAGTTTGAAAGTCAAACGGCTAAAACAGGAAACTGTGGGAAACAGGAAACTGTGGGAAACAAGCAAGAGGAGTTGGAACCAACTTGGAGGAGGAGTCCAACTCCTCCAGGCCGGCGCCCAGCCCTAGGCCGAGTTGGGGAGGGACTCCCTCCCTCCCCTGGCGCGCCAAGGCCCCTCCACCCATAAAAGGAGGGGCAGGGCTCCTCCTTGAGACACACAAGTTTCCACCTCTAATCTCAGGTTTAGAGCCGTTTGGTTTAGAGCTTCTAATTGCTTTAGCCTGCGGTTTAGAGCCTTCTAATTGGTGTGTCTAATCTCTAGACCACTAATAGCCCTCTCTCATAATCCACCATACTCGCTCCGGCTTAAGGCGAAGCCCTGCGGGATCTCCCCTCTACTTCCGGTACCACGCCGTTGTGCTGCCGGAATCGCGAGGAGAGTGCTACAACCTCCGCTGCCTGCTGGAACAAGGGAGAGGAAGGTCTTCGTCGAGTACCGAACGTGTGACCGACTGCGGGAGCGCTGCCGGAACGCAGCGCCGGAAGGATCGTCTACACGATCTTGAGATCGGGAAGAGTACGACTACATCACCCACGAGAATCCGCTCTCGTTAAACGCTTTGGAATCTTCGAGGGTAAGTTATTCCATCGACTCGTTGCTACAATCTAGTAGATAGATCTTGGCTTGTTTGTTTGTATGCGATAGAAATTTTTTGTTTTCCATGCTACGAACCCCTACAGGTAAAAAAGGTTGCAGGTGATTATTCTTATTTCATAGCATACTGTGGCATCCCGCTAAAACCACTACTAGAAAATCGCGTTGTTTTTGTGCATTGCATCATCATGACCACATGCTCATATCATCATGCCTCATTGCATTTGAGCATCGTCATGTCATCATGCATTTGTTTGTCGAAAACCTATTTTCAAAAAAGCCTATTTTTGTTTTCTAAAATTACCCTTCTTTTATTTCGAAACAAAGTCTCATATTTAGCTGCTAAACTATTTAACTAAAAATTATTTGCTAAAAAGATTTCAAACAAAACAAAACAAATAAATATCTTACAAAATAATAAACCTAAAACCTAGACCCTTTTTCTACCCAATCCTATCTACCCACCCCTCCAGCCACCTCACCCCACCCAATAGCCAACTGCCACCTCACCTCTCCCTTTCCTCCCTCCAATCCCAGCCCGCCACCTCATCCTACCCAACCTCTCTCACCCCCTCTCACCCTTCCTCCCCACTCCCCCTGACCCGATCCAACCACGCACACAACGCACACCGACCGCCCTGGACCCACCCCCTCTGGCCCACCACCCACCTACCCCGCGTCCCCCTCGCCAACGCGTTCCCCCACCCCGCCCTGTCTCCCTCCTCCTCCCCAGACCCGGGTGCCGCCGCCGGCCTCCCTCCGTGCCGCCGGCGCCCGCTTCCTCACCCTCTGCGCCTCCTCGTCGGCCTCCTCGCCGCCACTCGCGCCTCCTCCCCTCGTCTGCTCCCTCTCTTCCCTCCGCCGCCAGGGGCTCAAGCACTCGAGCCTGCCCCCTTCCCCCCCGTCGCCTTCCCGAGCCCGAGCTCACAACCAGGATGCCCTCCCCCATCGTCGGGCTCTTCCTCGACCCCGCGACCACCACCTCGCCGTCCGCCGGTGCTCCCCGGCTCGTGCAGGTTCCGCCTCCGTCGCCCTCCTCCTGGACACCTCCCGCCGCCGCGACCTCCTCGTTCTTCGTGCGGCCGGACGTCTCTCCCCTACGGTTCCGTCGCCCCTTCCTCGGGCGACCCTGCCTCCGGTCCTTGCCTCCGGTCCTTGCCTCCTTCTGGCCAGCGCCGTCGACTACCTCGCCTGTACCCCGCCTCCCGAAGATCCTCTGCACCAAGCCCGACCTCCCCTTCCTCGCGGCTCCCTCCTCCTGCGCATGACGCCGCCGTGCTCCCCGTCTCCTCCACGCGAGTCCCGTCTCCTGCTGTGAGCCGACCTCGTCGGGAACCTCTGCTGTCCGCTTCCTGGGCCCTCCTCGCGGGCCTCAACCGCCGCGCGTCCTTCCTCACCGCAGGTTGCGTCCTCCGTGGCTGCCGTCTCCAGCGCGCCATGGTGCCGTCGCAAGCCTCATGGTCCCTGCCTCCGCTGAACCCAGCGATGCGCCGCCCGCCTTCTTCCTGTGGTCTCGTCGTTCGGTTGCTGCGAGGGGCCAGTACCTGTATTCCTGTTTTCCTGCTCAGATCTTCTGCAGACATGCGTGTATTTCTATGTGCTTGCGTGTGTTCTCCACCATGAACCGGTGTTGATGCTAATCCAAGACCACAAGATTGCCGACACCGAAACTCGTGCCATCTGTAGAATCATACCGGTTCCAAGCCAAGATCGCCTTTCGGAACGCCATGACCTCCTTCAAGGATTCGATGGTAGAGACTCTGAAGACCGATCACGGCGTCCCCCTCCCTCGAGGATCCGAGGACCGAACCCGGGCGCGCCGAGTTCTTCGACCCGAGGACCGAGCCATAGATGCAGAAGTACTTCCTCGAAAATGCCAAGTACTTCCCTCGGACGCTAGGACCCGAACCTGAAGAACGCCAAGATCGCCGACGCGGACACGCCAAGTTCTTCGCCTCGAATGCCAAGACCGACTCGATGGCGCGGACCCGACAAGATCTCCGCAACAACAAGTTCTCCTTCCCGGAAGCATTGACGTCCGTGCGACAAGATCTACTTCCCGGATCCGAAGACCCCGGTACCCGTTCTACTCAAGTTTGCCATCGCGAGTCCGAACTTCATCGTTTCCCCGTCGAACCCTGAGACCGAACCCCGGAACCCCTCTGAACCCCCAAGACCTTCGGACCCTAATGTGTGAACCTTTCCCGAGCCCCTATTTTATAAATGCTAAATATAAAACCTGTTGCATAATAATTGTTCATGCACGCATATTGGTGTGGTTTGGGGGCCTTATGCCGATTCACTTCATAATTAAATATGGGGTCCATATGCGGACATTTCTAGTCTTATATTGGCCCCATTTAAATTTGTGTAGCGAACCGGTGATCTAATTTGGCCTTGTTAAGACAACATTTAAATTGCGGGGTATCTAAACAACTAGAACCATATATTTAATTGTCGGGACCCCCCGGTTCCGCTTAATCTTGCCTAATTGCATCGCATCTTGCCATGTCATGCATCATGCATGCATCATGCCTGATCTTCTGCCGTAGTAATAAATAGTGCATCCGGTGTTCCTTCTAGTGTTTTGCTTCTTCGCGGATAAGGCCATTGAGTTGATGTGAGCTTCGCCCCGGTCTTCGGATGAACCTTCAGCAATGTTTTCAGGCGAGCATCCCTTCCCCTTCTACCTATTTTGCTTTTATAGTATTTATTCCCTCCTGTTGATCTATTGCTATCTGTGTTGCGTTGCTCTAGTTTTCGTACCCGTGATATCCCTTGCAGCCTTATATTGCCTTGGACACATCCTATTACCTGTTGTTTGGTAGATAGTTGGACCTGCGCGTCGTAGTCGCTTGCTCAAGTGCTGTTGCGTGTCGTCAAGTACCACAGTTATTGGAGTATTGCCGTATGTTTAAGGTTGGAGATGATCATGGCTTTAATTACCGTTAACTTTAATTATTGTTTAATAACTAAAATTGAAGTAGGTAAATGCAGAGGCACCGGTGGGTGATAGATGATATTTGGTTTCCGACCGCTCACTGGTGTCCCGTAGGACCCCGAGTTCTTGACACCTGTTCCGAGATCGAGCGCGCTAACCACATGTGGGATGTATGGGCACCCCATCGATTTAGTACCTGATTTCAAAGTACTGTACTGGGGGCCACAAACTAGTTTGAGGTTTTATTTACTATCCTGTACTTATGCCATGCTTTACTGCTTTATTTACGATTGTGAGGAGCACCTGTACTGTTTAGGATCGGGACACGTTTTCGCGGTATCGACAAGCCCGAGTTTTCGGGTTCCCAGTCGTTTACAGCCGTCCACCCAAACCCTGAGTCCGTCTCGGAGACCGGCCGACTTCGTTGCGGGTGTACTTAGTGGGGTGGCCCCCCGTGCTTGCTTTGGGTCTGGGAAACGTCATGACTTAGGCCCCGCCGACATACAGATGGGTGTATGTTAACTGATCTGGCAAAAAGGGTCGAAGTGCGTGTGGATACTTTAGTGCACCCCTGCAGGGTTAAATCTTTTCGAGAAGCCGTGTCCGCGGTTATGGACGACTTGGAGCACAGTGCTTGATCATAGACAACTATAACTAAAGTTTACTGTTATAATTTGACTTGTATCCGATATGACTAGTAATCAGCTTTACTGCAACGGAACGGCTAAATAAAAGTACCAACAACTGTTGGGTTTGGGATATCTCATGCTAATTGTATCTGACTAGTAAGTGTTGCAACTACAACGGAATGGTTAACTAAAACGGCCCACTACTTATTTTATCAGGATGATTATCTACACCTGACTAGTAATTGCTGCAACGATAACTGAATAAATAAAACTGCCAACTGTGTGAGTTCCTCGGTTGACTTCCTCGTTTGGTCTCGAGGGGGAAATACCAGGATGGGTATGTTGGTGGTAGCATCAGGTTGGTTCCGAATAGGACTTTCTTATCCCTCTCTGGCAGCCGACAGTTACATCGAGTCTCTATAGGTTGTTTAGTGCATGCTGCGCTGCCGCTTCAGTCCACCATACCTATATAGGCGAGGACCGCCGAATTCTAGCCTCGCCGTGTACTGGCCTCAGTACTGACGCTCCTCTTTTTCCTTTGCCCTTTGTCGGCACCCCTTTTGTTTAAGCAGGTTTCGAGATCGACGTCGTTAGCAGGGTTACCCTTCCGGCTTGGCCTGGGCAGGGTTATGGACGCCATTGGTTATTCTTCAGGGCTCTTAGCCCCATTTGCATCTTGTCCGTAGCTGGACGCTCTATCGTTTTCGAGGTGATTTGGATCTTTGCTCGGTATATCTGTATTCTTGACTCATGGAGTCGTGTTGTATATATATCTGTTCTGTGGGCCCCATCGAGGACTGTTGTGTAATGTTATTACTTCGTTTTCCACCCGCACGCAAGTGCCTGGTGGGCACCTTTGAATCGTTTCTATGCGGGTTTGGCGGGAAGCGCTGAAACTTGCATAGGGACGATTCTGAGGGTGTTACACATACCTCCTTGAAATAGGCTTTATGCCCTGCTATATTAATATACCAACCACCCGATACACGATTGGGACCACTGCTAGGCACACAACACAAATCAAGCCCAAAAAACCCAAGGAAGAGAAAAAAATAAGAAAAAAGAGAAAACAAAGCCAACAACGGTGGTTCTATGAAAATGAAAATGACTCACAATTGCTGTGTACTCTGGAGAATGTCCACCACATTCCTAGCGCTCTGAAGCATCATGTACCAAGCAACACCTCCAAGAAGGAAAGCGACGACAACGTTGTTTCCCAGAGTGGTCCTAGGATTTTCTCCGGTATGCTAAAGGAGGTGGGAAAGAGGTACACCCGACGCCCTTCAGGAGGCCGGCGACACCCGCAGGCGTCACCGCATCGGTGTCTAGACGACAAGGATTTCTCTCGACCCTTAAAAAAACCAATCTCCCAGACGCTTCGTATTGCTCCACCAGAATCGTCACCCACCAACATACACGCCACCGCGGTCTTGCAGTCACCACTGTCGTCTCACCATGACCCACAGTGCAAGGCCGGTAAGACCGAAAGGAAGGACCTTCGACGAGGGTTGATGGTACAACAGCAACACACGGGAGGGAACAACATCCACCGTTGGAGCGCGATAGCCGACCGGATGTAGGAGTAGGGCAAACCAGGCCCTCCTTCCCCGGCCGAACCCAAGTGGGCACATGAAGCCCCGCTACAACACTGCAGCTAGGGTGCCACCATCACCACCAACCCAAGCACTACTAGAACCTACACCTTCGTCCACCAGTGGATCCACGAAGATCCCCCCACCAAGCAGCAGCGCCGACGCCCCGTGCTCACCCGGACCTACCGGACCGACGCCAGTCTAGAACTCCAAGATCCCCGCGAGCCATCAAAACGCAACTACAACGCCCCATGTAACGAAGGGGGTTCCAAACGCCCGTGGGTATCCAGGGTGCAATGACGATGACCACGACGCCTCCATGACTCACGTCAACCGTGACCAATAGATCCCTGATAGGAGTACCAGGCAGTCGCCGGATTCGGGCCTGCCTGGTCCAAATCACCCATAGCGCCACAGTCAGGGGAGCCCCTCCTGGCCGCCACCTCCCGCAGGGACAACCGGCGCCAAACCTTACTCCCAAGTATGGATGGCAATGGGTACCCGCAACCCATTTACCCTGCGGGTTTTTACCCATTAGGGTAAGGGTATGGTAGTAAAGTTATACCTGTTGGAATTATGCCCTAGAGGCAATAATAAAGATGTTATTATTATAATTATTGTTCATGATAAAGTTTATATTCCATGCTAGAATTGTATTAAGCGGAAACTTTGATACTTGTGTGGTTTATGAACAACATCGTGTCCCTAGTACGCCTCTATGGACTAGCTTATTGATTAATGATGGTTAAGGTTTCCTAACCATAGACATGAGTTGTCAATTAATAATGAGATCATGTCATTGGGAGAATGATATGATGGACAGACCCAAATTAAGCAGAGCAATTAGATCGTGTCATCGTGTTCATCTTTGCGAAGCTTTTTCTTATGTCAAATATTGTATTCCTTAGACCATGAGATAATGCAACTCCCTGGTATCGGAAGAAAGCTTTGAGGTCATCAAACGTCATCCTATGAGAGGGTGATCATAAAGGTGTCTCTCAGGTGATCGGAAAGTACTTGTTGGGTTGTATGTATCGAGATGGGATTTGTCCCTCCCAAGTCGGAGAGATATACTTCGGGCCCATTCGGTAATCGATATCAACACCGCTTGCAAGCAAGTGGTTAAGGAGTTAATCACAAAGTGATATCGGATTACAGAACGAGTAAAGTACTTGCTGTGAACGAGATTGAACTAGGTATGCCGATGCCAACGATCGAGTCTCGGGCAAGTAAAATATCGCGTGACGAAGGAAATATAAATATGGGATTAATTGAATCCTGGCATCGTGGTTCATCCGATATAATCATCGATGAATATGTGGGAGTCAATATGGGTTTCCAGATCCCGCTATTGATTATTGATAGAAGATCATGTCTGCATATTCTCGAACCCGTAGGGTCACATACTTCACGTGTCTCGACGCTAGGATAGAATGTATAATTGGTTTATGAGTTTTTGTTCGGAGTCTCGGATGAAATCCAGGACATCACGAGAGGTTCCGGAATGGTCCGGAGAATAAGATTCATATAAGGGAAAGCAGTTTTTGGATTTCGGAATTGATTCAGAATGTTCGGTATTGTACCGGAAGGTTCTAGAAGCTTCCGGAGTGGGACCAACGTGGCCCCACTTGTCGGAGGGGGGCGTGGACCTACGAGGGAGTGCCTTGGCCGCATTGGTCCAGGGGCACAAGGTGAAGGGAATATGCCCTGAGAGGCAATAATAAAGTGTTTATTATGTGTATTCCAAGTATATGATAGATGTTTATTTTGCATGCTATAATTGTATTAATACGGAAACGTTAATACATGTGTGTTTAATAAACAAACAGAAAGTTCCTAGTTATGCCTCTCTCATAAACTAGCTCGTTGATTAACAAGATGATCAAGGTTTCCTGATCATGGACATTAGATGTTGTTAATAACGGGATCACAACATTAGTGTAATGGTGTGATGAACATTCATCCGAAGTATAGCATTACGATCAAAGTCATTGAGTTTATATTGCTATAACAACTTACGAAGTGATCCTAATCCTTAGACCATGAGATCATGTCAATCACTAACACCGGAAGAGTTTCTTGATAACATCAAACGTCACACCGTAACAGGGTGATTATAAAGATGGATTCAGAACTAATAAAGTGTTATGTTGAGGCTCATGGATCGAGAGTGGAATTTGTTCATCCCGATGACGGATAGATATACTCTAGGCCCTCTCGGTGATATCACATTGATTAGCTTGCAAGCAAGTGATTTGATCACTAGAATGTTATATCACAGGAACGAGAAAAGAGTGCATGTCGGTAACGAGATCAAACTAGGTATGGAGATACCGATGATCGAATCTCGGACATGTAATATATCGTGAAACAAAGGGATTAAGATACTAGCGTAAAAGGTTCCGACGATCACAAGAAAGTCATCGTTGAATGTGTGGGAGTCAGTATGGGTCTCCAGATCCCGCTTCTGATTATTGCTCCGAGAGGGGTCTCGATCATGTCCGCATTATTCACGAACCGTAGGGTGACACACTTAAGAGACACCGACATCCAATTGGAGCAAATGTTTCATGCCGAAAGAATGAACAAGCGCAGGAATTTATTTCACTAGATACCGAAACAGGTTTTCGGGTGAAATTGCATAAAGTGGTTATGCATGTGAAATAGAATTCTAGCAAGGGGTTATTTGTGAATGTTTGTCATTAAAGTAATTGACAAAATTCTGAATAAAATAAAAGAGTTTTATTTAATGAGAGTTTGCATTAAATTTGGTGGAAATTTAATGGGAATTTGAGTGGACTTTTGAGTGGAGGGAATTTAAAGGGCATTTTGTGAGTGGAGTGTCCACCCACATGAATGAAGGAGGGGAGGGGGCAGCCCCCATGGCCGGCGGCCACCCCCTTGGGTGCCCCCCCTTGTAACACCCTCAGAATCGGCCCTATGCAAGTTTCAGCGAAACCCGCCAAACCCGCATAGAAACGATTCAAAGGTGCCCACCAGGCACTTGCGTGCGGGTGCAAAACGAAGTAATATCATTACACAATAGTCCACGATGGAACCCACAGAGCATATATATACAACAACGACTCAAAGAGTCAAGAATGCAGATATACAGTACAAAGATCCAAATCACCTTGAAAATGATACAGCGTCCGACTACGGACAAGATGCAAATGGGGCTAAGAGCCCTGAAGAATAACCAATGGCGTCCATAACCCTGCCCAGGCCAAGTCGGAAGGGTAACCCTGCTAACGACGTCGATCTCAAAACCTGCTTAAACAAAAGGGGTGCCAACAAAGGGCAAAGGAAAAAGAGAGAGCGGTCAGTACTGAGGCCAGTACACGGCGAGACTAGAATTCGGCGGTCCTCGCCTACATAGGTATGGTGGACTGAAGCGGCAGCGCGGCATGCACTAAATAACCTATAGAGACTCGATACAACTAGCGGCTATCAGAGAGGGATAAGAAAGACCTATTTGGAACCAACCTGATGCTACCACCAAACATACCCATCCTGGTATTTCCCCCTCGAGACCAAACGAGGAAGTCAACCGAGGAACTCACACAGTTGGCAGTTTTATTTATTCAGTTATCGTTGCAGCAATTACTAGTCAGGTATAGATAGTCATCCTGATATAATAAGCAGTGGGCAGTTTTAGTTAACCATTCCGTTGTAGTTGCAACACTTACTAGTCAGATATAATAAGCATGAGATATCCCAAAACCCAGCAGTTGTTGGCACTTTTATTTAGCCATTCCGTTGTAGTGGAGCTGATTACTAGTCATATCGGATACAAGTCAAATTATAACAATAAACTTTAGTTATAGTTGTCTATGATCGAGAACTATGCTCCAAGTCGTCCATAACCGCGGACACGGCTTCTCGAAAAGATTTAACCCTGTAGGGGTGCACCAAAGTTCCCACACGCACCTACACCCTTGTTGTCAGATCAGGTAGGTACAAGATCACAAAACATACACCCAACGGTATGTCGACGGGGTTTCGGACACGACGTTTCCCAGACCCAAAGCAAGCACGGGGGGCCACCCCACTAAGCTACCCGCAACGAAGTTGGCCGGCTCCGAAACGGACCCAGGGTTTGCGTCAGTGGCTGTAAACGACGGGGAACCCGAAACTCTCGGGCTTGTCGATACCGCGAAAACACTCCGCTTACCTAAACAGTACAGGTGCTCCTCGCACAATCGTAAATAAAGCAGTAAAGCATGGCATAAGTACAGAATAGTAATAAAGCTCCAAACTACTTTGTGGCCCCCAGTACAGTGCTTGGAATCAGGTACTAAATCGAAGGGGGTGCCCATACACCCCACCTGTGGTTAGCGCGCTCGATCTCGGAACAGGTGTCAAGAACTCGGGGTCCTACGGGACACAAGTGGACGGTTAACAACCAAATAACATCTATTGCCCACCTGTGCCTCTGCATTTACCTACTTCAATTTTAGTTATTAAACAATAATTAAAGTTATAACCATCTTCAACATTAAACATACGGCAATACTCCAACAACTGTGGTACTGGACGACACGCAACAACACTTGAGCAAGCGACTATGACGCGCAAGTCCAACTATCTACCAAACAACAGGTAATAGGATGTGTCCAAGGCAATATAAGGCTGCAAGGGATATCACGGGTACAAAAACTAGAGCATCGCAACACAAATAGCAATAGATCAACAGGAGGGAATAAATACTATAAAAGTAAGATGGGTAGAAAGGGGGAGATGCTCGCCTGAAAAACATTGCCGAAGGTTCAACGGAAGATCGGGGCGAAGCTCACATCAACTCATCGATCTTATCCGCGAAGAAGCAAAACACTAGAAGAAACACCGGATGCACTATTTAATACGACGGCGGAAGATCCGGCATGCTTATGATATGATGCATGGCATGGCACAGATGTGGTGCAACTAGGCAATATTAAGCGGAACCGGGGTTCCGACATTTAATTAAACGGTTCAAGTTATCTACCCCGCAATTTAAATGTTGGATTAGCAAGACCAAACATGGCTTCGGTTCGCTATGCCAATTTAAATGAAGTCCGGAATAAGACAAAGATATCCCGCATATTGACTCCATATTTAATTATGAGATGAATTGGCATAATGCCCCCAAACCACAGCCAAGTATGCATGCAAGTATGACAATTTAATATGCAACAATTTGATATTACATTTATAAAAATAGGGCTCGAGAAAGGGGTCACACATTAGGGTCGAAGGTCTTCGGGGCTCGGAGGGGTTTGGTTCGGTCTCAGGGTTCAACGGGAAGGCAAGGTTCGGTTCGATGAGATCGGTCTTGGCATTCGGGAAGAAGAACTTGGCGTCCGAGAGACGATCTTGTCGCATCCGCGGTCGTCGGGTTGTGTCGTCGGTCTTGTCGTTTCACGGCGGAGATCTTGGTGTCCCGGGTCTCAGCGTCTTCGGATCCGAGAGGAAGAACTTGGCGTGTCGGGTTCGGTCTTCGAATCCGTGTAGATGGTCATGGCGTTCGGGCGTCGATCTTGGTTCAGGGTTTCGGATCTTTGGGAGGGTCGGTCTTCGAACTCCGGGATCGGTCTTCGGATCTCAACATGGGCCGGTCTTGGTGACGATCTTGTCCGATGGAGATCTTGGTTCAACATCATCGCGGTCTTCGGGTCCAAGAGGTAGATCTTGGCGTCCGAGGGGAAGTTCATGTCGTTCCGGTTTTGTGAGTGGCGAGGTTCTTGTACAACTTGGTGTTCCTCACTCGCACACATGGGCACGACTGGAGGCAGACGAGGCGGAGGCCGGCGGTGCAGGGCGGTGCCCTTGGCAGAGGAAGCCACAGCAGGAGGCGACCGACGGTAGAGCTGGCAAGGAGGATCCGGTGGAGAGGAACTCGACGGGAGGGCCGCGGGACCAGGAGAGGACGAGGATGGCCGAGGCCGGGGAGGAGGCTCCGACGGTGGTGGACGGAGGACGGGGGCTCGGGGGTCCGGCCGGCGGCGGTCGGAGGCGCACTAGCGGGGCAGACGACGAGGGTTCGCGCGAGCAGCGCTGCAGACGTGTGGTGCCGCTGGCGAGGGCGGAGGGACGGCGAAGCTGTGGCCGGCGGAGGCGAGGAGGGCGTGGCGGCAGAGCTCGGATGGCGACCAGGCGATGGGACACCATGGACGGAGGAGGCCCTGGCGACGCGGCTCGACAACGACGGAGGGTCATGGCGAGGCGGAGATGGAGAAGGCGACCGGCGGCGCTCGGTGACGCGCGTCAGGGGGCGTGCCTGTGGCAGGGATACGAGCTCGCTGGCGAGCTTGGAACAAAGAAGAGGGAGGATGGCGCGCGGCCGGAAGGGGAGGCGATGCGGCCGAGCTCGCTGGGCGCCGGCGGCGAGAAGGAGGGCTTGAGAAGCGGTAGACGGCGGCCTGGGCGGCAAGGACAAGCCGGCGAGGGAGGGGCGACCTCGGGGAGGAGAAGAGGGAGGCGCCGTCGAAGCAGAGAGGCGAGCGAGGCACGGGTTGGGGAGGGAGCGGGGATGATGGAGGTGGGACGGGGCCAGCGGAGCGAGGTGGTTGGGCGTGGCGGTGTGCGTGTGTGGTGGGTCGCGGGGTGGGGTCCATGTGGGGGTGTGGGCCAGGGGACGGGAGGGGGCCAGGGAGAGAGAGAGACAGGGCTAGGGGCGGTGTGTGAGTGCGGGGTGAGGAGTGCGCTGGCGGGGTGGGGCCAGGGCAGATGCGGGGTGAGAGAGAGAGAGGGGGGTTGGGGCAGGTGGCGGCTGGTGGTTGGCTGGAGGGAAGGGAGCGGTGAGGTGGAGGGAGGGGATTGGAGGGGGTGAGGTGGCTGAAGGGTGGGTAGAATAGGACTGGGTAGGAAAAGGGTTTAGGTAGGCTGGTTTAGGTAATTTTGGGGGTGGCCGGCTAGGTCGGATCGACCCGGTTTGGCTGCCCCCTAAAAATAAAATAAATATTTTATTATTTAAAACGGGGCGTTTGAAATCCATTGGTAGACAAAGCAAAATATTCCGGAGACCCGGGTTTTAATTTGAATAAAGACGGAAGTATTTAGAAAACAAAACTAGGCGTTTCGAAAATAGTTTAGACAAAAAACCATGCATGATGATGACGATGCTCAAATGCAATGTGGCATGATGACATGAGCATGCGGTCATGACGATGCAATGCACAAAAACAATGCGATTTTCTGGTAGGGGTTTTGCGGGATGCCACACCCCTCCTCCTATAAAAGGAGCACCCCTCCTCACTTGTCTCACACACCTCCTCGTGAAGGATCTCTCTCCCCATCTAGAATTTATCCCCCATGGTCTCATACTAGCGAGATACATGTTCCCGGTGGCTATTCGGCAAGAAAGAGTTGTGCTTCCGCTGCATCGCTGGAGCGAGGAGGCGGAGGTTGCTCGGTGCCTCGAACATGTGTGCAAGCACGGA
Source organism: Avena sativa (assembly GCA_916181665.1). Taxonomy (NCBI): domain Eukaryota; kingdom Viridiplantae; phylum Streptophyta; class Magnoliopsida; order Poales; family Poaceae; genus Avena; species Avena sativa. The sequence goes on from OV702299.1 coordinate 528,004,562, forward strand.
TGCGCTGCTGATTTGCGGCGCTAGGACTTCCTCTCGATCTTGAGATCGGCAAGAGATCGTCTACATCAACCACGAGTTGAACTCGTTAAGCTTTGTCGGTCTTCAAGGGTATGTTCTCTACGGATATACATCCGCCCGTTGTTTGTATCTAGTAGATAGATCTTGGTATATAGTTCACATCGTAGGAAATTTTTTGTTTTCTATGTTGTGAACCCTACAGTGGTATCAGAGCCGGATCTATGCGTAGATACTTTACACGGGTAGTACACATATGAGTATGTGGGCGATGATGATCATGTTGTTGCTCCTTTGTTGTAATTTTGGATATTGGTGGCATAGTGGGATGAAGCGGCCCGGACAAACTTTACATGTCCTCGCACATGAGACATGTTCCACGCTTGACATGCAACTAGTTTGCATAAGTGGCTAGCGGGTGTCTGTCTCTCCTACTATAGTCAATATCTATTTTGCAAGCGAGTTGTCAACAATTTGATTATCCTCGTCGTGGTTCATGTTCGTAGGTAAGAACGGTTCTATCTCGAAAGCCCTAAGCCACGTAAAACTTGCAATGGATAAATTAGAGGTGTCTAGTTTAGATTGTTGCTGGGCTAGTGTTATGATATGGTAGTGTTGTAAGTAGAAGTATGAGATGATACTCTTACAACACACATAGCGTGTAAAATCCATAGACCTTGGATTTACACATATAGGTATGATAGTGATCATACCACGATGCACATGATAGAGATCATCTGCGGGAACCATATCATTTCACTAATAAACATATGATGTTTGATAGCATCTTATATTGCTTGTTTAGCGCTTTGTTAGCATAATAAGATGATCCCTCATTTAAATATCAAGATAAGAATGTGTTCTTCCTTTAGTATGCACCGATTATGTTTTCGTCGCTCCAAGACATCACGTGATGATCGGGTGTTCTTGGATCCACGACCATATTTCGGGTGTAAAACAGTTACACACGCTAATACTAAGGTTCTAACTTGGCGAGATTAGCATGTACAGACATGGCCTCGGAACACGGACCGAAAGGTTAAGCATGAGTCATATAGTTGATATGATGCCCATTTGATGCTCGCCTTTGAAGCTATACCGACTCACGTGATGATCGGACTTGGTGTAGTGGATTTGGTTCATGTAATCACCAAAAAGGCACGAGGGATGTCGTTTTTGAGTGGGAGTTCATTCGTAATATAGATTAGTTGAACTCAATCTATCATACACTTAGTCTAAACTTTACAAATTCTGTTGTAGATGGCACCACCTGCTTTTAATTTCAATGTGTTCATGGAGAAAGAGAAACTAGCAACGAACGGTAGCAACTTTACCGAATGGGCCATGAATTTGAGGATTCTCCTCTCTACTGCACAAAAGCAATATGTGCTAGAAGCGCCGTTAGGCCCCCCACCTTTAGATGATGCCCCTGACGAGGAGAAGAATGTCTATCAGACTCGTCAGGAGGACCACAACTTAGTTCATTGCGGCATATTGTATGGGCTAGAGCAGGAACTTCGAAAGCGTTTCGAAAACGGCAATGCATTTGATACAATGGGTGAGTTGAAAATGATTTTCGACACACATGCTGCTGTAGAGAGCTACAACGCTTCAGAAAAGTTCTTTAGCTGCATGATGGAAGAGCACAGCTCCGTTAGTGAGCATGTACTCAAGATGTCGGGTTACGCCGATAAGCTTGTGTCCTTGGGAATATCGATTCCCATTGACTTAGGCATCCATCGTGTTCTGCAGTCTCTGCCACCTAGCTATAAGAGCTTTGTGATGAACTATAATATGCAAGGCATGAAGAAGTCTCTCCCCGAGCTTCTGTCAATGCTTAAAACTGCAGAAGTGGAGATCAAAAAGGAACATCAAGTGTTGATGATCAATAGGAACACTGGTTTCAAGAAAGACAAGAAGGGAAAACGGAAGGGAAGTAAGGGCGGCAAGCCTGTTGCCGCGCCTGAAAAGAAACCCCGAGTTGGACCTAAGTCTGATTCCGAGTGCTACTATTGTAAGGGGACTGGCCACTGGAAGCGCAACTGCCCCAAGTATCTGGCAGACAAGAAGGCCGGCAAGGCAAACAAAGGTATATATGATATACATGTTATTGATGTGTACTTGACTAGTGCTCGCAGTAGCACCTGGGTATTTGATACCAGTTCAGTTGCTAATATTTGTAACTCGAATCAGGGGCTGCGGAACAAGCGACCGCTAGCAAGGGGTGAGGTCAAGATGCGTGTCGGCAATGGATCAAGCGTTGATGTGATCGCCGTCGGAACGCTGCCTCTCCACTTGCCGTCGGGATTAGTTATAAACTTGAATAAATGTTATCTGGTGCCTGCACTGAGCATGAACATTGTATCTGGATCGTGTTTGATGCGAAGTGGTTATTCATTTAAATTCGAGAACAATGGTTGTTCCATTTATATGAATGAAATCTTTTATGGTCATGCACCGATGATGAATGGTTTATTTCTATTAGATCTCGATGATAATGTTACACATATTCATAATATTGATGCTAAAAGGATTAAACTTAATGATGATATATCCGCATATATGTGGCACTGCCGTCTAGGTCATATTGGCGTTAAACGCATGAAGAAGCTCCATTCGGATGGACTTTTGGAATCACTTGATTATGAATCATTTGATACATGTGAGCCATGCCTTATGGGCAAGATGACTAGAACGCCGTTTTCCGGTTCAATGGAACGGGCGACGGATTTATTGGAAATCATACATTCTGATGTATGTGGTCCAATGAGTGTGTCGGCGCGAGGTGGATATCGTTATTTTGTTACTTTCACGGATGATTTGAGTAGATACGGTTATATCTACTTGATGAAACACAAGTCTGAAACCTTTGAAAAGTTCAAGGAATTTCAGAATGAAGTGGAAAATCATCGTAATAGAAAGATCAAATTTCTACGGTCCGACCGTGGAGGTGAGTATCTAAGTTACGAGTTTAGAACTCACATGAAAGAGTGTGGAATTGTTTCACAACTCACACCTGCCGGAACACCACAGCGAAATGGTGTGTCGGAACGTCATAATCGTACTTTATTAGATATGGTTCGATCTATGATGTCTCTGACGGACTTGCCGTTGTCATTTTGGGGTTATGCACTAGAAACTGCTGCATTCACTTTAAATCGGGCACCATCTAAATCCGTTGAAAAGACACCGTATGAATTGTGGTTTGGAAACAAACCTAAGCTGTCATTTCTTAAAGTTTGGGGATGCGATGTTTATGTGAAGAAACTTCAACCGGATAAACTCGAACCCAAAGCGGAAAAATGCGTCTTCATAGGATACCCTAAAGAAACTATTGGGTATTCCTTCTATCACAGATCCGAGGGCAAGGTTTTTGTTGCCAAGAATGGATCCTTTCTAGAGAAAGAGTTTCTCGCGAAAGGTGTGAGTAGTCGGAAGGTAGAACTCGAAGAGGTTGTGGAACCTTCTCTTCAAAGTATGGCGAGTAGCGCAGCGCCGGAAGTTGTTCCGGAGTTGGCTCCACCTGTTGAAGAGGGAACTAATGATAATGATCATGAAACTCCAAAAGAGAGTACTACCGAACCTCGCAGGTCAAACAGGACGCGTGCAGCTCCCGAGCTATACGGAAATCCTGTCATGAATTTCATGGTTGATGAAAATGATGACCCTGCGACGTATGAAGAAGCGATGATGAGCCCGGATTCCAACAAATGGTTAGAAGCCATGAAATCCGAGATGGAATCCATGTATGAAAATCAAGTTTGGAACTTGGTGGAATTACCTCACGAGCGAAAGTCCGTGGAGAACAAATGGATTTTCAAAAGGAAAACTGATGCTGATGGTAATGTGACCATCTATAAAGCCCGACTTGTCGCAAAGGGGTTTCGACAAATTCAAGGAGTTGACTACGATGAGACTTTCTCTCCCGTAGCGATGCTAAAGTCAGTTAGGATTATGTTAGCAATTGCTGCATATTTCGATTATGAGATATGGCAGATGGATGTCAAAACCGCGTTTCTCAATGGTAATATTGAAGAAGAGTTGTATATGATACAACCAAAGGGTTTTGTCGATCCTAAGGATGCTAACAAGGTGTGCAAGCTTCAGTGATCCATCTATGGATTGAAGCAAGCATCACGAAGTTGGAATCTCCGCTTTGATGAGGTGATCAAAGAGTTTGGATTTGTCCAAACTTATGGAGAAGCTTGTATTTACAAGAAAGTGAGTGGGAGCAATGTGGCATTTCTGATATTATATGTGGATGACATATTATTGATCGGAAATGATATAGATCTTTTAAACAGTGTTAAAAGTTATCTAAACAGCAAATTTTCAATGAAGGACCTAGGTGAAGCGTCATACATATTAGTTGTAGCATCCCAATTGTCTAACAATTGTAATGCTACTAGTCTAGTCTATATAGAATGGCTACTTCAAATATATAATTGTTGCATCATCATTATATCATGCTCATGTCATCATGCCCCCTTGCATTTGAGCATCATATAAAACCCTTTTTGATTTGGTTCTTATCTCATATGCATTATTAATTGTATTTGCCTCTTGATATTGTATTTGGTTTTTGATATATTGTTTAATGCCCAAGTTGAGTTGGGGGCATATCTCTTATTAACTCCACCACCTTTCTCTGTCACCACCTTATAATTCCACCATCCAACTAAATATGGTCTTGGCATTTATTGAGTTTACCTCTAGCCCATGTGGGTTGGGATGGATCTAATTCTTTGCCACATGCTCTCATCTTGGCATCATGTTGTTTTCACAATATTGATATATGAGAGCCACATGGCCACCTTTGCATGCCTTGTGAGTGGAACCTTTTTCCTAGCTTCCATATGGATTATCATGGAATGGTGTTCATGTTGGAATATTTTTGGGACTATTCATTATCTAGTGGAACATACACACTAGCATGTCCCCTTTTATTTCAAATATGTTCCTCTCCATCTACTCCACATGGGGCATCCCTATAATTCTTTTTGCTTGGGCCTTACTCCAATTTTGGGTTGCATAATAATAATGCCATGAAATAATATTGTTTTCACAAGAATTATCATGGCATTAAATATTTTGCATGGGCCATGCAAGTACCCCTTTAAGCTTGTCTTTTGGATTTTAGTTGGTTTTTGGGAATCCTCTCACTCTCTCATCTCTCTCTTTTAGCTTGAACTTATTTGATCATGCTTACACCACCTCCTCCTCGTTTCTTGTTTTGTTTTGGTTTGATCTTAGTTGTTCTTGGCTTGACCTTGTCCTCGCAAAACCACTCCATCTCTCTCTCTCTTTAGTCCCTAGACCATCATCTACCCTTCATCACCATACCCATACCCCCTCTCCTAAACCCTAATCTACACCTAAGCTAACCACACCCTAAGTACCCCCCCTCTTTCTCTCCTCCTTCTAAGCCGGCCACCCTCTCTCCCTGGCCACCTCACCCCTGCCCTAGCTACCAACCCGAGCCATACCCCTCCCCTTCCTACCCTAGACCGAACCCATGCCCCTCCCTCTCTCTTCTCCCTCTGCCCCAGCTGCCCCACACCGAGCCACTCTCCCAGGCCTCGCCGTCCCCACCTGGCAGCCTCACCTTTCCCCAGCACCACCTCCCCGGCCAGCTCGTGCACGTGAAGGAGGGTGCAAAAAGGTGGCCGAGCCAACCTTCCCCTCCCCCACGCAACCCCACCTGCCCCTCTCGTTCTTATCCACCCCCTCGCCCCTCTAGCCTCCCCAGATCCGCCTAGGGCGACGCCCCCGTCTCCCCTTCCTCTCCTCTCCTCCACCTAGCCGTCGCCGGCCAACCTCTCGGCCTCCACCACCCCCGACGATCCAGGAGGCGCAGGCGGGAGTGAGCGTGTCGGCAAGGTCGCGGAGGACCTCTGCGTCGCCCCCGTACCCAGCAGCGAGGAGGAGAAGCCCCCAGTAACCCTGCACGTCGACGACGCCGCGAAACCCTAGCACCGGCCGCCGTCTGCCTCGTCGCCGATCAAGCGCGCCCCTGCCCGAACCATCTGCACCGGCACACTCGCGGTGAGCGTCCCCTTCCCCTAGACATCATCGCAGTCGTCGTGGGTTCCTGTAGACGCCGGACCAGACGTCGAGCACCCTCGGTGCAATCGCCGTTTGCTAACACCGCAAGCTCCCGCGACGCCCTGAACCCTATCTAAGCCGCTGCCTCCCTCCTAGCATCTACCCAAGCCCAGCGCAGCGGCAGCCGCCCTCTGCGCGCCAGCCCGAGGCCCGCGTTCGACTCCCCGCCCCGCTCTGCACGCGCGCGTCGCACGCGTCTGTCCGCGAGCGGGCGGAGGAGAAGCACAGTACCGCGGGCGCACGTTTTGCAAAAACCCCCTCCAGCTCTTGTTTTGCCAACCCGCGGTCCTCAGGGCCCTCTGTCAGTGTCTCTGGTGCTTTTCTAAAAAGGGTCCTGTTGTTTTGGTTAATCAACCCGCGGTCCAGTTTGTCCCAGGCACTGGCGTGTGGGCCAGAGAACCCCCTGGCCCCACTTGACATCGACTCAGGAGCGAGTACGAGAAGTGGAAAACGTTTCAGACACCGTTTTAAAAATTCAAACTTAGTTTAAATTAATTCAAATTCAAATTCTATTCAGATTTTTAATAACTTTTACATACTAATTCCAAATTTGACAAATAATATATGTTTGGATATCAGCAAGATGAGAGGAATTCGAATATGCCATCTATTTTGTATTTTGCACAAATAAAATTCCAAGTTTAATTAAATTACAACTAATGCCACTAGAAATTAAATAATTAACAACTTTTGTTTTACAATTCCAAATTAAGCAAATGATATGTCTAAAATGATTAGCTCGACGAGACCTTTCTGTTTATGCATTCCATGTTTTGTTTTGGAGCATGCATCATATAAATATAAAGATTACAGCAACTATTATGGGCATAAAATGGGGCCAAAACTAAATAAAAATGTTTATTCTTGTGTTCCACACTTCACCTATGCCATGCTACTTCCTTGCCATGCAAATTGTGCATCATTCATCATGGCATGATTGTTTGCTTGTCGCATCTTATTCATATGCTTGTGCACTTTATTTATGTTGGCCCTTGTTTGTTTGGTTCTTCTTCGAATAGACGCTGAGCAGGGGATTTATCAAGAGAACCAGGAGCACTACCCAGATCCATTCCTTGCTTCAACTGAGCTGCCAGGCAAGCACTTCCACATGCTTGCATACATACAGTACCTATTGCCTCTATCTTATTCTTGCATCATTGAGTCGCGATTGCATTAAATTGAATCCCAAGTATGCATAGCCTTTACTTTTAAACCCCACCAAGCTTGTTCCTCCATCCCATGAGCCACTACTATAGGAGTTGTTTGAGCCATGCGAGTCGTAGAACAGCATGTGTAGGGTATGTGAGAGTCTGATGGATAATGAGGTACCTAAACAACTTAACCTGAGTAGTTCTGGGATAACTAAAGAAAGTGGCACCGGTGAGCAATATCTGCTATTTGGTTTTTCCTGCTCACTTGTGTCCCGTAAGACCCCGAGTACTTGATTCCTGTTCCTTGATTTATCGCGCTATCCACATCCGGGAGGTATATGGGACCCCCCTGAGCCAGAGCTTGATTCCGTCTTATTTCTTGGGGCCACAAACTAGTTTGAGGTTTTATTTACGATCATGTATTTATGCCATGTTTTACCGCTTTATTTACGATTGTGCGAGGAGCACACTGTACTGTTTAGGTAAGCGGATTGATTACGCGGTATCGACAAGCCCAGCCACACTTTCGGGTTCCCAGTCGCTTACAGCCATTGTCGCAAACCTTGAGTCCGTCTCGGAGCTTGCTTACTCCGTTGCGGGATCTACTCGATGGGGTGGCCCCCTGAAATATTTCTGAATTCTGTGATTGTTCAGTCGTGAAAGCCTCGTTGGGTTTTGATTTGGTTTTTCCGAGGTTGATCGAGCATGTGTTGCTATTGGTGCACCCCGGCCGGGTAAAAACTTTCTGAAAGCCGTGTCCGCGGATATGGACGACTTGGAGCACAGTTTCTCGATCATAGACAAGCATAACTAAAGTACCGCCTTAATTTGACTAAGTAACTTGACTAGTAAATAGTGCAATACTCATGGAATGGTTAATAAAATTGCCAACGGAAGGGGGGGTGTTCGTCCGCTTCCTTGTTGGTAAGCAGGGAGGAGGATGGATCGGATGAGATTACCATTATAACTGTTGTACTTAATTCACGGACATCCGTCTATCATTGGTTAGGCGGATGGGTAGCGTTTATCTGTAGAACTGCTAGGGTTTATCTTTCGCTGCAATTGCGTCACCCCAGGTTGTGTCCCCTTTAGAGGCATTAAGACTTGCTGAGTACCCTTAGGGTCTCACACGATAAATTCTTGGTTCAGATGGACAGGTACCCCCACAGGACGGATACTGGGTGGACGAAGCCGAAGATGTGGGCAACGATCGTTCGGTGTAGAGATTCCGGGAACGGGGATCCGTGAGACCTGTAGTTGGGATGTGCTTATTTCTATGGCATCTTATGCCGATTTGCTTCTTATCCGTACTCGGACTTGTTTGCCGCTTCCGCTTGATACTCTGATGTGTGTTGTATGAGGAAGTATCCTAAACTATAGATTTATTCAGGATATTTGAATCTTGCCGTATGGCGTTGCTATATTTCCTTTCTTTTTAGATGGTATGGCTCTGATGTACTCTTGTATGGTGGCTTGCGTACATACCCACTTGTGTACGTAGTTGATCCCTTCGCCTGCCGATTACGCCGCCCGTACAGGTCCCGTTGAGAGGGTAGTGGTTGGGACGTCTGAAAGGACTACCAGTGAGTGGCTTTTGGGGCCCCACCGTACTATTTCAACCACTACCACTCATCCAGGCTTGTATCTAGGAGCGTAATTCACCGAGGTAGTTACAATTGGTATCAGAGCCATCCCGACCTTCAGGGTCTCAGCCAAATGGTCGTTGTCTGTCTAGCAAATATTTTTGGTAGTTATGTATACTAGGGAAAAACAAAACGCGAGAGTAGGACTGCTTCCACTTTTCTTCTTACCTAACCACCACCTTTTCTGGTAAGGAAGTGTAACGTTTTCAATCCTCTTCTTAAAAGTTCAAACTAGGATTCACGTGTTCGGGGTTTCCGTAGTACCATAGAAAGTGTGTGTGTGTGTGTGTGTAATTCCTTGTCTATCTGTTGCATCCAACATGTTATCTTTATCTGCCTTTTGGTTATCAACTGTTGGTACATTCCATACTGACAGGCTTTTGAAAACCGGCGCGATATATCTGACTCCTTGTTAACCGGCGCCATCTTCTTAAGGGTGTTCTTCCTTCTAGCAACTCCTCTTTCTGTGAAAGTATCTGTAGCTAATCTCTATCTGCTAAGTGATTTTGCGCATCTATCGGTATTTTAATGCCGAAAAATGCGGAAAAAAAATTTCTTTGATCCATCTGTGTTTCCACACTTTTCAGTCGTGTGTGAAACATTATCTATCTCTCTTATATCAGCATGTCCATGCTAACTCATTCTTTTGTCACCGGCGCTTAATCCTGGAGTTTTCACTTCATCTTCTTTTCTCTTGGGCTAATTACATAACATGTGTCGATCCGATGCTGGTGATTGTAATTTGGTTCTCAGCAAAGCTATATCCCACTCATGATAAGTGTCGAATGGAATATGGAAAATGCTATCAACTCTATCCTCCAGATGGATACAGTTATCTCCTGTGATTTGGAGTACACCGTGGTCCTATCTATGCTTATTCAAGCATCCTTAGAAACCCGGAGTTTCCCCAAGGCACTACGGTGGTCTAACATCTGTTTATCATGCTGCACATCTTTTTGAACTCCATATCTGCACATCTTTTTCGTCTCTGACAGCTCATACCATAAGCAAAGCTATATCATCGGTTCGTAACCAAGATCTCTTTATCTTTGTAACCGGTGACCCAATCGACAACGTGAACCAGGTGACATCTCTTTTCTTCCGAAGGACCAGATAATCTATTCTTCCAGTGCATCTTCTTCAATTCTGGAATTAGCAAGTCCATTGTTAATTCCATCCTCCATCTTCAACCAATCCGGAGTTGTTCCTTGTTGGCAAGTTATCATCGTCGTTCTGCTAAAGTTTTTCCCAAGACTGCTAAATCTCTCTCAATCTTTTCAAGAACATGGAGTTCTTTCACCTCAGTCTCGTCAAGTGATCTCGTGAAACCCTCTCGCTCTACCATCTATGCTCAATCCACCGGAGGCCATGAAGACTTTTCAGATCTTTCGTAATCCTTTGTTCAAGTGGTGCTATCTTTTTCTCTGTCTGTGGAATCTTGCAGATCTTCTCCGTAATCCTCCCTTCATATCTTTCCGGTGGCTTGGTACTTCCGACAAGACGATGACATCATCACCCTTATCTATCTTGGATCCGGCGTATCGTTTGCATCTATCCTGGTTTGCTAACGGAGTTCCATGAGTTATTGTCAATACCTTCAGTCTGTTTCGGTAGTGGGTTGCATGGTTTTCTTATTCATGTGCGGAGTAATGCTTTGAGTGCGGGATGGAGTAGCTACCATACCACTACTCTTATCATTCGCTCTTGTACATTGAATTGGTGAATTAATGTGATTTCACTCATTCCGCGGAAGTTAGAAGTGGCCTTTATCCCTCGATACTTTTACTTCCGTCCTTGTTTTTCCGGAGTGCTCTCTCGAAGAAAGTAAGCAATAATCTCTTGTTGGTGATCTCGTCTTATCCTACACGGAGCAAAATCCTCAATTATCTGGTGTAAACAAATGCAAAATCTTTTCTATCCTCGTCTTTCTACCGGTGCTCTACATCCCCAAACAAGATGAAGGAAGCTATCTCTCTCTCTGTTCCATCAATTCTTTTCTGTGGTAATCTGGCGTCACATCCATCTCTGGAAGTTATATCCGCGCACCTCAATTGCGTGATCCTTCGGAGTATTACCGGCGCAACAAGAATCTAATCCGGCGATGTCTAGCTAAATCTTTCTGTCCATATCAAGGGACTCTATTGTTTGAAGGCAATATTGTTTCCGTACCTCTTTTCTCAAATCCGAGGGAGGATACGATGCTATTGTCATAGTGGTGCAAACCTCTCCAATCTAGCTCTTTTCTTCCGGCGAGACAAAGATTCATCCTCTCTAGTATCGGTAAATCTTTAATCTTATCGGTGTCTTTCTTATCCACGATGCATCATCTTCCCCTTCCTTTCACAAGTGGTTCTTTTCTGTAATCATGTTTCTCGAGAAGACCGGAGCTATGTCCATCATATCCTTCTTGTCTCACGACAATCCTTCAACTCTTCCAACCCGTTGTTTCGCAAGCAAAACGCAAGACTCGCAACAAGTCTAGCAAGTTTTGCAAGGTGTAGTGGTCGCACCATTCCGTTCTTCATCTTCTTGGGAACGTGAGGGTCACCTTCGTTCCGGACACCCGTCTCTCTTTGTGTTGTCTTCTTTTTCCTAGGAATCTCGGGGCGAGATTCTTGTTTAGTGGGGGAGAGTTGTAGCATCCCAATTGTCTAACAATTGTAATGCTACTAGTCTAGTCTATATAGAATGGCTACTTCAAATATATAATTGTTGCATCATCATTATATCATGCTCATGTCATCATGCCCCCTTGCATTTGAGCATCATATAAAACCCTTTTTGATTTGGTTCTTATCTCATATGCATTATTAATTGTATTTGCCTCTTGATATTGTATTTGGTTTTTGATATATTGTTTAATGCCCAAGTTGAGTTGGGGGCATATCTCTTATTAACTCCACCACCTTTCTCTGTCACCACCTTATAATTCCACCATCCAACTAAATATGGTCTTGGCATTTATTGAGTTTACCTCTAGCCCATGTGGGTTGGGATGGATCTAATTCTTTGCCACATGCTCTCATCTTGGCATCATGTTGTTTTCACAATATTGATATATGAGAGCCACATGGCCACCTTTGCATGCCTTGTGAGTGGAACCTTTTTCCTAGCTTCCATATGGATTATCATGGAATGGTGTTCATGTTGGAATATTTTTGGGACTATTCATTATCTAGTGGAACATACACACTAGCATGTCCCCTTTTATTTCAAATATGTTCCTCTCCATCTACTCCACATGGGGCATCCCTATAATTCTTTTTGCTTGGGCCTTACTCCAATTTTGGGTTGCATAATAATAATGCCATGAAATAATATTGTTTTCACAAGAATTATCATGGCATTAAATATTTTGCATGGGCCATGCAAGTACCCCTTTAAGCTTGTCTTTTGGATTTTAGTTGGTTTTTGGGAATCCTCTCACTCTCTCATCTCTCTCTTTTAGCTTGAACTTATTTGATCATGCTTACACCACCTCCTCCTTGTTTCTTGTTTTGTTTTGGTTTGATCTTAGTTGTTCTTGGCTTGACCTTGTCCTCGCAAAACCACTCCATCTCTCTCTCTCTTTAGTCCCTAGACCATCATCTACCCTTCATCACCATACCCATACCCCCTCTCCTAAACCCTAATCTACACCTAAGCTAACCACACCCTAAGTACCCCCCCTCTTTCTCTCCTCCTTCTAAGCCGGCCACCCTCTCTCCCTGGCCACCTCACCCCTGCCCTAGCTACCAACCCGAGCCATACCCCTCCCCTTCCTACCCTAGACCGAACCCATGCCCCTCCCTCTCTCTTCTCCCTCTGCCCCAGCTGCCCCACACCGAGCCACTCTCCCAGGCCTCGCCGTCCCCACCTGGCAGCCTCACCTTTCCCCAGCACCACCTCCCCGGCCAGCTCGTGCACGTGAAGGAGGGTGCAAAAAGGTGGCCGAGCCAACCTTCCCCTCCCCCACGCAACCCCACCTGCCCCTCTCGTTCTTATCCACCCCCTCGCCCCTCTAGCCTCCCCAGATCCGCCTAGGGCGACGCCCCCGTCTCCCCTTCCTCTCCTCTCCTCCACCTAGCCGTCGCCGGCCAACCTCTCGGCCTCCACCACCCCCGACGATCCAGGAGGCGCAGGCGGGAGTGAGCGTGTCGGCAAGGTCGCGGAGGACCTCTGCGTCGCCCCCGTACCCAGCAGCGAGGAGGAGAAGCCCCCAGTAACCCTGCACGTCGACGACGCCGCGAAACCCTAGCACCGGCCGCCGTCTGCCTCGTCGCCGATCAAGCGCGCCCCTGCCCGAACCATCTGCACCGGCACACTCGCGGTGAGCGTCCCCTTCCCCTAGACATCATCGCAGTCGTCGTGGGTTCCTGTAGACGCCGGACCAGACGTCGAGCACCCTCGGTGCAATCGCCGTTTGCTAACACCGCAAGCTCCCGCGACGCCCTGAACCCTATCTAAGCCGCTGCCTCCCTCCTAGCATCTACCCAAGCCCAGCGCAGCGGCAGCCGCCCTCTGCGCGCCAGCCCGAGGCCCGCGTTCGACTCCCCGCCCCGCTCTGCACGCGCGCGTCGCACGCGTCTGTCCGCGAGCGGGCGGAGGAGAAGCACAGTACCGCGGGCGCACGTTTTGCAAAAACCCCCTCCAGCTCTTGTTTTGCCAACCCGCGGTCCTCAGGGCCCTCTGTCAGTGTCTCTGGTGCTTTTCTAAAAAGGGTCCTGTTGTTTTGGTTAATCAACCCGCGGTCCAGTTTGTCCCAGGCACTGGCGTGTGGGCCAGAGAACCCCCTGGCCCCACTTGACATCGACTCAGGAGCGAGTACGAGAAGTGGAAAACGTTTCAGACACCGTTTTAAAAATTCAAACTTAGTTTAAATTAATTCAAATTCAAATTCTATTCAGATTTTTAATAACTTTTACATACTAATTCCAAATTTGACAAATAATATATGTTTGGATATCAGCAAGATGAGAGGAATTCAAATATGCCATCTATTTTGTATTTTGCACAAATAAAATTCCAAGTTTAATTAAATTACAACTAATGCCACTAGAAATTAAATAATTAACAACTTTTGTTTTACAATTCCAAATTAAGCAAATGATATGTCTAAAATGATTAGCTCGACGAGACCTTTCTGTTTATGCATTCCATGTTTTGTTTTGGAGCATGCATCATATAAATATAAAGATTACAGCAACTATTATGGGCATAAAATGGGGCCAAAACTAAATAAAAATGTTTATTCTTGTGTTCCACACTTCACCTATGCCATGCTACTTCCTTGCCATGCAAATTGTGCATCATTCATCATGGCATGATTGTTTGCTTGTCGCATCTTATTCATATGCTTGTGCACTTTATTTATGTTGGCCCTTGTTTGTTTGGTTCTTCTTCGAATAGACGCTGAGCAGGGGATTTATCAAGAGAACCAGGAGCACTACCCAGATCCATTCCTTGCTTCAACTGAGCTGCCAGGCAAGCACTTCCACATGCTTGCATACATACAGTACCTATTGCCTCTATCTTATTCTTGCATCATTGAGTCGCGATTGCATTAAATTGAATCCCAAGTATGCATAGCCTTTACTTTTAAACCCCACCAAGCTTGTTCCTCCATCCCATGAGCCACTACTATAGGAGTTGTTTGAGCCATGCGAGTCGTAGAACAGCATGTGTAGGGTATGTGAGAGTCTGATGGATAATGAGGTACCTAAACAACTTAACCTGAGTAGTTCTGGGATAACTAAAGAAAGTGGCACCGGTGAGCAATATCTGCTATTTGGTTTTTCCTGCTCACTTGTGTCCCGTAAGACCCCGAGTACTTGATTCCTGTTCCTTGATTTATCGCGCTATCCACATCCGGGAGGTATATGGGACCCCCCTGAGCCAGAGCTTGATTCCGTCTTATTTCTTGGGGCCACAAACTAGTTTGAGGTTTTATTTACGATCATGTATTTATGCCATGTTTTACCGCTTTATTTACGATTGTGCGAGGAGCACACTGTACTGTTTAGGTAAGCGGATTGATTACGCGGTATCGACAAGCCCAGCCACACTTTCGGGTTCCCAGTCGCTTACAGCCATTGTCGCAAACCTTGAGTCCGTCTCGGAGCTTGCTTACTCCGTTGCGGGATCTACTCGATGGGGTGGCCCCCTGAAATATTTCTGAATTCTGTGATTGTTCAGTCGTGAAAGCCTCGTTGGGTTTTGATTTGGTTTTTCCGAGGTTGATCGAGCGTGTGTTGCTATTGGTGCACCCCGGCCGGGTAAAAACTTTCTGAAAGCCGTGTCCGCGGATATGGACGACTTGGAGCACAGTTTCTCGATCATAGACAAGCATAACTAAAGTACCGCCTTAATTTGACTAAGTAACTTGACTAGTAAATAGTGCAATACTCATGGAATGGTTAATAAAATTGCCAACGGAAGGGGGGGTGTTCGTCCGCTTCCTTGTTGGTAAGCAGGGAGGAGGATGGATCGGATGAGATTACCATTATAACTGTTGTACTTAATTCACGGACATCCGTCTATCATTGGTTAGGCGGATGGGTAGCGTTTATCTGTAGAACTGCTAGGGTTTATCTTTCGCTGCAATTGCGTCACCCCAGGTTGTGTCCCCTTTAGAGGCATTAAGACTTGCTGAGTACCCTTAGGGTCTCACACGATAAATTCTTGGTTCAGATGGACAGGTACCCCCACAGGACGGATACTGGGTGGACGAAGCCGAAGATGTGGGCAACGATCGTTCGGTGTAGAGATTCCGGGAACGGGGATCCGTGAGACCTGTAGTTGGGATGTGCTTATTTCTATGGCATCTTATGCCGATTTGCTTCTTATCCGTACTCGGACTTGTTTGCCGCTTCCGCTTGATACTCTGATGTGTGTTGTATGAGGAAGTATCCTAAACTATAGATTTATTCAGGATATTTGAATCTTGCCGTATGGCGTTGCTATATTTCCTTTCTTTTTAGATGGTATGGCTCTGATGTACTCTTGTATGGTGGCTTGCGTACATACCCACTTGTGTACGTAGTTGATCCCTTCGCCTGCCGATTACGCCGCCCGTACAGGTCCCGTTGAGAGGGTAGTGGTTGGGACGTCTGAAAGGACTACCAGTGAGTGGCTTTTGGGGCCCCACCGTACTATTTCAACCACTACCACTCATCCAGGCTTGTATCTAGGAGCGTAATTCACCGAGGTAGTTACATTAGGCATAAAGATCTATAGAGATAGATCTAGGCGCCTAATAGGGCTATCGCAAAGTACATACCTTGATAAGATTTTAAAGAAGTTTAAAATGGACGGAAGTAAGAAGGGGTTCTTACCTATGTTGCAAGGCAAGACATTGAGTAAGACTCAAAGTCCGGCTTCGGCGGAAGAAAGAGAGATAATGGACAAAGTCCCCTATGCTTCAGCCATAGGCTCTATAATGTATGACATGCTATGTACAAGACCGGATGTGGCACATGCTATTAGTTTGACTAGTAGGTACCAATCGGATCCAGGTTTGGAACACTGGATAGCGGTCAAGAATATCCTTAAGTACTTACGAAGAACTAAGGATATGTTTCTTTTATACGGAGGTGAAGAAGAGCTCGTCGCTAAGTGTTATGTCGATGCTAGCTTAGACACCGATTCGGATGACTCTAAGTCTCAATCCGGATACGTATTTCTCATGAATGGCGGAGCGGTTAGTTGGAGGAGCTCCAAACAACCTGTGGTAGCGGGATCAACAACGGAGGCCGAATATGTTGCTGCTTCAGAAGCGGCTCAGGAAGCAGTTTGGATGAAGGAGTTCATATCCGAACTAGGAGTGGTGGCAAACGCGTTGGACCCAATGGTGATCTATTGTGACAACAATGGTGCCATTGCCAATGCCAAAGAGCCAAGGTCTCACAAGCATTCCAAGAATATTAAGCGCCGGTTTCACTCCATCCGCGAGCATGTCAAGGATGGAGATATAAAGATTTGTAAAGTACATACGGATCTCAATGTAGCAGATCCGTTGACTAAAACTCTCCCTAGAGCAAAACATGATCAACACCAGAACTCAATGGGTGTTAGATTTATCACTATGTAACTAGATTATTGTCTCTAGTGCAAGTGGGAGACTGAAGGGAATATGCCCTGAGAGGCAATAATAAAGTGTTTATTATGTGTATTCCAAGTATATGATAGATGTTTATTTTGCATGCTATAATTGTATTAATACGGAAACGTTAATACATGTGTGTTTAATAAACAAACAGAAAGTTCCTAGTTATGCCTCTCTCATAAACTAGCTCGTTGATTAACAAGATGATCAAGGTTTCCTGATCATGGACATTGGATGTTGTTAATAACGGGATCACAACATTAGTGTAATGGTGTGATGAACATTCATCCGAAGTATAGCATTACGATCAAAGTCATTGAGTTTATATTGCTATAACAACTTACGAAGTGATCCTAATCCTTAGACCATGAGATCATGTCAATCACTAACACCGGAAGAGTTTCTTGATAACATCAAACGTCACACCGTAACAGGGTGATTATAAAGATGGATTCAGAACTAATAAAGTGTTATGTTGAGGCTCATGGATCGAGAGTGGAATTTGTTCATCCCGATGACGGATAGATATACTCTGGGCCCTCTCGGTGATATCACATTGATTAGCTTGCAAGCAAGTGATTTGATCACTAGAATGTTATATCACAGGAACGAGAAAAGAGTGCATGTCGGTAACGAGATCAAACTAGGTATGGAGATACCGATGATCGAATCTCGGACATGTAATATATCGTGAAACAAAGGGATTAAGATACTAGCGTAAAAGGTTCCGACGATCACAAGAAAGTCATCGTTGAATGTGTGGGAGTCAGTATGGGTCTCCAGATCCCGCTTCTGATTATTGACCCGAGAGGGGTCTCGATCATGTCCGCATTATTCACGAACCGTAGGGTGACACACTTAAGAGACACCGACATCCAATTGGAGCAAATGTTTCATGCCGAAAGAATGAACAAGCGCAGGAATTTATTTCACTAGATACCGAAACAGGTTTTCGGGTGAAATTGCATAAAGTGGTTATGCATGTGAAATAGAATTCTAGCAAGGGGTTATTTGTGAATGTTTGTCATTAAAGTAATTGACAAAATTCTGAATAAAATAAAAGAGTTTTATTTAATGAGAGTTTGCATTAAATTTGGTGGAAATTTAATGGGAATTTGAGTGGACTTTTGAGTGGAGGGAATTTAAAGGGCATTTTGTGAGTGGAGTGTCCACCCACATGAATGAAGGAGGGGAGGGGGCAGCCCCCATGGCCGGCGGCCACCACCTTGGGTGTCCCCCCTCCTCCTATAAAAGGAGCCCCCCTCCTCACTTGTCTCACACACCTCCTCGTGAAGGATCTCTCTCCCCCTCTAGAATTTATCCCCCATGGTCTCGGACTAGCGAGATACA
Source organism: Avena sativa (assembly GCA_916181665.1). Lineage (NCBI taxonomy): Eukaryota > Viridiplantae > Streptophyta > Magnoliopsida > Poales > Poaceae > Avena > Avena sativa. The sequence goes on from OV702299.1 coordinate 528,022,909, forward strand.
TGTTCCCGGTGGCTATTCAGCAAGAAAGAGTTGTGCTTCCGCTGCATCGCTGGAGCGAGGAGGCGGAGGTTGCTCGGTGCCTCGAACGTGTGTGCGAGCACGGATGCGCTGCTGATTTGCGGCGCTAGGACTTCCTCTCGATCTTGAGATCGGCAAGAGATCGTCTACATCAACCACGAGTTGAACTCGTTAAGCTTTGTCGGTCTTCAAGGGTATGTTCTCTACGGATATACATCCGCCCGTTGTTTGTATCTAGTAGATAGATCTTGGTATATAGTTCACATCGTAGGAATTTTTTTGTTTTCTATGCTGTGAACCCTACACAAGGCCCCATAGGCCCAGCCGGCAAGCCCTAGGGGAAACCCTAGGGAGAGCTTCTAGAAGGGGGGAACTTGCCCCCAATCCACCCATGTGGCCGCCGGCCCTAGGGCTTGGAGGTGTAGGGGTTCGTAGCATGGAAAACAAAAATTTTCTATCGCATACAAACAAACAAGCCAAGATCTATCTACTAGATTGTAGCAACGAGTCGATGGAATAACTTACCCTCGAAGATTCCAAAGTGTTTAACGAGAGCAGATTCTCGTGGGTGATGTAGTCGTACTCTTTCCGATCTCAAGATCGTGTAGACGATCCTTCCGGCGCTGCGTTCTGGCAGCGCTCCCGCAGTCGGTCACACGTTCGGTACTCGACGAATACCTTCCTCTCCCTTGTTCCAGCAGGCAGCGGAGGTTGTAGCACTCTCCTCGCGATTCCGGCAGCACAACGGCGTGGTACCGGAAGTAGAGGGGAGATCCCGCAGGGCTTCGCCTTAAGCCGGAGCGAGTATGGTGGAGTATGAGAGAGGGCTATTAGTGGTCTAGAGATTAGACACACCAATTAGAAGGCTCTAAACCGCAGGCTAGAGCAATTAGAAGCTCTAAACCAAAACGGCTCTAAACCGGAGATTAGAGGATAGGAACTTGTGTGTAGAGGAGGAGGCCCTGCCCCTCCTTTTATAGGTGGAGGGGCTGGCGCGCCAGGGAAGGGGAGGGGAGTCCCTCCCCAACTCGGCCTAGGCTGGCCGCCGGCTTGGAGGAGAGGGACTCCTCCTCCAAGTTGGTTTCAACCTCCTCTTGCTTGTTTCCCACAGTTTCCTGTTTCCCACAGTTTCCTGTTTTCCACAGTTTCCTGTTTTAGCCGTTTGACTTTCAAACTGGCAGTTTGACTTTTCAGTTTTGGAACAGCAAGAACACTTAGTACATGATGCAATCATTCAATGACACATTCATGTACCCTCCCCCCCCGGAGTGCCGGACAATCCGGAACCTTCTAGAACATTCCCGATGAAAACACCGGAATCATTCCCGAACTCCGAAACGGGACTTTCCTTATATGAATCTTATTCTCCGGACCATTCCGGATCACCTCGTGATATCCCGGATCCCATCCGAGACTCCGAACAACATTCGGTCTCTTTCTCATAATACCATAACTACTCAAACAACGTCGAATCCTTAAGTGTGTCTCCCTACGGTTCGTGAATTATGCGGACATGATCGAGACACTTCTCCGAACAATAACCAATAGAGGAATCTGGAAATTCATATGGCTCCCACATATTTCTATGATTACTTTGCGATCGAATGAACCACTTACATACGATACCAATTTCCCTTTGTCTCACGATAGTTTACTTATCCGAGGTTATGATCGTCGGTATCTCTGCATACCTAGTTCAACCTCGTTACCGATAAGTACTCTTTTCTCGTTCCCGTGATATGTGATCCCTTGTGACCCAGTCACATGCTTGCAAGCTAATTGGATGACATTCCACCGAGAGGGCCCAGAGTATATCTATCCGTCATATGGATGGACAAATCCCACTCTTGATCCATGTGTTTCAACCAATACTTTCTGAACACTCAATGCCACCTTTATAGCCACCCTGTTACGGTGTGGTGTTTGATGACATCAAAGCATCCATCCGGAAAAGGTGATATGCATGATCTCATGGTCGAAGGAATTAGGTTACTATGTATCAGAAAGCATATAGCAATTGAACTATTAAAATGACTTGATCTTTATGCTACGCTTATCTATAGGAGTATGTCCATCACATCATTCTCCTAATGATATGATCCTGTTGTTAATAACATCTCTATGTTCATGATCAGGAAACCATGATCATATATTAACCAACAAGCTAGTTTAACAAGAGGCTTTACTAGGGACTCTTATTTTAGTTTACAAATCACACAAGTATTAATGTTTCCGGTTAATACAATTATAGCATGGTATGTAAACATTTATCATAAGTGTGAAGATATGATAATAATCACTTTATTATTGCCTCTTGGGCATATCTCCAACAGTCTCCCACTTGCACTAGAGTCAATAATCTAGTTTCAAACCTTTGTGTATTCAACACCTATGGCTTTCTGGTGTTGTATGTACACGATTGCTAGTGGTCAACTGATCCCCGGATCTGACACTTCCAGGTCCGTGTGTAATTGCATGTCTTTGCGTCTCTACGCATCACTCATTCTCTAATGAGATGGCTTTGTATAAATTTGGTCTTTCGGTGTGACCTTTAGCTCTTTGGGGTTAAAACATGTTGATAATATTGTCGCACAATATATCTTCATAGTATCATCCCACTGTGAACTACACCTAGTTTGATAACAAACTACTTGACACAAATGCCCTCTTTAGCTGCTATTATAGCAGTCATATACTTAGCCTTTTGTTGTAGTATCTGTCACAATGTCTTAACTTTGGAACTCATCCAAATCCATTATGGAACTCACTTTCCGTTATATTGTGCCACCTCTAGTTTAGATTGAGATAAACTTAATTTGTACTTTGCGACAAAACTAGTATCAATGTAGTACTTTTACAATGAACTAACCATCTATTTGTCACTTCTACAAATAATATACTCTTAGTTCTTCCAAAAGATCATAAGAATATCCTTACTATTGTCCAATGATCATCTTACGAATCATTCTGGTATATGCTCACAATATTTAGAGCATAGGACATATCTGGATTTGTACATATCACAGTATGATTGATATAAATATTCTTTGTGATTTCATACATCAAGTATCAATCTATACTTGATTATTTGTTTCACTTTACCAAATGTCAATACACTTGAATATATCATCAATATTGAACTCATTCAATCCTTTCTGTGCGACAAGAACCTTTCTTGTAGTTTCTATATTGAACTCATTCAATATCTCGTCTATGTACTTCTGGCACAACCATATTAGCATCTATTGATGCCAAATATTTAGGTTTTGCCTAAGTCTTTCATCGAGATGAAATTCTTAATATGTGTTAATAAAAGATACATCATTTCCAATCAACAATATGTCTTCCACATAATGTATTAGAAACATGTCTTAGCGCTCCCACTTAATTTCTTGCAAACGCAAGCATCTTCATTGTCTCTGATGAATTAAAACTCTTTTAACAATTTCATCATAGTGAAGATTCCAACTCCGCTATGCTTACTTCAACCATTGAAGTTTGCATATGTTTTTAGCATCCCTTGAAATTTAACAAAAAAAACCTTTGGACTGTGTCATGCACACGTCCTAGATAACCCTTCTATTAGAAGAATTTGTTTTGTTTATTCAACTACCATATAACAAAATTATATGTAGTGGTTGCTACACTAATCCGTCTAGACTAAATATCACTATGAAAGATCAAATCTTGTCATAGTCAACCTTTGAACATTTTGTGAACTCTTTCCCAACATGTCGACTATTTCATAGATGCGAAACATCCATGTCTATTTCTTTATAGATCCAAACACGACTGTAAGGTCTTACACCTTTCTCGAGGGTCCTTCAAGTTCAAAACTTGATTTCTCGTGTATGGAACTATCACGGATTTTATAGCTTCAAGCCATTTGACGGAGTCAGGGCCCATCATCGCTTCTTTGCATGTAGTCGGTTCATTATTCTCAAATAATGATTCAACCCTCAAATCTTGGTATTTGATTGTTTACCCGATCTACTTGTTGTTGGAGATATGCCCTAGAGGCAATAATAAATGTAGTTATTATTATATCTTTGTGTTTATGATAAATGTTTACATTCATGCTATAATAGTATTAACAAGGAAACCATTAATACTTGTGTGAATTGTAAACTTAAATTGAAGTCCCTAGTATAGCCTCTATACTTCACTAGCTTGTTGGTTGATTAAATGATTGTGGTTTCCATATCATGAACATTGAGATGTTATCAACAACAAGATCATATCATTAGGAGAATGATATGGTGGACATACTCCTATTGATAAGCGTAGCATAAAGATCAAGTCATTTCAATAGTTCAATTGCTATATGCTTTCTGATACATAGTAACCTAATTCCTTCGACCATGAGATCATGCATATCACCTTTACCGGATGGATGCTTTGATGACATCAAACACCACACCGTAACTGGGTGGCCATAAAGGTGGCATTGAGTGTTCGGAAAGTATTGGTTGAGACACATGGATCAAGAGTGGGATTTGTCCATCCACATGACGGATAGATATACTCTGGGCCCTCTCGGTGGAATGTCATCCAATTAGCTTGCAAGCATGTGACTTGGTCACAAGGGATCACATATCACGGGAACGAGAAAAGAGTACTTATCAGTAACGAGGTCGAACTAGGTATGCAGAGATACCGACGATCATAACCTCGGATAAGTAACATATCGTAAGACAAAGGGAAATTGGTATCGTATGTAAATGGTTCATTCGATCGCAAAGTAATCGTAGAAATATGTGGGAGCCATATGAATTTCCAGATTCCTCTATTGGTTATTGTTCGGAGAAGTGTCTCGATCATGTCCGCATAATTCACGAACCGTAGGGAGACACACTTAAGGATTCGACGTTGTTTGAGTAGTTATGGTATTATGAGAAAGAGACCGAATGTTGTTCGGAGTCTCGGATGGGATCCGGGATATCACGAGGTGATCCGGAATGGTCCGGAGAATAAGATTCATATAAGGAAAGTCCCGTTTCGGAGTTCGGGAATGATTCCGGTGTTTTCATCGGGAATGTTCTAGAAGGTTCCGGATTGTCCGGCACTCCGGGGGGGAGGGTACATGAGTGTGTCATTGAATGATTGCATCATGTACTAAGTGTTCTTGCTGTTCTAAAAACATGAAAGTCAAATTGCCAGTTTGAAAGTCAAACGGCTAAAACAGGAAACTGTGGGAAACAGGAAACTGTGGGAAACAAGCAAGAGGAGTTGGAACCAACTTGGAGGAGGAGTCCCACTCCTCCAAGCCGGCGCCCAGCCCAAGGCCGACTTGGGGAGGGACTCCCCTCCCCTGGCCGCGCCTCCCCACCCATAAAAGGAGGGGCAGGGCTCCCCTCCTAGAACACACAAGTTCCTATCTTCTACCTCCGGTTTAGAGCCGTTTTGGTTTAGAGCTTCTAATTGCTTTAGCCAGCGGTTTAGAGCCTTCTAATTGGTTTAGAGCCTTCTAATTGGTGTGTCTAATTACTAGACCACTAATAGCCTCTCTCATAAGCTCCACCATACTCGCACCGGCTTAAGGCGAAGCCCTGCGGGATTTCCCCTCTACTTCCGGTACCACGCCGTTGTGCTGCCGGAATCGCGAGGAGAATGCTACAACCTCCGCTGCCTGCTGGAACAAGGGAGAGGAAGGTCTTCGTCGAGTACCGAACGTGTGACCGACTGCGGGAGCGCTGCCGGAACGTGGCGCCGGAAGGATCGTCTACACGATCTTGAGATCGGAAAGAGTACGACTACATCACCCACGAGAATCCGCTCTCGTTAAACGCTTTGGAATCTTCGAGGGTAAGTTATACCATCGACTCGTTGCTACAATCTAGTAGATAGATCTTGGCTTGTTTGTTTGTATGCGATAGAAAATTTTTGTTTTCCATGCTACGAACCCCTACAGTGGTATCAGAGCCGTGTCTATATGTAGATCTGTTGCACGAGTAGAACACAATGGTCATTGTGGGCGTTGATGCTTTTATTGTCGATTGCTTCTTGTGTACTTTGAATCTTGCGGTATGTTGGGATGAAGCGGCCCGGGCTAACCTTACATGACATCGTTCATGAGACTTGCTCCACGCTTGACATGCAACTTGTATTGCATAAGTGGCTTTGCGGGTGCCTGTTTCTCCTAGCATAGTTAAGATCCAATTTACAACGGGTGATCAACAATGCTAGTATCAATGTTGTGGTTCTTGTTCGTAAGATAGAACGACACTTATTGAAAGCCCCAAACCACGTAAAATATGCAAAGAAAGTAGAGGCGTCTAACTTTGTTTTGCAGGGGTGTGCAGTGATGTGATATGGCCATGATTGTGATTATATTTGATGTATGCAATGTTCCTTATTGTAAGTTGGCAACCGGCAGGAGCCAGATGGTTGTCTTTAATTTATGTTAAGACCCGCGTGTCTATTCAAAGTAGTTGTAATAGTTGAAGCCGGTGGACGACAACCATGGAGAAGCGTCATTGACCTTGATGCAATGCCGGTGATGATGGAGATCATGTTCGTGCTTGAAGATGGAGATCGGAAGCACAAAGAAGAAAGGCCATATCATATCACATATATATTGAATTGCATGTGATGTTAATCCTTTATGCATCTTGTATTGCTTAGTAGACAACGGTAGCATTATAAGATGATCCCTCATGCACATCAATTTCAAATCATAAAGTGTTCACCCTTAGTTAGCACCGTTGCTAAAGCTTGTTGTTTCGAAGCACCACGTGATGATCGGGTGTGTTAGATTCTGCAAGTGTATACAACGTGAGCAAGCCAGATTTGCTCATGCAGAAACTAAGGTTTGATCTTGACGAGCCTAGCATGTACAGACATGGTCTCGGAACACGGATCACCGAAAGGTAAAGCATGAACCATATAGTAGATGTGATGAACATGTCGATTGTTCGCCATTGAAACTATGTCAACTCTCGTGATGATCGGTGTTGATATGGTGGATTTGGTTCGTGTGATCACTAAAACAATGTGAGGGATATTGTTTTGAGTGGGAGTTCACCTAGTTTAATTTTATTATTAATTTGAACTCAATTTGTCATAAACTTAGTCTAAACTATTGCAAATATGTTGTAGATCAATGGCAGCCCCTACCGTCAATTTTAATGCGTTCCTAGAGAAAGAAAAGTTGAAAAACAATGGAAGCAACTTCGCGGATTGGTTCCGCAATTTGAGGATTGTCCTCACAGCTGGTAATTTGACCTATGTGCTGGATGCACCACTGGGTGACCCACCTGCAGCTGATGCTCCCGATGAAGTAAAGAATGTTTACCTCGCTCGGAAGAATCAGTACTCCATAGTTCAGTGTGCTATCTTGTATGGTTTGGAATCGGAGCTTCAGAAAAGGTTTGAGGATTCAGACCCATATGATATTGTCGAAGATCTCAAATTGATTTTTGAGACTCATGCGGCAATTGAAAGCTATGAGGCTTCTGAAAAGTTCTTTAACTGCAAGATGGAAGAGGGCAGCTCCGTCAGTGAGCATGTGCTTAAGATGTCTGGGCACGCAAACAAACTTCAAAGCTTGGGTATAGTGATTCCTAATGCTTTGGGGATTTACCGTGTCCTCCAATCACTACCACCAAGTTACAAGAACTTTGTGATGAACTACAACATGCAGAACATGAACAAGACGTTGCCAGAACTCTTTGCCATGTTGAAATCTGCAGAAGTGGAGATCAAGAAAGAGCACCAAGTGTTGTTGGTCAATAAGACCACCAAATTCAAGAAAGGCAAGTCTAAGCAAAAGGGACACTTCAAGAAGGGTGGTAAGAAAGCTACCACGCCGACGAAGAAGACCAGGGCTGGACCTAAGCCTGATACTGAGTGCTTTTACTGCAAGGGAGAAGGTCACTGGAAGCGGAATTGCCCAAAGTACTTGGCGGATTTGAAGAACGGCAACATCAAGAAGAAAGGTATATCTGATATACATGTTATTGATGTGTATCTCACTAGTACTCGTAGTAGTGCCTGGGTATTTGATACTGGTTCGGTTGCTCATATTTGTAACTCGAAACAGGTGCTGCAGAATAAACGGAAGCTAGCGAAGAACGAGGTGACGATGCGCGTGGGAAACGGATCAAAGGTTGATGTGATCGCGGTCGGCACGCTACCCCTTCATCTACCATCGGGATTAGTTTTATACTTAAATAATTGTTATTTGGTGCCTACGTTGAGCATGAACATTATACCAGGATCTTGTTTATTGCGAGACGGTTACTTGTTTAAATCTGAGAATAATGGTTGTTCTATTTATATGAGTAATATGTTTTACGCACATGCACCTTTGATAGATGGTCTATTCTTATTGAATCTCGATAGTGGAAATACACATATCAACAACATTGAGGCTAAACGTTTGAAATCAAGCGATAATTCGACCTATATGTGGCACTGTCGTCTTGGTCACATCGGAGTGAAACGTATGAAGAAACTCCATTCCGATGGACTTCTTGAATCACTTGATTTTGAATCACTTGAAAGATGCGAAGCATGTCTGATGGGTAAAATGACTAAGACTCCATTTTCTGGTATGATGGAGCGAGCTACGGACTTATTGGAAATCATACATACCGATGTGTGTGGTCCAATGAGTGTAGCATCGCACGGTGGTTATCGTTATGTTCTTACCTTCACGGATGACTTGAGTAGATATGGGTATATCTATTTCATGAAACATAAGTCCGAAACTTTCGAGAAGTTTAAGGAGTTTCAAAGTGAGGTAGAGAATCAACGTAACAAGAAGATTAAATTTCTACGTTCTGATCGTGGAGGTGAATATCTAAGTTACGAGTTTGGCGAGCATTTGAAGAAATGCGGAATACTTTCACAATTGACACCGCCGGGAACACCACAGCGTAATGGTGTGTCCGAACGTCGTAATCGAACTCTCTTAGATATGGTTCGTTCTATGATGTCACTTACAGATTTACCGCTATCATTTTGGGGTTATGCATTAGAAACAGCCGCATTCACTTTAAATAGGGCACCGTCTAAATCCGTTGAAACGACACTGTATGAATTATGGTTTGGGAAGAAACCTAAATTGTCGTTCCTTAAAGTTTGGGGATGCGAAGCCTATGTAAAGAAGTTACAGCCGGACAAGCTTGAACCCAAAGCGGAAAAATGCGTCTTCATAGGATACCCGAAGGAAACTATTGGGTATACCTTCTATCATAGATCCGAAGGCAAAACATTCGTTGCCAAGAATGGATCCTTTCTAGAGAAGGAATTTCTCTCGAAAGAATTGACTGGAAGGAAAGTAGAACTCGACGAGGTTGTCGAACCTTCTCTCGAAATTGCGAGTAGCGCAGCACCGGAAGAAGTTCCTGTGGTGCCTGCACCAATAAGAGAGGAAGCTAATGATGGTGATCATGAAACTTCGGTTGAAGTTGCTACAGAGCCTCGGAGGTCAACGAGAACTCGTACCACTCCAGATTGGTATGATTCCGTTATGAATGTCATGGTGGTGGACAACACCGATGACCCCGAGACATATGAGGAAGCGATGATGAGCCCAGATTCCAATAAATGGCAAGAAGCCATGAAATCCGAGATTGGATCCATGTACGAAAACCAAGTATGGACTTTGGTGGACTTACCGGATGGCCGGAAGGCTGTCGAGAACAAATGGATTTTCAAGAAGAAAACAGATGCTGATGGTAATGTTACTGTCTATAAAGCTCGACTTGTCGCAAAAGGGTTTCGACAAATTCAAGGAGTTGACTACGATGAGACTTTCTCACCGGTAGCGAAGCTAAAGTCTGTGAGGATTATGTTAGCAATCGCTGCATATTATGATTATGAGATATGGCAGATGGATGTCAAAACAGCATTCCTCAATGGAGACATTGATGAAGAGTTGTATATGATGCAACCCAAAGGTTTTGTCGATCCTAAAGATGCTAACAAGGTATGCAAACTTCAACGGTCCATCTATGGATTGAAGCAAGCATCCCGAAGTTGGAATCAACGTTTTGATAAGGTAATCAAAAGTTTTGGTTTTATACAAACTTATGGAGAAGCTTGTATTTACAAGAAAGTGAGTGGGAGCTCTGTAGCATTCTTAATACTGTATGTGGATGACATATTGTTGATTGGGAATGATGTAGACCTTCTTAATAGTGTCAAGGAATATTTGAATAATAGTTTTTCAATGAAGGATCTTGGCGAAGCAGCTTACATATTAGGCATAAAGATTTATAGAGATAGATCGAAACGCCAAATATCATTGTCACAGAGTACATATTTGGACAAAGTTCTAAAGAGGTTTGGAATGGAAGAAAGCAAGAAAGGGTTCTTGCCCATGTTGCCCAATACGACCTTGAGTAAAACTCAAAGTCCGACATCGGCAGAAGATAGAGAAAGGATGAGTAAGACTCCCTATGCATCAGCCATAGGATCTCTAATGTATGCCATGCTATGTACTAGACCCGACATCGCATATGCTGTTAGTCTAACTAGCAGATATCAAAGTGATCCAGGAGTGGATCATTGGACAGCGGTCAAAAACATACTTAAGTACTTGAGAAGAACTAAGGATATGGTTCTTTCTTATGGAGGTGATGAACAGCTCGTTGTTAATGGTTACACCGATGCTAGTTGGAACACCGATCCGGATGATTCTAAATCACAATCTAGATACGTATTTATTTTGAATGGTGCAGCACTTAGCTGGAGGAGTGCAAAGCAAAGCGTTATGGCGAGATCTTCAACTGAATCGGAATACATGGCTGCTTCGGAGGCTTCACAAGAAGCGATATGGATGAAAGAGTTCATTACAGAGCTGGGTGTGGTTCCTAGTGCGCTGGACCCAATGTCTATCTACTGTGATAACATGGGCGCCATAGCCAATGCGCAAGAACCAAGGTCACACAAGAAGCTGAAGCATATCAAGCTACGTTTTCATTCTATTCGAGAACATATCCAGGATGGGGATATAAAGATTTGCAAAGTACACACAGATCTGAATGTGGCGGATCCGTTGACTAAACCTCTCCCGAGGGCAAAACATGACCAACACCAAACTGCCATGGGTGTTCGGTATATTACCATGTAATCTAGATTAGATGACTCTAGTGCAAGTGGGAGACTGTTGGAGATATGCCCTAGAGGCAATAATAAATGTAGTTATTATTATATCTTTGTGTTTATGATAAATGTTTACATTCATGCTATAATAGTATTAACAAGGAAACCATTAATACTTGTGTGAATTGTAAACTTAAATTGAAGTCCCTAGTATAGCCTCTATACTTCACTAGCTTGTTGGTTGATTAAATGATTGTGGTTTCCATATCATGAACATTGAGATGTTATCAACAACAAGATCATATCATTAGGAGAATGATATGGTGGACATACTCCTATTGATAAGCGTAGCATAAAGATCAAGTCATTTCAATAGTTCAATTGCTATATGCTTTCTGATACATAGTAACCTAATTCCTTCGACCATGAGATCATGCATATCACCTTTACCGGATGGATGCTTTGATGACATCAAACACCACACCGTAACTGGGTGGTTATAAAGGTGGCATTGAGTGTTCGGAAAGTATTGGTTGAGACACATGGATCAAGAGTGGGATTTGTCCATCCACATGACGGATAGATATACTCTGGGCCCTCTCGGTGGAATGTCATCCAATTAGCTTGCAAGCATGTGACTTGGTCACAAGGGATCACATATCACGGGAACGAGAAAAGAGTACTTATCAGTAACGAGGTCGAACTAGGTATGCAGAGATACCGACGATCATAACCTCGGATAAGTAACATATCGTAAGACAAAGGGAAATTGGTATCGTATGTAAATGGTTCATTCGATCGCAAAGTAATCGTAGAAATATGTGGGAGCCATATGAATTTCCAGATTCCTCTATTGGTTATTGTTCGGAGAAGTGTCTCGATCATGTCCGCATAATTCACGAACCGTAGGGAGACACACTTAAGGATTCGACGTTGTTTGAGTAGTTATGGTATTATGAGAAAGAGACTGAATGTTGTTCGGAGTCTCGGATGGGATCCGGGATATCACGAGGTGATCCGGAATGGTCCGGAGAATAAGATTCATATAAGGAAAGTCCCGTTTCGGAGTTCGGGAATGATTCCGGTGTTTTCATCGGGAATGTTCTAGAAGGTTCCGGATTGTCCGGCACTCCGGGGGGGAGGGTACATGAGTGTGTCATTGAATGATTGCATCATGTACTAAGTGTTCTTGCTGTTCTAAAAACATGAAAGTCAAATTGCCAGTTTGAAAGTCAAACGGCTAAAATAGGAAACTGTGGGAAACAGGAAACTGTGGGAAACAAGCAAGAGGAGTTGGAACCAACTTGGAAGAGGAGTCCCACTCCTCCAAGCCGGCGCCCAGCCCAAGGCCGACTTGGGGAGGGACTCCCCTCCCCTGGCCGCGCCTCCCCACCCATAAAAGGAGGGGCAGGGCTCCCCTCCTAGAACACACAAGTTCCTATCTTCTACCTCCGGTTTAGAGCCGTTTTGGTTTAGAGCTTCTAATTGCTTTAGCCAGCGGTTTAGAGCCTTCTAATTGGTTTAGAGCCTTCTAATTGGTGTGTCTAATTACTAGACCACTAATAGCCTCTCTCATAAGCTCCACCATACTCGCACCGGCTTAAGGCGAAGCCCTGCGGGATTTCCCCTCTACTTCCGGTACCACGCCGTTGTGCTGCCGGAATCGCGAGGAGAATGCTACAACCTCCGCTGCCTGCTGGAACAAGGGAGAGGAAGGTCTTCGTCGAGTACCGAACATGTGACCGACTGCGGGAGCGCTGCCGGAACGTGGCGCCGGAAGGATCGTCTACACGATCTTGAGATCGGAAAGAGTACGACTACATCACCCACGAGAATCCGCTCTCGTTAAACGCTTTGGAATCTTCGAGGGTAAGTTATACCATCGACTCGTTGCTACAATCTAGTAGATAGATCTTGGCTTGTTTGTTTGTATGCGATAGAAATTTTTTGTTTTCCATGCTACGAACCCCTACAGTGGTATCAGAGCCGTGTCTATATGTAGATCTGTTGCACGAGTAGAACACAATGGTCATTGTGGGCGTTGATGCTTTTATTGTCGATTGCTTCTTGTGTACTTTGCATCTTGCGGTATGTTGGGATGAAGCGGCCCGGGCTAACCTTACATGACATCGTTCATGAGACTTGCTCCACGCTTGACATGCAACTTGTATTGCATAAGTGGCTTTGCGGGTGCCTGTTTCTCCTAGCATAGTTAAGATCCAATTTACAACGGGTGATCAACAATGCTAGTATCAATGTTGTGGTTCTTGTTCGTAAGATAGAACGACACTTATTGAAAGCCCCAAACCACGTAAAATATGCAAAGAAAGTAGAGGCGTCTAACTTTGTTTTGCAGGGGTGTGCAGTGATGTGATATGGCCATATGGCTCCTGCCGGTTGCCAACTTACAATAAGGAACATTGCATACATCATATATAATCACAATCATGGCCATATCACATCACAGCACTGTAGGGGTTCGTAGCATGGAAAACAAAAATTTTCTATCGCATACAAACAAACAAGCCAAGATCTATCTACTAGATTGTAGCAACGAGTCGATGGAATAACTCACCCTCGAAGATTCCAAAGTGTTTAACGAGAGCAGATTCTCGTGGGTGATGTAGTCGTACTCTTTCCGATCTCAAGATCGCGTAGACGATCCTTCCGGCGCCGCGTTCCCGCAGCGCTCCCGCAGTCGGTCACACGTTCGGTACTCGACGAAGACCTTCCTCTCCCTTGTTCCAGCAGGCAGCGGAGGTTGTAGCACTCTCCTCGCGATTCCGGCAGCACAACGGCGTGGTACCGGAAGTAGAGGGGAAATCCCGCAGGGCTTCGCCTTAAGCCGGTGCGAGTATGGTGGAGCTTATGAGAGAGGCTATTAGTGGTCTAGTAATTAGACACACCAATTAGAGGGCTCTAAACCAATTAGAAGGCTCTAAACCGAATAGCTCTAAACCGGGGTCTAGATCTAGGGTTTAGTTTAGAGGATAGGAAACTTGTGTGTGTTGGGAGGGAGCCCTGCCCCTCCTTATATAGGTGGGAGGGGCTGGCCGGCCAAGGGGAGGAGAGTCCCTCCCCAAGTCGGCTTGGTGGGGCGCCGGCCAAGGGAGGAACCCTCCTCCAATTCGGCCTCCACCAATCCTCCTCTCTTCCCACTTCCCAAAATTGCCGTTTGACTTTCAAACTAGCCGTTTGACTTTTCAATTTAGGATTTAAATAAACCCTTTATTTTGGACAGCAAGAACACCTAGTACATGATGCAATCATTCCAAATTACAATGACACATTTATGTACCCTTCCCCTTCCGGAGTGCCGGACATTCCGGGACCTTCTAGAATGTTCCCGATGAAAACACCGGAACCATTCCCCAACTCCGAAACGGGACTTTCCTTATATGAATCTTATTCTCCGGATCATTCCGGATCACCTCGTGATATCCCGGATCCCATCCGAGACTCCGAACAACATTCGGTCTCTTTCTCATAATACCATAACTACTCAAACAACGTCGAATCCTTAAGTGTGTCTCCCTACGGTTCGTGAATTATGCGGACATGATCGAGACACTTCTCCGAACAATAACCAATAGAGGAATCTGGAAATTCATATGGCTCCCACATATTTCTACGATTACTTTGCGATCGAATGAACCACTTACATACGATACCAATTTCCCTTTGTCTCACGATATGTTACTTATCCGAGGTTATGATCGTCGGTATCTCTGTATACCTAGTTCAACCTCGTTACTGATAAGTACTCTTTTCTCGTTCCCGTGATATGTGATCCCTTGTGACCCAGTCACATGCTTGCAAGCTAATTGGATGACATTCCACCGAGAGGGCCCAGAGTATATCTATCCGTCATATGGATGGACAAATCCCACTCTTGATCCATGTGTTTCAACCAATACTTTCCGAACACTCAATGCCACTTTTATAGCCACCCTGTTACGGTGTGGTGTTTGATGACATCAAAGCATCCATCCGGTAAAGGTGATATGCATGATCTCATGGTCGAAGGAATTAGGTTACTATGTATCAGAAAGCATATAGCAATTGAACTATTGAAATGACTTGATCTTTATGCTACGCTTATCTATAGGAGTATGTCCATCACATCATTCTCCTAACGATATGATCTTGTTGTTGATAACATCTCAATGTTCATGATAGGGAAACCACAATCATCAATCAACCAACAAGCTAGTTTAACAAGAGGCTTTACTAGGGACTCTTATTTTAGTTTACAAATCACACAAGTATTAATGTTTCCTTGTTAATACTATTATAGCATGAATATAAACATTTATCATAAACACAAAGATATAATAATAACTATATTTATTATTGCCTCTAGGGCATATCTCCAACAGTCTCCCACTTGCACTAGAGTCATCTAATCTAGTTTCAAACTTTTGTGTATTCAACACCTATGGCTTTCCGGTGTTGTATGTACACGATTGCTAGTGGTCAACTGATCTCCGGATCTGACACTTCCAGGTCCGTGTGTAATTGCATGTCTTTGCGTCTCTACGCATCACTCATTCTCTAATGAGATGGCTTTGTATAATTTGGTCTTTCGGTGTGACCTTTAGTTCTTTGGGGTTAAAACATGTTGATAATATTGTCGTACAATATATCTTCATAGTATTATCCCGCTGTGAACTACACCTAGTTTGATAACAAACTACTTGACACAAACGCCCTCTTTAGCTGCTATTATAGCAGTCATATACTTAGCCTTTTGTTGAAGTATCTGTCACAATGTCTTAACTTTGGAACTCATCCAAATCCATTATGGAACTCACTTTCCATTATATTGTGCCACCCTTAATTTAGATTGAGATAAACTTAATTTGTACTCTGTGACAAAACTAGTATCAATGTAGTACTTTTACAATGAACTAACCATCTATTTGTCACTTCTACAAATAATATACTCTTAGTTCTTCCAAAAGATCATAAGAATATCCTTACTATCGTCCAATGATCATCTTATGAATCATTCTGGTATATGCTCATAACTTTTAGGGCATAGGACATATCTGGATTTGTACATACCACAGTATGATTGATATAAACACTCTTTGTGATTTCATACATCAAGTATCAATCTATACTTGAATCTTTGTTTCACTTACCAAATGTCAATACACTTGAATATATCATCAACATTGAACTCTTTCAATCCTTTCTGTGCAACAAGAACCTTTCTTGTAGTTTCTATATTGAACTCATTCAATATCTTTGTCTATGTACTTCTGGCACAACCATATTAGCATCTATTGATGCCAAATATTTGGGTTTTGCCTAAGTCTTTCATCAGGATGAAATTCTTAATATGTGTTAATAAAAGATACATCATTTCTAATCAACAATATGTCCTCCACATAATGTATTAGAAATATGTCTTAGTGCTCCCACTTAATTTCTTGCAAATGCAAGTATCTTCATTGTCTTTGATGAAATTAAACTCTTTTAACAGTTTCATCATAGTGAAGATTCCAACTCCGCTATGCTTACTTCATCCATTGAAGTTTGCATATGCTTTTAGCATCCTTTGAATTAACAAAACCCTTTGGACCGTGTCATGCACACGTCCTAGGTAACAATTCTATTAGAAGAACTTGTTTTGTTTATTCAACTACCACATAACAAAATTATATGTAGTGGTTGCTACATTAATCCGTCTAGACTAAATATCGCTATGAAAGATCAAATCTTGTCATAGTCAATCTTTGAACATTGTTGTGAACTCTTTCCCAACATGTCGACTTATAGATGTGAAACATCCATGTCTATTTCTTTATAGATCCAAACACAACTGTAAGGTCTTACACCTTTCTCGAGGGTCCTTCAAGTTCAAAACTTGATTTCTCGTGTATGGAATTATCACGGATTTTATGGCTTCAAGCCATTTGACGGAGTCAGGGCCCATCATTGCTTCTTTGCATGTAGTCCGTTCATTATTCTCAAATAATGATTCAACCCTCAAATCTTAGTATTTGATTGTTTACTTGACCTACTTGTTTCAATAGAAACTTAGACCTCCGTGACCACAACTTTTGAGGCACGTGAGCCATGAGCATTATTGCTGCCTCCGGAACACTTTTCGGTGCTGCGCAACTCTGCACATATAGCTAAGGTTCTTTTAACCTTATCAAAGTTCTATTGTCCTCCCACTTTAACTTTTCACGAAAAATTCCTTCTCAAAGAAACTTGACGTTCTAAGCGACAAACACTTTTGTCTCCGGTGTTTTGGAGGAATACTTAACAGTAATACAAAGACAGGTTTATCCGACTTTGGTTGCAAACATCTTTCTTATGCATAGCATACCAATGTTTAAGAAAGGACTACTTGGGTTTTATCCCAAACCATAACCTTATATGGTGTCATTTCAACGGATTATGATGGAGCTCTTTTCAGTGGAAAAACGGTAATCTCTAAAGCTTTTAATCTTTAAAATATAATGGCAGTTTTATAAATTATACCTTTGATCTTACCATGTCAAACAAGGTTTAATTACATATCTCGAACGCTCCATACACTTATGGTGTTTCGGGAAAATGCAAATCCACGGAACGATTCCTTAAATCTTAGGTATTATGCTAAACTTGTAATTCAAATATCTTCCTTTATGATCTTTATCATAAACTATTCATATTCTTGTTACAATGATTTTGCACTTCATCTTGAAAGTCTTTTGAACTTTTCAAATATTTCATACTTCATCCTTATTAAGTAAATATTCATATATTCACTCAAATTTTCGGAGAAAGCATATGAAGTTGAAATCCATCGCTCTTGACTACACATAATGGACTTCGTACAACAATATGTACAAGTTCCAATTAGCTAGTCATTCGTTCCCTTTTGGCCTATGAACGAAGTTTTAATTATCTCTAGGAAAGTTTCACAAGCGTTATTTGATCAAAATCAAATAGACTCCAAAATTCCATCCATATGGATTTTCTTCATGTTTTCTTTCCAATATAATTTAAACGGCGATGTCACTTCCTAAGTGATCTTTCAATCAATTTGTCTTTCGACATTTTAGCACTAGTTTTATGGATGTGATTTCTCCAACGAGATTTGTGAATCATCCATCTTTTATGGATTACGGAAATTATTTGAACAACCCTTTTGTTCTCACAATACCTGATAAAACAAATCTTTGAAGGCAAGCTTTGATGTTTAACAAGCAACGCAATAACCCTTTATTTGTTCTCGATGAACATCATCACATATTCTTTTGCTTGTTACTTAGGCCATTGTAGTTCATGAATTGTGTTGTTTCGTATGACGATTCACACCAACAAATTCAGTATCAAATACTTGAGAACCACATTGTTTAATAAGCAAAGAATATAGCCATAACATGTATATCATCTATATACTTAAACTGAACAATTCTAGTCTTTTCTTTTCTGCCATATATTTATGAGATTCTCTTTCAATATTTCCTTTTCTATTTGAAAGAATCTATCAACATCAATAGTGGAGTCATACATATGACACATAATCCAAAGCGTGTATAATTAAATACAAATGTCTTTGGACTTGCACTTTGAAGTAGATCACCATCATCAAATGTTTGGTGTTCTTCCAAATTCCTTTCTTTAGTAATCTCTTGGTGTAGTAAACAATTTACCTACATCAAATATTCACCTTATCATGGAATGTCCATGATCAAGCTACTTTTAGCTTATAACGATGAATTATGAGTATAATGTTGCTTTCCAAAACACTTTGGAGGATTAGGACAACTAGTGTCTCCAACCTTTTGCAAATTTTCATCAAATATGAGAACATGACTTTTGCCATATTATACTCTATCATGTTGTAACCAAAACTTTGTTTCAGATATCACAATATCTTCCACATATCATGGTTTCTGAAACAACTCTTTCAGATCCTAGATAACCTTGATATTAAGACAATTCTTTGAATATCAAGAATCACGGAGACAAACATGATACTTTATATACTAACACTTGGAATTGTTACTCTTGATTTAATACCAATTATTAAACTTCATGGAGTAACCGGAACTTACTGAAAGTTTGCAATAGGACTTTTAAACTTTAGATTAACACTTCAAAACAATACGATACCAGTTCGTAAAGTAACTAACCAGAATTCTATAGTTCTATCATCTCAATTATAACTAAGCGCAAGGTGGTAAACGGATGCCAATGACTACAACAACTATGCAAATTCACTTTGATTTAGTTTATGATAAATTGAGTTCTAATTAATAATTAAATTAATCTAGGTGAACTCCCACTCAAAACAACATCCCTCACATTGTTTTAGTGATCACACGAACCAAATTCACCACATCAAAACCGATCATCACGAGAATTGATATAGCTTCAATGGCGAACAATCAACATGTTCATCATATCTACTATATGACTCATGCTCTACCTTTCGGTAATCCGTGTTCCTGAGGCCATGTCTGTACATGCTAGGCTCGTCAAGATCAAACCTTAGCTACCGCATAAGCAAATCTGGCTTGCTTACGTTGTATTTACCCGTGGAATCAAAGACACCCGATCATCACGTGGTGCTTCGAAGCAACAAGTTTTAGCAACGGTGCTAACTAAGGGCGAACACTTTAGAACTTGAAATTTATGTGCATGAGGGATCATCTTATAATGCTACCGTCGTCTACTAAGCAATACAAGATGCATAAAGGATTAACATCACATGCAATTCATAATATGTGATATGATATGGCCTTTCTTCTTTGTGCTTCCGATCTCCATCTTCAAGCACGAACATGATCTCCATCATCACCGGCGTAGCATCAAGGTCAATGACGCTTCTTCATGGTTGTCGTCCACCAGCTTCAACTATTACAACTATTTTGAATAGACACGCAGGTCTTAACAGAAATTAAAGACAACCATATGGCTCCTGCCGGTTGCCAACTTACAATAAGGATCATTGCATACATCAAATATAATCACAATCATGGCCATATCACATCACTGCACACCCCTGCAAAACAAAGTTAGACGCTTCTACTTTCTTTGCATATTTTACGTGGTTTGGGGCTTTCCATAAGTGTCGTTCTAACCTACGAACAAGAACCACAACATTGATACTAGCATTGTTGATTACCCGTTGTAAATTGGATCTTTACTATGCTAGGAGAAACAGGCACCCGCAAAGCCACTTATGCAATACAAGTTGCATGTTAAGCGTGGAGCAAGTCTCATGAACGATGTCATGTAAGGTTAGCCCGGGCCGCTTCATCCCAACATACCGCAAGATGCAAAGTACACAAAAAGCAATCTACAATAAAAGCATCAACGCCCACAATGACCATTGTGTTCTACTCGTGCAACAGATCTACATATAGACACGGCTCTGATACCACTGTAGGGGTTCGTAGCATGGAAAACAAAAATTTTCTATCGCATACAAACAAACAAGCCAAGATCTATCTACTAGATTGTAGCAACGAGTCGATGGAATAACTCACCCTCGAAGATTCCAAAGTGTTTAACGAGAGCAGATTCTCGTGGGTGATGTAGTCGTACTCTTTCCGATCTCAAGATCGCGTAGACGATCCTTCCGGCGCCGCGTTCCCGCAGCGCTCCCGCAGTCGGTCACACGTTCGGTACTCGACGAAGACCTTCCTCTCCCTTGTTCCAGCAGGCAGCGGAGGTTGTAGCACTCTCCTCGCGATTCCGGCAGCACAACGGCGTGGTACCGGAAGTAGAGGGGAAATCCCGCAGGGCTTCGCCTTAAGCCGGTGCGAGTATGGTGGAGCTTATGAGAGAGGCTATTAGTGGTCTAGTAATTAGACACACCAATTAGAGGGCTCTAAACCAATTAGAAGGCTCTAAACCGAATAGCTCTAAACCGGGGTCTAGATCTAGGGTTTAGTTTAGAGGATAGGAAACTTGTGTGTGTTGGGAGGGAGCCCTGCCCCTCCTTATATAGGTGGGAGGGGCTGGCCGGCCAAGGGGAGGAGAGTCCCTCCCCAAGTCGGCTTGGTGGGGCGCCGGCCAAGGGAGGAACCCTCCTCCAATTCGGCCTCCACCAATCCTCCTCTCTTCCCACTTCCCAAAATTGCCGTTTGACTTTCAAACTAGCCGTTTGACTTTTCAATTTAGGATTTAAATAAACCCTTTATTTTGGACAGCAAGAACACCTAGTACATGATGCAATCATTCCAAATTACAATGACACATTTATGTACCCTTCCCCTTCCGGAGTGCCGGACATTCCGGGACCTTCTAGAATGTTCCCGATGAAAACACCGGAACCATTCCCCAACTCCGAAACGGGACTTTCCTTATATGAATCTTATTCTCCGGATCATTCCGGATCACCTCGTGATATCCCGGATCCCATCCGAGACTCCGAACAACATTCGGTCTCTTTCTCATAATACCATAACTACTCAAACAACGTCGAATCCTTAAGTGTGTCTCCCTACGGTTCGTGAATTATGCGGACATGATCGAGACACTTCTCCGAACAATAACCAATAGAGGAATCTGGAAATTCATATGGCTCCCACATATTTCTACGATTACTTTGCGATCGAATGAACCACTTACATACGATACCAATTTCCCTTTGTCTCACGATATGTTACTTATCCGAGGTTATGATCGTCGGTATCTCTGTATACCTAGTTCAACCTCGTTACTGATAAGTACTCTTTTCTCGTTCCCGTGATATGTGATCCCTTGTGACCCAGTCACATGCTTGCAAGCTAATTGGATGACATTCCACCGAGAGGGCCCAGAGTATATCTATCCGTCATATGGATGGACAAATCCCACTCTTGATCCATGTGTTTCAACCAATACTTTCCGAACACTCAATGCCACTTTTATAGCCACCCTGTTACGGTGTGGTGTTTGATGACATCAAAGCATCCATCCGGTAAAGGTGATATGCATGATCTCATGGTCGAAGGAATTAGGTTACTATGTATCAGAAAGCATATAGCAATTGAACTATTGAAATGACTTGATCTTTATGCTACGCTTATCTATAGGAGTATGTCCATCACATCATTCTCCTAACGATATGATCTTGTTGTTGATAACATCTCAATGTTCATGATAGGGAAACCACAATCATCAATCAACCAACAAGCTAGTTTAACAAGAGGCTTTACTAGGGACTCTTATTTTAGTTTACAAATCACACAAGTATTAATGTTTCCTTGTTAATACTATTATAGCATGAATATAAACATTTATCATAAACACAAAGATATAATAATAACTATATTTATTATTGCCTCTAGGGCATATCTCCAACAAGCACACCCCTGCAAAACAAAGTTAGACGCCTCTAATTTTCTTTGCATGTTTTACGTGGTTTGGGGCTTTCAATAAGTGTCGTTCTAACTTACGAACAAGAACCACAACATTGATACTAGTATTGTCAATCACCCCTTGTAAATTGAATCTTAACTATGCTAGGAGAAACAGGCACCCGCAAAGCCACTTATGCAATACAAGTTGCATGTCAAGCGTGGAGCAAGTCTCATGAACGATGTCATGTAAGGTTAGCCCGGGCCGCTTCATCCCAACATACCGCAAGATGCAAAGTACACAAAAAGCAATCGGCAATAAAAGCATCAACGCCCACAATGACCATTGTGTTCTACTCGTGCAACAGATCTACATATAGACACGGCTCTGATACCACTGTAGGGGTTCGTAGCATGGAAAACAAAAATTTTCTATCGCATACAAACAAACAAGCCAAGATCTATCTACTAGATTGTAGCAACGAGTCGATGGAATAACTTACCCTCGAAGATTCCAAAGTGTTTAACGAGAGCAGATTCTCGTGGGTGATGTAGTCGTACTCTTTCCGATCTCAAGATCGTGTAGACGATCCTTCCGGCGCTGCGTTCCGGTAGCGCTCCCGCAGTCGGTCACACGTTCGGTACTCGACGAAGACCTTCCTCTCCCTTGTTCCAGCAGGCAGCGGAGGTTGTAGCACTCTCCTCGCGATTCCGGCAGCACAACGGCGTGGTACCGGAAGTAGAGGGGAGATCCCGCAGGGCTTCGCCTTAAGCCGGAGCGAGTATGGTGGAGTATGAGAGAGGGCTATTAGTGGTCTAGAGATTAGACACACCAATTAGAAGGCTCTAAACCGCAGGCTAGAGCAATTAGAAGCTCTAAACCAAAACGGCTCTAAACCGGAGATTAGAGGATAGGAACTTGTGTGTAGAGGAGGAGGCCCTGCCCCTCCTTTTATAGGTGGAGGGGCTGGCGCGCCAGGGAAGGGGAGGGGAGTCCCTCCCCAACTCGGCCTAGGCTGGCCGCCGGCTTGGAGGAGAGGGACTCCTCCTCCAAGTTGGTTTCAACCTCCTCTTGCTTGTTTCCCACAGTTTCCTGTTTCCCACAGTTTCCTGTTTTCCACAGTTTCCTGTTTTAGCCGTTTGACTTTCAAACTGGCAGTTTGACTTTTCAGTTTTGGAACAGCAAGAACACTTAGTACATGATGCAATCATTCAATGACACACTCATGTACCCTCCCCCCCGGAGTGCCGGACAATCCGGAACCTTCTAGAACATTCCCGATGAAAACACCGGAATCATTCCCGAACTCCGAAATGGGACTTTCCTTATATGAATCTTATTCTCCGGACCATTCCGGATCACCTCGTGATATCCCGGATCCCATCCGAGACTCCGAACAACATTCGGTCTCTTTCTCATAATACCATAACTACTCAAACAACGTCGAATCCTTAAGTGTGTCTCCCTACGGTTCGTGAATTATGCGGACATGATCGAGACACTTCTCCGAACAATAACCAATAGAGGAATCTGGAAATTCATATGGCTCCCACATATTTCTACGATTACTTTGCGATCGAATGAACCACTTACATACGATACCAATTTCCCTTTGTCTCACGATAGTTTACTTATCCGAGGTTATGATCGTCGGTATCTCTGCATACCTAGTTCAACCTCGTTACCGATAAGTACTCTTTTCTCGTTCCCGTGATATGTGATCCCTTGTGACCCAGTCACATGCTTGCAAGCTAATTGGATGACATTCCACCGAGAGGGCCCAGAGTATATCTATCCGTCATATGGATGGACAAATCCCACTCTTGATCCATGGGTTTCAACCAATACTTTCTGAACACTCAATGCCACCTTTATAGCCACCCTGTTACGGTGTGGTGTTTGATGACATCAAAGCATCCATCCGGAAAAGGTGATATGCATGATCTCATGGTCGAAGGAATTAGGTTACTATGTATCAGAAAGCATATAGCAATTGAACTATTAAAATGACTTGATCTTTATGCTACGCTTATCTATAGGAGTATGTCCATCACATCATTCTCCTAATGATATGATCCTGTTGTTAATAACATCTCTATGTTCATGATCAGGAAACCATGATCATATATTAACCAACAAGCTAGTTTAACAAGAGGCTTTACTAGGGACTCTTATTTTAGTTTACAAATCACACAAGTATTAATGTTTCCGGTTAATACAATTATAGCATGGTATGTAAACATTTATCATAAGTGTGAAGATATGATAATAATCACTTTATTATTGCCTCTTGGGCATATCTCCAACAGGAGGAGGGGCAAGGGCAGCCGGACAGCCCTCTATATAAAGAGGGCAGGGGCGCACCCTCCTCCCACACCCCAAAAAAACCTAGCCGCCATACTGCTGCTGAAAGGATCGTATGGGCACCTAGAGGGGGGGTGAATAGGTGCTACTTCAAATTTTACTCTTTTTCAAATTAGGGTTTGACAAGAAAGGTAAATTCTCTAGAATATGCAACTATAGTGAATTTACCTATATGTCAAACAAGCACAAACTAACACAACACTAAGCAAGAACAAGTAAGTAAAGTGCGGTAAAGGATAGAAGTAACCAAGGGAGTGGACGTGGAGACACAAGGATTTGTTTCCCGTAGTTCCTTCCTGTTGAGGTGAAGTACGTCTATGTTTGGAGAGGGGGTGGTTTCAAACCACCAACGCCACGAGAGGCCTCCCTTGTTCTCCGATGAACCTCACCCCAAAGGGCTCGATTCACCTTCCACTATATCGGCAACCTTCGAGGTGGAAGCCGGCACCTTTACAACAAGTTCGGGGCACACATCCACAACTAAATTGGAGGCTCCCAAATACAAGCAAGCTGTCAAGACAAATCAAAGACAAGCTTGTAAGAACCAAATCAAAGTTAGGGTTTCCAAAGAAACACTAGAGCTAGGGGGCCCTCAAGTGAATGAGGGGGAAATGAAGATCTCTCTTGGTGAAGATGTGAATCAAGGCCTCCTCCTTCGATTCTCCAAAGATCAATGACTTTGGATGGTTGGATGAAGAGATCTTGTGGATTTGGTGGATCTAATGGTGTTGGTGTTCTTGAGCAGCTCGAGCAACTGGAGGAAGAAGATAAGGGTCCCTATTTATAGACAGCCCCCTCCACGAACCGTTTTCTGACCGTTGTAGAAAAGTCAGACCGGAGACTCCGGTCTACACCGGAGACTCCGGCCAATCTTCGGACTAGTCTCCGGACTGGCCATCTGACTGACCCAGCCCATTTCTTCACCAGCAACACCGGAGACTCCGGACTTCTAACACCGGAGACTCCGGTCCGACCAAAGTCTCCGGACAATCTCCGGACCAGTCTCTGGACAGGCCATCTGACTGACCCATCCATGTCCTGGGAGGCACCACCGGAGCCAGCACCGGAAACTCCGGACCACACCGGAGACTCCGGTCTTGGAAGACCGGAGATTCCGGTCTGGAGTTTCCAGAATAGTGGCAAATGTGTGTGGTCTTTTCCCAAGAGAGTGTGTGATGTTTATCTGTGGTCATACCAACCTGTGGATAATAACAAACTGTAAAATGATCAACTTGTTGTTACCGAACACCAAAAGTGATTATGACAATAAATGCCCTTTCAGCTGCCCTCTCCTCTCTCTCTCTCCCGACTGCGCGTAGGCGAAGCCCTGCCGCAGAAACTCTCCACCTTTGCACCACTCCGTCGTGTTGTAGATCCAATCTATCTCTCCACCCCACTTGCTGGACCGAGGAAGGAGGAGACGTCGAGGTGCCGTACGTGTGCATCTCTCGGAGGCGTCGCCACTTGCGGCGTTGGATCGGATCGGATCGCGAGGAGAAGGCTAGTACGACTACATCAACCACGTTCTGTTGAACGTTCCGCTGTGCGATTTCTTTAAGGGTATGAAGATCTCATCTATCCCTCTCGTTGTTTGCATCTCCTAGATTAGATCTTGGCTTTTCCCGTTTACATCCGTAGAAAATTTTGATTTACTATGCTGCGAAACCCTTCAATACCCACGGATAACTAATTGGGAAAAAATCTCTACCCATCGGGTATTGCGGATACGGGTATGGTAATAGAAAAACCGCACCCGCATACCCACCCACCCGACATCTTAGTAGATGACACGTGGGGCATTAGTATTATAGCATTTTTCTTAAAAATTGTGACATTCTAGAGTTGACTAGTGTTGTTATGTGACTGATTATGGTATGGCGTGTGACTGTTTTGCAATTATTTTGAGATTTTAAAATTTGAGAAATATACTTCTTATGCAATTTATGTTTGGACGTAACTTGTTTTATTCACATATATCATATTTTTGGCTATGTCTTTTCATTATTTGATATATATTTGCTTGCTTGCTGAAATCGTGAATGAATGAAAATATATGCTATCATTTTTATATGTTGTGTTATTACAATACCTTGTTAAGTTGTTTGGAAGAATGGGTGGGTATTATCCGCTGTTTTTTACCCTCGACAGGTGCGGTATGGGATAAAATCTAAACACACGTGCGGGTGGGGGTTGCGGGAAAGATCCGAGATTGTGGGTGCGGGTTTGGTTAAGCTCCACCCGCACCCAACAGCCGCGGGTGCCATCCATACTCCCAAGCCGCCTGGGATCTGGTAGAAAACCTTACTCGGCAGGCGGCGGCGGAGGAGGGGAGGATGGGCCCGACGAGATTAGGGTTTCCTTGGTCGCCCGCGGGCGGCGAGCCAAGAGTTTTTTTTTTTTTCGTTTCCCATAGTATACCCAGTTAAGAAAACGATATTCAGTCAATTAAGGCGATGCAGTCAACCGCGTGATGGAGAGAGAGAGAGAAAAAAGGTACTATATAAGTGACAATGTGGAAAGCTGAATCAACGGGAGGCTATACGATACCATATATCTCGAAAGGAAAGCCTCCCCTCCCTCGCCCATAAATAACAACGAATCCCTACGTCCAGGTATCAATCAATCAAACACGAAAAGGTCGCCCCTAAACACGACAATGGAGCCTGAAATTTCTTCGCATCCGACGAGCTCGCCGCCGCACCACATGATGAACGGCGTGCAGCAGGTGTTGCTGACTAGCTCGATGTTCCTCTTCATGTTGGCCTTGGCCAGGTATTTCTGCAGGTCATCCGTGGGTTTAGCCATCAGCGCCGCCGTCCTGGTCTACTTCACCGCCATGATCCACCTTGAGCTCCACAGGCAGCGCCGCCGGGGAAACCTCGATAAGGTACACGTTCATGAATCAGAAGCGAATCACCTGATCCATCGATCCGGAGGTGCCTTTAGATCCATCAATCCTCTTTTTTGCTTTTGGGTGCAGGTGATTCGGCTGCTGATGATGCTTGCGACCGGGATTACGTACGTCTCCGTGTCGACGGCGGCCCTCGTCTTCAAGCCTGATCGGCAGGACCTGCTCTACATTGCCGTCTTCGTCTTCTTATGCGCCGCGTTGGCAATCCGGCTTGAAAACCGCATCGTGGGACCTGAGGATGCAAAATATAAAGATGCATCGGATCTAGTTTAGTAGGAGTATAATCTAGTTCTCGGTACTAGCTAGTAATAACCATGGTAATTGCGAGTTGTGTGTGTTTTTGTTTTTGCTCTATAATAGTAGTATTTTGGAACGGAGGCGACATCCTTTTCCGTATCTAGTGATCCGTAGTAGTAAAAACCCTGGTACTTGTGAGTTGTGTGTTTGTGTTTTTGTTCTATATTTTGGAATGGAAGCGACATCTTTTTTTCCCCCACATATTTAGACAAGCACAAAATTGAGCTATGAGCTAAGTTCATGTTTAGCGATAACACCTAGATGCAGATGGATATTTTCATAGTTCACGGTTCGTTGTACCAAGCACGTCTTTATAGGGTTCAAAAATTGATATACAATCATTTTGGTATCATTCCATTTTTCACGGCACCCGTGTTGCTCCTCTCGAGCAGCCCGGGCGGAACCCTAGGGGACCGTGCCAGTCGTGACCCACTTCTCCTCCTCCTCCTTCTCCTCCTCCTGCCTCCACCGGTGGAGGGTGTCGTCGGGCAAAGCCCGTGCAGCGTCAACTGCAGAGGGGCGTCTCCTCGCTTGCCTTCTCCTCGCTAGTGCGTGTACCTGCTCTCCGCTCCAAATCTCGCGTGTGGGTGGGACCCTTCCTGCCTCCTTGCTTTGCTCCTGTGCAGCGTCAGATCCCTTCCCACGACGGCTGCTCGCGTCGGTGCCGACCTTCACAAAGCCTCGCATCCCTGGTGAAGTGGATGGTGGATGTGCTTCTTTGGTCCTCAGCCCTTGACAGATTTGACAGGGGAGGCCATGTGTCTGGGCTAGAGCATGTCGGTGCCATCCTGTTCCGGTGGAAACCTCGGTTGTTCATCCACTCCCAGTCCTGGTGGCATGTGTCCACTCTTTGGTCTCCCTTTCCACTGAGTGGGGGGGGGGTCGGTCCGTCCTGACGCTGCGTGCCAAGCTCTGAGAGAAATGTATGGTTCGGGCCTTGCCCGGACAACGCTCTATATGTCGTTCGTCCTCCTTGGAGGCACTGTCCTGGAGCTTCACATGTGTCGAACAGTTGTGCCTCTTGTCTTCTCGCTGGGCCTTGGCTTGTATCCTTCCGGAGCTAGGCTGCGGTCATGGTGGCCCAGACCGGGCTGCCTAGACATCCCAGGG
Source organism: Avena sativa (assembly GCA_916181665.1). Lineage (NCBI taxonomy): Eukaryota > Viridiplantae > Streptophyta > Magnoliopsida > Poales > Poaceae > Avena > Avena sativa. Next base: position 528,051,959 of record OV702299.1, read on the forward strand.
TGGCCTTGGATTGTGTTCCCCATCAACCACGAGGGCGGCACACCGGTGTTGTCACCCCATTCTCGGCTATGCAATGACCATTGATTGTGCTTGGTCTCGGCGGCACAACACCCTTTAGCTTCGCCGACGACACATTGGTGTTGTCGCTCTGTCTCGGCTATTGGATGTCCTTCAACCGTGTCGGTGACGCTTCCTAGTGTGTTCATGTCTGGTCTCCACGTAGTCTGATATATGTTATTTTGGGATGCTTGACTTCGGTGTTGAGGTTCTCACTAGAGATCCTCCCTAGCGGATGGCCTGAGATCCTCGACGAAGGCGGCGCCGAGTCCAGTGAGGATGTAGTCAATCAGCTCATCATCGGGCAGAGGAGCACCGGCGGTGGCCATGGCATCGGCAAAACCCTTCATGAGGTGGAAGTAGTCAGCCGCGCCCATGTCGTTTCGCTTCGTCGTCACCAGAACGCTCGCCCGTCCCTGGGCGGAGAACATGGAGCTAACCGTGCTCCAGACCGATCTGGAGGTCGTGCGCCCGATCATCTGGGCGAGGATATCCTTGGTCATTGATCCGAGTAGCACGCTCATAACGCGCTGATCGGTGTGCCACCATGTGGTGTATTCGGGGTTGGTGATGGTGACCGTGTCCTTGCCGGTGCCGGTGGTGATGGTCTTCTGCGGCGCGGGATGGCTACCATCGATGAAGCCGAGATGACCGGATTCGGCGAGGTTGGGGATGACCTGGGTCTTCCAAAGGATGAAATTGTTCCGATCCAGACGGACGGTGATGGTGCCGGAGTCGGAGGTTGCAGGGAGAGAGCCGGAGGTGGAGGAGATGGCAGCGGAGAACGTGGGGAGCGACATGGCGACGGAGAACAGGAACCCTAGAGCGTCTTGCTCTTATTCGAAGTCAAAATATATGGTTGCCGTGGTTAGCCCACATGGATGGCTCTCTCCTTTTATTAACAATCAAACGTGTACAACAAGTTACAATAAGGTTAGGATCTGGTTTAAAAGCTATACAAGGACCGGATACAAATATATCTCTAATACATAATCTGTAGAAAAGCTTATATGGTACTATATGTATGAAGAATAAGAGAGAAATAGATCAAGCTACTGCCACAAACTCATAGCCCGGAGAAAAATTATTCCTATTTCAAAGTATACCCAATTAAGGAAATACATAAAAGATATTTAGTCAATTAAGGCCAGGTAGTCAACCGACATTATGGGGAAAGAAAAAAAGGTAAGTGACGATAGGAAAGCTGAATTAACGGGGGACTATACCATATCTGAAAAGCCAAGTGCGCGTGCGTCCCTCCCCTCGTCCATAAATAACAACCAATCCCTGCTACGTCCAGGTATCAATCAAACACAGAAATATCGACCTAATTAGGCATGATGGAGACTGAAATTTCTTCCCCTCCGACGAGCTCGCCGCCGAGAACATCCGACGGGAACATGAACGGCGTGCAGCAGGTGTTGCTGACTAGCTCGATGTTCCTTTTCATGCTGGCCTTGGCCAGGTATTTCTGCAGGTCATCCGTGGGTTTAGCCATCAGCGCCGCCGTCCTGGTCTACTTCACCGCCATGATCCACCTTGAGCTCCTCAGCCAGCGCCGCCGGGGCAACCTCGACCAGGTACGTACGTACGAGTATTCACAATTCATGAAGAAGAAGCGAATCACATGATCCATCGAACCCAGAGGTGCCTTAAGTTAATTACTCTTTCGGGTGCATGCAGGTGATCAGACCCCTGATGATGGTTGCGACCGGGATTACGTTCATCTCCGTGTCTGTGGCGGCCTTCGTCTTCCAGCCTGATCGGCGTGACTTGGGCAACATCGTCGTCTTCTCCATCTTATTCGCCGTGTTGACAATCCTCATTGAAAACCACCTCATGGGAAGTGAGGATGCAAAATATAAAGATGAGTCGGACCTAGTTTAGTCTAATCTAGTATTGTGTGGGCTTGTTTTCCTTGTCTAATCTAGATGCATCCGAGGATGCAACAACCCTGGTACTTGGGAGAGTAGTGTGTGCTTGTTTTTCTTGTTTTATTTGTTCTATATATCTCGAAGCTCATGTTAAGTGACTCTACCTAGTTGCATACGACGGACATTTTCATAATTCACGGTTCGTAGTACCAATAACGACATTATGTTTTCTCTCAAAAAAACGACATTATGTTTAGAAAAATATATTCTATAGTGAATTATGATATAATTCCATATATTCATTTGAGAGCTGCAGTTACTAATCCATAATAAAAAATATATAAGCCCATAGTTTACCGGAGGGCGCCAGAAAATCCAGTTAAGATCATAAATCTTTGTATTTAACTGTGTTTTGAAGAAAATTGGAACCAAAATTTTCATACAAAGATTAATTAAAACCTACCCAAAAAAAGATCATAACCCCCATATGGCAAAGCTTTCTCCTAGAACCGAAAGTTCCGATTAGCGATCTGTACTACACGACGACTTTCCATCTCTGTACAACAACAAGCTCTTCTACGAGTTCCCCAGCTCCCGTGATGGAGGGACGCGGATTGCGACGTATTTTCGGCGCTCTCGCTCATGGTTTTAGTCGTCAGCTAGGTGCTCCATAGACCTATTTATAATTATTATTACTTCTAGTCCTCTTTGTATTGATGTTGTTTATCTTTAATAGATTGGTGTAATTAAAAAAACTGTCCGAGTTTCGAAGAAAATTGAATCCAAAGTTTTCATACAAAGTTTAATTAAAACCTACCCTAGAGAAGATCATAACGCCCATATAACAAAGCCTTCGTCCAGAACACTACAGCACGCGCGCGCTACGCCGGCGTAGGCCAAAATGCCCTCGGCATATGGTACGCCGACGACTGTCCTCGGCGTAGCCTTCTCGGCAAAGGTCTCCCTCGGCGGAGCACATACAGGCCGTTGGCGTACGCTACATCCTGGACAGTTACCCATCGTAATACTACTCTAGCTCCAGCACGCTTAACTTTCTCGTTCCTTCAAAATCTATTTCCGCAAAGTAATTCATATATTGTTGTCAATACTATGATATCAATCCTATTAACTCTTATATCATCACGTCACATGTTTGTATTTTTTGAAATTACAAATAATTATTTAAGTAAACATTAATGAATAAGTAAAAATATTATTGAATTCAAATAAAAATATAACAATTTTACTTTTTTGTATTTTTCTATTTAATATGAAACAATTAATATTTTTAAATCCGTAAATTGGAATTCGACAAATAATATGTCTAAATTGATCAGAAAAATGAGAGGAATCCAAATATGATATCCATATCAACTAAACACTAATCCTCCGTTTTTGAATTAGCTATTTGGTGGTTGCTTCAGAAAATCCCCCTTTTTGCGCTTGGAAAATAAAAAATGCCTTTTTGGTGCGATGAAAAAGAAAACTTGCATTGGATCTTTGATAAAATAGCATATTGTGAACCTAAAAATGTTTTTTCTAAAAAAACATTAGCATGGAATCATGTACATGTAGTTCATATATGACCCACTTCCTGCCGATTCAGCAGGAATTTGTCTTTTTCACCAGAGGTGGACGAAAAGGTTTCGGATCCCCCTGTTGGGACATTGTCCATATGAGGCCTTAAGTTAATTACTCTTTCGGGTGCATGCAGGTGATCAGACCCCTGATGATGGTTGCGACCGGGATTACGTTCATCTCCGTGTCTGTGGCGGCCTTCGTCTTCCAGCCTGATCGGCGTGACTTGGGCAACATCGTCGTCTTCTCCATCTTATTCGCCGTGTTGACAATCCTCATTGAAAACCACCTCATGGGAAGTGAGGATGCAAAATATAAAGATGAGTCGGACCTAGTTTAGTCTAATCTAGTATTGTGTGGGCTTGTTTTCCTTGTCTAATCTAGATGCATCCGAGGATGCAACAACCCTGGTACTTGGGAGAGTAGTGTGTGCTTGTTTTTCTTGTTTTATTTGTTCTATATATCTCGAAGCTCATGTTAAGTGATACTACCTAGTTGCATACGACGGACATTTTCATAATTCACGGTTCGTAGTACCAATAACAACATTATGTTTTCTCTCAAAAAAACGACATTATGTTTAGAAAAATATATTCTATAGTGAATTATGATATAATTCCATATATTCATTTGAGAGCTGCAGTTACTAATCCATAATAAAAAATATATAAGCCCATAGTTTACCGGAGGGCGCCAGAAAATCCAGTTAAGATCATAAATCTTTGTATTTAACTGTGTTTTGAAGAAAATTGGAACCAAAATTTTCATACAAAGATTAATTAAAACCTACCCAAAAAAAGATCATAACCCCCATATGGCAAAGCTTTCTCCTAGAACCGAAAGTTCCGATTAGCGATCTGTACTACACGACGACTTTCCATCTCTGTACAACAACAAGCTCTTCTACGAGTTCCCCAGCTCCCGTGATGGAGGGACGCGGATTGCGACGTATTTTCGGCGCTCTCGCTCATGGTTTTAGTCGTCAGCTAGGTGCTCCATAGACCTATTTATAATTATTATTACTTCTAGTCCTCTTTGTATTGATGTTGTTTATCTTTAATAGATTGGTGTAATTAAAAAAACTGTCCGAGTTTCGAAGAAAATTGAATCCAAAGTTTTCATACAAAGTTTAATTAAAACCTACCCTAGAGAAGATCATAACGCCCATATAACAAAGCCTTCGTCCAGAACACTACAGCACGCGCGCGCTACGCCGGCGTAGGCCAAAATGCCCTCGGCATATGGTACGCCGACGACTGTCCTCGGCGTAGCCTTCTCGGCAAAGGTCTCCCTCGGCGGAGCACATACAGGCCGTTGGCGTACGCTACATCCTGGACAGTTACCCATCGTAATACTACTCTAGCTCCAGCACGCTTAACTTTCTCGTTCCTTCAAAATCTATTTCCGCAAAGTAATTCATATATTGTTGTCAATACTATGATATCAATCCTATTAACTCTTATATCATCACGTCACATGTTTGTATTTTTTGAAATTACAAATAATTATTTAAGTAAACATTAATGAATAAGTAAAAATATTATTGAATTCAAATAAAAATATAACAATTTTACTTTTTTGTATTTTTCTATTTAATATGAAACAATTAATATTTTTAAATCCGTAAATTGGAATTCGACAAATAATATGTCTAAATTGATCAGAAAAATGAGAGGAATCCAAATATGATATCCATATCAACTAAACACTAATCCTCCGTTTTTGAATTAGCTATTTGGTGGTTGCTTCAGAAAATCCCCCTTTTTGCGCTTGGAAAATAAAAAATGCCTTTTTGGTGCGATGAAAAAGAAAACTTGCATTGGATCTTTGATAAAATAGCATATTGTGAACCTAAAAATGTTTTTTCTAAAAAAACATTAGCATGGAATCATGTACATGTAGTTCATATATGACCCACTTCCTGCCGATTCAGCAGGAATTTGTCTTTTTCACCAGAGGTGGACGAAAAGGTTTCGGATCCCCCTGTTGGGACATTGTCCATATGAGGCCTTAAGTTAATTACTCTTTCGGGTGCATGCAGGTGATCAGACCCCTGATGATGGTTGCGACCGGGATTACGTTCATCTCCGTGTCTGTGGCGGCCTTCGTCTTCCAGCCTGATCGGCGTGACTTGGGCAACATCGTCGTCTTCTCCATCTTATTCGCCGTGTTGACAATCCTCATTGAAAACCACCTCATGGGAAGTGAGGATGCAAAATATAAAGATGAGTCGGACCTAGTTTAGTCTAATCTAGTATTGTGTGGGCTTGTTTTCCTTGTCTAATCTAGATGCATCCGAGGATGCAACAACCCTGGTACTTGGGAGAGTAGTGTGTGCTTGTTTTTCTTGTTTTATTTGTTCTATATATCTCGAAGCTCATGTTAAGTGATACTACCTAGTTGCATACGACGGACATTTTCATAATTCACGGTTCGTAGTACCAATAACAACATTATGTTTTCTCTCAAAAAAACGACATTATGTTTAGAAAAATATATTCTATAGTGAATTATGATATAATTCCATATATTCATTTGAGAGCTGCAGTTACTAATCCATAATAAAAAATATATAAGCCCATAGTTTACCGGAGGGCGCCAGAAAATCCAGTTAAGATCATAAATCTTTGTATTTAACTGTGTTTTGAAGAAAATTGGAACCAAAATTTTCATACAAAGATTAATTAAAACCTACCCAAAAAAAGATCATAACCCCCATATGGCAAAGCTTTCTCCTAGAACCGAAAGTTCCGATTAGCGATCTGTACTACACGACGACTTTCCATCTCTGTACAACAACAAGCTCTTCTACGAGTTCCCCAGCTCCCATGATGGAGGGACGCGGATTGCGACGTATTTTCGGCGCTCTCGCTCATGGTTTTAGTCGTCAGCTAGGTGCTCCATAGACCTATTTATAATTATTATTACTTCTAGTCCTCTTTGTATTGATGTTGTTTATCTTTAATAGATTGGTGTAATTAAAAAAACTGTCCGAGTTTCGAAGAAAATTGAATCCAAAGTTTTCATACAAAGTTTAATTAAAACCTACCCTAGAGAAGATCATAACGCCCATATAACAAAGCCTTCGTCCAGAACACTACAGCACGCGCGCGCTACGCCGGCGTAGGCCAAAATGCCCTCGGCATATGGTACGCCGACGACTGTCCTCGGCGTAGCCTTCTCGGCAAAGGTCTCCCTCGGCGGAGCACATACAGGCCGTTGGCGTACGCTACATCCTGGACAGTTACCCATCGTAATACTACTCTAGCTCCAGCACGCTTAACTTTCTCGTTCCTTCAAAATCTATTTCCGCAAAGTAATTCATATATTGTTGTCAATACTATGATATCAATCCTATTAACTCTTATATCATCACGTCACATGTTTGTATTTTTTGAAATTACAAATAATTATTTAAGTAAACATTAATGAATAAGTAAAAATATTATTGAATTCAAATAAAAATATAACAATTTTACTTTTTTGTATTTTTCTATTTAATATGAAACAATTAATATTTTTAAATCCGTAAATTGGAATTCGACAAATAATATGTCTAAATTGATCAGAAAAATGAGAGGAATCCAAATATGATATCCATATCAACTAAACACTAATCCTCCGTTTTTGAATTAGCTATTTGGTGGTTGCTTCAGAAAATCCCCCTTTTTGCGCTTGGAAAATAAAAAATGCCTTTTTGGTGCGATGAAAAAGAAAACTTGCATTGGATCTTTGATAAAATAGCATATTGTGAACCTAAAAATGTTTTTTCTAAAAAAACATTAGCATGGAATCATGTACATGTAGTTCATATATGACCCACTTCCTGCCGATTCAGCAGGAATTTGTCTTTTTCACCAGAGGTGGACGAAAAGGTTTCGGATCCCCCTGTTGGGACATTGTCCATATGAGGCCTTAAGTTAATTACTCTTTCGGGTGCATGCAGGTGATCAGACCCCTGATGATGGTTGCGACCGGGATTACGTTCATCTCCGTGTCTGTGGCGGCCTTCGTCTTCCAGCCTGATCGGCGTGACTTGGGCAACATCGTCGTCTTCTCCATCTTATTCGCCGTGTTGACAATCCTCATTGAAAACCACCTCATGGGAAGTGAGGATGCAAAATATAAAGATGAGTCGGACCTAGTTTAGTCTAATCTAGTATTGTGTGGGCTTGTTTTCCTTGTCTAATCTAGATGCATCCGAGGATGCAACAACCCTGGTACTTGGGAGAGTAGTGTGTGCTTGTTTTTCTTGTTTTATTTGTTCTATATATCTCGAAGCTCATGTTAAGTGATACTACCTAGTTGCATACGACGGACATTTTCATAATTCACGGTTCGTAGTACCAATAACAACATTATGTTTTCTCTCAAAAAAACGACATTATGTTTAGAAAAATATATTCTATAGTGAATTATGATATAATTCCATATATTCATTTGAGAGCTGCAGTTACTAATCCATAATAAAAAATATATAAGCCCATAGTTTACCGGAGGGCGCCAGAAAATCCAGTTAAGATCATAAATCTTTGTATTTAACTGTGTTTTGAAGAAAATTGGAACCAAAATTTTCATACAAAGATTAATTAAAACCTACCCAAAAAAAGATCATAACCCCCATATGGCAAAGCTTTCTCCTAGAACCGAAAGTTCCGATTAGCGATCTGTACTACACGACGACTTTCCATCTCTGTACAACAACAAGCTCTTCTACGAGTTCCCCAGCTCCCGTGATGGAGGGACGCGGATTGCGACGTATTTTCGGCGCTCTCGCTCATGGTTTTAGTCGTCAGCTAGGTGCTCCATAGACCTATTTATAATTATTATTACTTCTAGTCCTCTTTGTATTGATGTTGTTTATCTTTAATAGATTGGTGTAATTAAAAAAACTGTCCGAGTTTCGAAGAAAATTGAATCCAAAGTTTTCATACAAAGTTTAATTAAAACCTACCCTAGAGAAGATCATAACGCCCATATAACAAAGCCTTCGTCCAGAACACTACAGCACGCGCGCGCTACGCCGGCGTAGGCCAAAATGCCCTCGGCATATGGTACGCCGACGACTGTCCTCGGCGTAGCCTTCTCGGCAAAGGTCTCCCTCGGCGGAGCACATACAGGCCGTTGGCGTACGCTACATCCTGGACAGTTACCCATCGTAATACTACTCTAGCTCCAGCACGCTTAACTTTCTCGTTCCTTCAAAATCTATTTCCGCAAAGTAATTCATATATTGTTGTCAATACTATGATATCAATCCTATTAACTCTTATATCATCACGTCACATGTTTGTATTTTTTGAAATTACAAATAATTATTTAAGTAAACATTAATGAATAAGTAAAAATATTATTGAATTCAAATAAAAATATAACAATTTTACTTTTTTGTATTTTTCTATTTAATATGAAACAATTAATATTTTTAAATCCGTAAATTGGAATTCGACAAATAATATGTCTAAATTGATCAGAAAAATGAGAGGAATCCAAATATGATATCCATATCAACTAAACACTAATCCTCCGTTTTTGAATTAGCTATTTGGTGGTTGCTTCAGAAAATCCCCCTTTTTGCGCTTGGAAAATAAAAAATGCCTTTTTGGTGCGATGAAAAAGAAAACTTGCATTGGATCTTTGATAAAATAGCATATTGTGAATCTAAAAATGTTTTTTCTAAAAAAACATTAGCATGGAATCATGTACATGTAGTTCATATATGACCCACTTCCTGCCGATTCAGCAGGAATTTGTCTTTTTCACCAGAGGTGGACGAAAAGGTTTCGGATCCCCCTGTTGGGACATTGTCCATATAAGGTAGTCTAGTATTTTTATAAAATATGGTGGTAGCATTTTAAAATATTCATTTGGTGGTTGCTTCACAAACCGTCCGTTTTTTATGCTCGTAAAATGGAAAATAGTTTTTTGGTGCGACGAAAAGGAAAACTTCCTAATACAGTATTGTTCGCCATCCCATGATGCACATGTATGCACAATATGGGCACATTATCACAAACTATGCCTCGATTCTAGCCATAACATTGGTCCCGGGCACCAGGCTACAGAATCCGGAGATGTGGGGGCAAGATCCCGGCACCAGCCGACGGAGGGAGTACCAGAGGCGTGTATCACCTTCCAGTGTTGGGGGAACCGGATGCGCAGGGCAACCGAGGAGGCCGCTGCTCGAGAGGAGGTCGTTCGACGGGCTGGAGACAACTCGCGGGGGCAGCGCTAGTAGCGACGATGGCGCAGGCAGAGACGGGAAGTGCGGCGACGGCATAGAGATGAATGGGGGAGGATCTTCCTGGGCGACGAGAATTCTCCGGTGCTGGGAGTTGGGAGGCGGCGTTGTGGGGTGTGGGGGGTGAGTGTGGATGTGCCGACGATGCTGGGGGCACATTGGAGGTGGAGGTGGAGGGGATTGGGGGCGGTCCTTCGGTATGAGGTGAGGAAAAGAAAATAACGATTTGGTGGCAAGGTACGTAATATAGGCTTTGGTGGGAAGGCAAAAGGGTCAAAAAAAGACTGGTCGACAGAAGCGTTGCTGTTTTATTATTAGGTATAGATTTCCCAAATAAGCGATTTACGTAGTTTTTGCTCCTTTTCTCTCCGGTACATCTGCTTCAAGAATTGTGTCCATTGGATCCATCATCTGATCTGAACCTGGTGAAAATAAACATAAAAAGTGCGTGCGAACACCGTAAAATACCAAAATCCTATATCTATAATGCAAAATAATAATGTAAAACATGATGTAAATATGCACTCATCAGTATCGGCTGCGCACGAGTGAGGACAAAGTGCGTAGAAAAGATTAGTGTTGGTCTATGGGGTTAGTCTAGAGATCCTATTAAGCTACCAGAAGTGACAACCGCTGGTTCGGAGAGGCCAGGGTAATACATCAGGGCTCCGCCGTGGGTGAGAATATGGATTGGTGGCTCTCTCTTGGCTCCTCCCCTATTTATATAGGCCTGGGGGGTGCCCTACCGTCATATGACTTAGGAAAGGTTCTGGAGCTTTCCTGGAGCGAAATTCCTTCATTTCTGACCTTTTTGACGACTATACAACGGGAGCTATACGGCCGGAATAATTGCTCCTGCCGTATAGTTGGTCGTCAAACCTTCTGTCCTCTTTCGTATTTTGGTCGACATTTCTTCATACGAACTCCATTTTGGGTGTTCTTGGACTCATTGGATTCGTATCGATGAGGGATACAACCCCATGGTCTTGGATATTTATTTTGAGAAGTTGGAAAAAAATCACTTTTCTAACCTCTCAAATGGCTAAGTCTGGTCTCTGCAGCTCCTCCATACTATACTCTCCTTGTTCCTTTTTATCCGTAATCTTCACCAACACCTACACACATGTCATATACATGGAAAGTGATAAAATTCTACCTAAACTACTAAATGTGCAAGGCTCATATGAAAGTAAATGAGAACTAGAAGTTATGCATATAAGGCATAACTATAGCTTGAAGAAACATGATATGAGAGGTAAATGACACATTTTATATGGCTAAAAGAGGTGGTATTTTACAGCCATCACTTGGCCTCCCAGATCTGCTTAGGGCAAAGATGGATCCCTAGGGCAAGTTCCTCCTCCAGATCCCTTCTAGAGGTGAGGTTTTTGGCGTGTCTTATCTCCGATCCAGTTGCACGGGGTGAAACTATTTGAGGAGGCGGTGTCGGCACCAACTATACGGTGGGAACTATACAGCCAGAAAAAGTTATCCCGTCGTATAGTTGGTCGTTAATACTTCTGTATCCTCCAATCGCTTTAGGGTTTCTTCGTTTCTTCTAGTATTATTGATATTTCTTAAATAAGCGATTTACGTTGTTTTTAGCTCCTTTTCACTTTAATATAGCTGGTTCAAGAATTGTGTCCATCAGATCCATCATCTGTCCTGATCCTGGTGAAAATAAACATAAAATATGCGTGCAAACGCCATAAAATACCAAGATCCTACCACTACAATGCAAAATAATAATATAAAATATGATGCAAATATGCACTCATCATCTATCTCACCCAAATATTCAAGATTTCCATGATCCTAGATAAACTGACCCATAGTATGGAACCCGATAGTGGAATACTCAAGTGGGTCTAGAGGAGAACCTAAATAGCAACAATATGAGACTTTATGGTCAATCTCAGCACAAATTTACCTAAAAATAGCTAACATATGTCTATTAGTAAAAAAACCCTTCCTTTCATCATAAAAGGTAACATTTGCACCCATAGCTAAAGAAACCACCCTAAAACTCTGCCTTTAACTGAAGAAAACCAACATTCATTGTCAACAAACCTTCATTACTTGTAGGCGTCGACATGCCGAAGATGAAGTCGAATACTAACTCACGCGCGGGCGGTGCAAATCGGTGATCAACACACTGGAGCTTGGCCTACAACTTCAATGGTGAGCTAGGGCGACGAATATCTGAGCAAAGAGGCGACAATGATGGAAGCCAATGGAACTTCTATGACATGCAACATAATGCGGAAATCAACCACACACGCCTAGTGGATGATGCGTGGTTGAGCCATTGATGGCCGGGCTAGGGAGGGCAAGCTTGGGCAGGAGATGGCGAGCAGGCGACGAATTATGAGGAATTGGGGAGGGAGAAGACGAGCAAGACGACAGTATCCCTTGCATCACCTTATGTGCCAGCTCTGGCCACTGATGTCCATTGCAAAGTGCTCGCGGTGGAGGGAGACGAGGATACATGAGAGAAGGTTGATCGATAGGGAGATTTTGGTCCGAACCAACAAGACAGTAAGGTTAGAACAGTTATGTAATGTCCCAACCCAACCGGAAGAGGTCACGTCAGCGCCACGGGATCACCACCCAACATGCCAAAACCACTCAAAATCCACCCAAAACAGCCCTAGGTGAACATTTGTGTGGTTTGCAAGATCTCAGGGTCCAAAGTGAGACCAAAAATTAGTCCAGAAGGATTTAGCTCTGATCCCTGAGATTTGAGGGTGGAAAACTGTACTTTAGCAATTTAGCCCCCGCGTCACCCTCCTCTAGCGACACAGGGGAAACCCTAGCCGCCTCCACCTCTTGAGGCCTCCTCCCACCCTCCCACGCTCCGCAGCCGCCGGAGGAGATGCCGACGAAGCCACGCACACCTCGAGGAAGGTGGAGGTGGGGCGTTTCTTCTCCTCCCGTGTCCCCGCCCACGGAGGCCGAGATCTTTCCTAGCGGTGCGGGGCGACAACGACGGCGTGGTGGCGCGCGGTGGCGCTGCGCGCCACGTGGTGGCTGTGCGGTGGAATGCGTGCGCATCAGCGAGGCGGTTGCCGAGGCGCTAGGCGGCTCGCGCGCTGGCGGGCCGGCTCCGGGCTTGGTGGCTTTGGCGCGGCGCTTGTGGGGGCCTCGCCGGTGCGGGAAGATGCTGGGCACTGGTGCTGCCGACGTGAGGAGGTCGGGGTTGCGCGAAAGGTTGGGGCGATGGTGTCGGGTGGTCGGTTTTGGTGCTCTTGTCTATGGCTGTCGATGCTCGTCCTCGAGCCCCGTGTCGGTGTTGGTTGGCGCCTCCTCTATGTGGCGTTCCGGCGGCGCCCTTGGGGCTCTTCGGTGGTGTTTCATCGGCGGCAGGCTGGTGCGGCCTGACGGTGATCTTCTGCACTTTTGCGCCGTGGCGGCTGCCCGGGTTCGCTCTGGTTGTTTTTGGCAACTATCTCGCGGGCAGCGGTGATGATCCGGACAACGGCTTTTGGTCGCGGCGACGGGGAGCCTAGGCGTGGCGATGGGATGCGTGCTCGAAGATCGTTGGGGGTTTAGAGGGAAGGGGATGTGTGGTGGTTGGTTCTGGTCCTTGTTGGGCAGGCGTTAGGTTTGGGTTTCTTCGCTGGGCGAAAGCTTGTCCTGGCGGCTGGCCGGGACCGACGACGGCGACGCCCGTGGGCGCCGCTTCCTTCTTGAAGTCATCGTCGAAGCGGATGTTTCTTGCTCCTTCGTCCGGGCTCTCCAGGGGAAACCCTAGATCCCTCGCTGGATCGAGCGTGGGCGGCGCTCTTTGTGTCGCTTTGCCTCTTGGGGCCTCGCTTTGGACGTCCGCTGGACTGAGGGTTTTGTGGAGTGTTTTTGGTGGTTTTTGGCGGAAGCGCGTTCGTCTTCGGCCAGGCGGGGTGCGGCCCTGGGGCCGACGTGGTAGTTCGAGCAGTGACTCCGGTCTTTCGCCTCCGCATGATGCGTTGAGGTGTGGTGTCGGCGTGTTTGGTCGTCGTCCCGTTTGGAGCGCAGCCTCGGGGCTGGCGCGTGGAGTCGTGTTGTATCGGTTTTTTCGGCCAGTTTCCCTTATAAAAGGGTCAACTCTCTTCTACTATATCAATAAAAGGCAAAGCTTTTTCCCCGTTTCAAAAAAAAACTATACTTTCTCCTTAAAAGTATAGATATGCAATATCGTGTTGTATAATTTTTTTTTTTTGAGGAACATATGTTGTTGTATAATAGTTGTTGCAGAAGTATGCAACCAAACCCTGCCCGTGGGCTCGGCCCAGCCCAGAACACAACATAGGGGAAGGGAAGGAATGAAGGGGAGAAGAAGGGGTGGGGCCGGTCAGTCATAGGGACGCAGCCCTAATCGCCGAATCTGCCCCATCCCTGCCCTGGGAGAAGAGATCACCAACCCCTCTCCCTCCCGCTGCCGCCGCCGCCACTGTCTCCGCCAGAAGCCCAGCGTCTCGCGCCATGGAGCCGTCTCCCGATCCGGCTCCCCACTCCCCGGCTCCGGCCCCGGCCCCGCCCGCCTCGCCGGCCAAGAGATCCGCTTGGAAGCAGCCCGCCGCCTCCAACGGCTCCGCCCCCGCCGACGCGCCGCCACCGCCGCCAGCCGTCATGGACGCCGACCACTGGCCCGCGCTCGCCGACGCCGCCAAGGCCAAGGCCCCGGTCGTCCCCATCGCCGACTCCCCAAAGCCGCCGCCTCCCCCACTGGACTCCTCTTCTTCCTCCTCCTCCCCCTCCTCCCACGCCACCTCATCGGTCAGATCTCTCGTGTTTATTTTTACACATCTATGATTCCTTATGATACTCCCCTGCTCTTCGTTTGCGCGGTTGATTGCTTAAGCTCTCGCTTTTGATTCTTATTATTAGGCTATGGCGAATCCGTCCAACTCGCCCAGGCACGGCTCGGGGACCCACCACGGCCGCCAGAAGACCTCTAGGCGCGGAGGAGGCGCCGGTAGCAGCAGCGGTGGCGGAGACCACTCCCCACGGGACCAGCAGCGGGACCATCACGAGCAGCGGGGAACTGACCGCTGGGACCATGGCAGCAGCGGTGGCGGAGGAAGGGGTGGTCAGAGGAACCACAACAACGGTGGCAGGAGGGGTGGTGGCAGCAGTGGCCCGGGTGGTGGCGGCAGCAGCGGCGGCGGAGTCCCGCACCATGGTGGAGGCGGGTTCGGTGGCCGCCGCAGAGGCGGTTTCGATGGCTTCTACCGCGGCCCCTCTATGGGCATTGGGCCCTACATGCGGGGCGCGCCCCCACCGCCCCCGCCGCTGGCAGTCGTGCCACCTTTCATGGCCCCTCCTCCACCGCCTGGTTCCCACATGCGGGCTTTTGCTGGACCCATGATGGCGTTCCATGGTAAGGTTTTCGCTGCAGATATCACATTGCTTCTGCTGCAGTGTTGTTGCTGCTGTTGTAGTCGTGTATATTCATCTTCTGGTATTGATCAGTTGTCTCTATGGTTTGATATGTACAGACATGCCGCCACACGGGGCTCCTCTTTCTCCAATGTACTATGTTGGTGGGCCGCCTCCGCCTCCGGAGGCTCTAAGGGGAATGGGCTTCGTACCTCCTATGGTCGGGCCACCTGCTTATCCCTACTTCCAGCACGTGCCTGAGCCTGAGCCTGAACCAGAGCTTGAACCTGAGCCAGAGGTTGAACCTGAACCTGAGCCTGAGCCTGAGCCTGAGCTTACAGGCCAGGCGAAGCTGCTGAAACAGATAGAGTTTTACTTCAGGTGGCTACATTCATTTTATTCACCATTTTTTTCCTTTCAATTATTGGCCTGCGAGTTTACATCTGTTGGTGATGCCCTGCTCTTTGACCCGCAGCAAGGACAACTTATGCGCTGATGTTTGGTTGCGGCAACGTATGGATCAGGAGGGCTGGGTTGATATCTCTCTTATAGCAACCTTCAAGAAGGTGATCATCTTCACTCGTTTTCCTTAGCTTTCCTTCCTAGATTCTCTATCAGAAAGCAAGCTGTGCATGCACGATTTCAGGCACTAATGCTTTGTGTTATGCATTGGGTATTCATTTTAACTAGCGAGTTCCTAGTTGCTGCATTTGAAATAATCACACCTGTAACTGGAAATCATTCCTTGCATGATAGGCTTTGTGTTATTTCTTGCTATTCTGATGTTGATCAAGTTAGTCAGTTGACCGATCTTTGCATATTTGTCAGCAAGCAAGCTGTGCATGTATGTCTCCAGTCACCAAGTCTTTTGAGTTACACATTGGTATTCAGTTTTAACTAGCGAGTTGCCGAGTTCCCACTTACTGCATTTGAAATAATCACACCTGTAACTAAAAAACATTCCTTGCATGATCATATGTTCCTTCTTACTGTTCTGAATTTATGATGTTGATCAAGTTCCTGTGAGGTGTAACTACTTTTGCATATTTTTATCACTCGTGAGATAATAACTTCTGAACATAAGTACGCGGGCATTATATGTACAGAAACCCCTCTCCTTTCTAATAAGAATATAAGTGCATTGCGTGCCATACATACCTGTTTCATACTCTTCATCTAACAGTTTCACTATATATAAGCATTGCCATGACTTGAGTGTATGCCACAGAAAAAAACATTGCTCTTGCACGTAATTGTCTATTCTACTTCCACTTACTAATACAGCTGTAAATATTAGTTAATCAAAATTCAGTGGCAATGCCCATTTTTTGTATTGAGATATAAACACTAACACTGGTTGATGGGGATGATCTGGATGCTCCAGATTTAGAGGGACTTGAAGCAGTAGGATCCTTCCATATGACCCTGAAATCCCTCTTAAACCTGAATCAGCCAAACCTTGTCAGAAGTCATGTGCTAAGTCTTTACATCTTAACAACCAAAGTTGGGATATTTTGTTTTCATATACCATCGAGTTGCTTCTATTGAGACTGTTATATTCCCATTGATTATTTTCTTGGCCTCTGCATCTCTTGGTCTTATTTGTGCTTGAAGATTGACTTCTATATGTATCGTGCATTGTGTTCTGGCTAGGTCAAGCGAGATCATAGTAGCTATTGGCTCCTGGATTATTGTGTGGTTTTATCTTATGCACTGAATGCTGAACACCATTGAGCTGCTTATTATATTCAAAATAATTTGTATGGTTTCATGCTGACGTAGTTGTTTTCTTCTGTGTTGATATTAGCACATGGTTCTAAAATGATGGAATATTATCTGCTCATCCAGATGTCTTGTGTTGCTTTCTGCGGCATCAGGTTGTTTTTGTGTTGGGAGGTGGTCTCTGTTGTTGCATAGAAAATTGCTTTAGTGTTCCTTGACCGACCATTGAAATATTTCTAGGTCTACCGTCCTTGTATCCTTTTCTGGGAGATGGTGTGGGTGGTGGCTTCCTGGTGTGTCTGCATGCTAACAGTCAGTTTACCATGCCTTTCACTAGTTGCTTGTTAAGGTGCTTAGTAGCAGGTCCAGTATGTTACTGGAAGATATGAGAGAGAGATAGTGAAGCATCAGATTGATGTGCAACAAGCTGGGAACTATTTTGGTTGTTAGGATGCTCATTGCTTTAATTTCTTCTATGAAATATTTGAATCAACATCAGGTTTAGGTGGGAATCTATGGGCTACGACATGCATGATACTATTACCCATAGTAGATTTTCCTTAGTGAGTAGGAAGCTACGTTTTGATTCATCGTAAATATTTATGATAAGAGTGCATGGCCATGCTATAATTGGATTGATAATGAGTACCCATCTCTTGAGGGGATGATTGTGTGTGTGTTGTTGGAATCCAAGATTTTATTTTGTTCACATCCTTTGTTTGTGGAAGCAATGTCACTGTTGTAGTACCACATGAAATAATTTGACCATAAGATTTTGCTTGTGTTTTATAAACTTTAACTGCTACCTATGTTCCTTAATATAAGACGTTGAACTACCAAAACGTCTTATATTTGGGAATGGAGTACTATTTTAACCACCATGGGCAGTAAAATGAAACTTAGTCCTCTGTTTATTGTTTTTGATTTTAAAAGGAGGTTGCAGCTGAATATTAAGCATCCTCAGTTGTGCTGAAATACTGTTGTTTGCAGGTCCGAGAAATCACTGATGATCTGCAGTCTGCCAGTTTGCAGTATATAATAGAAGCAATCCAGTCCTCATCTATGCTAGAAGTGCAGGTACATACTGTTTTTTCAATCCTGTTTCAGCTATTACCATCTGTATGATATGCGGTTCTGTCAATGCCAACAAATAAGCTGTTAATGTTCATAAACACTGGACTAAACATTTAACTTCCATAAACACTGGATTAGATTGAATTTGGCATTCGTAAGCACTAGACTAGAATAGTTTTTTACATCCATAAACACTTGACTAGAATAGTTTTGACATTTAAAGATTCTGGATTAGAATTTCAGATCCTGTCCCTTGTCTAGTGACTGAAATAGTTTAAACTTTTGAGTCATGATCTTTAGGACAAGATTGTTTCTGTCCACTAATGTAGGGCCTTTGTTAATGCAGGGTGACAAAGTTAGGAGGCAAAATGATTGGCACACATGGGTGTTTCCTCGAGAGAGCAACCCTGCTACTCCGTCAAGCTCTGCACCTGCGCCAAGCTCCACTGTCAACAATCTGACAGCACACCTTGGAGGCCTGGGCCTGCATGAACCAGCTGGCCCTAGTAGCACTGTGGACCAGAACCATCATGAGGTGCTCCAGAATGGATCGACTTCCAGCAATAAGCAAGCACCGATAGCTGAAGAAAATGTGGTAGCTGAAGAAAGCGTTGGCCACCGCTAGCCGTGGTAGTAGTGCACACCATCTCGGATTCACACTATGACTGCAAGGTTTTGTCCGAGCGCGAGTGACAAAGATTAGTAGAATGGATGATGATATTTTGCGATTTTTTGAAGGTGGTATGGGGTATGGTATGCTTTGGGGTTGCATTAGACTGACAAGTGGGTGTCATTTTGTGGTGGTCATTTACCCTGTTATCGGGGGTAGTGTGCCATTCTGGTGGTTGGTGAAAATTGGTTAAGTTTGAAAAAAAAGGTAGCCAAACTGAAAGGTGTATCGTGTAGAGACATCGAGGGGGAGAAGCTGAACACTGAATGAAAGACGAGAGCACCGAGGGTTAGTGCACTTAGTATGCAATTCCTTGCTGTCGTTGAATATTTTTTGGCTATGTTTGTCTGAAGTCTGTACCGTGTCGGTTTTCTTCCCCCTTTGGATGTAAAAACCTCCATTTTTTGACGGAGGAGGATGTCAACTTTCCCGCTCAGAGGGTCCTGCTATGCACCGAGGATGTTGTACAACTTCTTTGGGTGTACTATTTTACTGATATTTGGGTATCTCTTGCTGTGTTGAATGCTCCTGTGATGGTGATGTTAGTGGTTTTGGAAATTGATGGGTAGTGTTGATTGGGACATGTATATTAGTGGTGTTTGATTCCCTGTCAAAGCATTTTGTTCTTTCTGTAGTAGTCATCTTTTGGCTATCTTTTGTAGTCTTTTCCAAGTTATATTCCATAGGGTTTTCAAACCATGTCACTGCAGTGATCCTACACGTCGTATGTGTGATCTGCAAATAGTCTGGGAGTGGTTATGGTGAGTACTAGCTAGTAGGATAGATGCAAAGGAGAGCCGGCAATTAGGAGATCCCACAGGGGTGGTAGCTGGAGCTGCTACTTTATTGTGTCTAGTGTCAGCATCTATCCATAGGCAAGCAATAATGCAATTTTAGAGTGTTTGATGTTGTTGAGCAATCAACACAAATAGACACATGGGTAGGACAGATGTTGCTCCACCAAATACCGCCTTGTGAATACATGTTCAGGGGATGACTGAAAGAGGCTTGTCATCTATACCTCCCCTTTTTTTTTGCAATCATGTTTTCCGAAAACATGGTTATTTCATGTTAATAAGCTTGAGGAATGTGTGCGATACAAAATGTCAGGGGATCTCTGTCTTGGCGAGCAGTATGATACTTAGATGCAAAGGAGTACGAGCAATAGGTGGGCACGGGCGCTGGCTTCACCTGTCATCAGCACACAAACGTGATGATTGTTGGAATTGAAAGTAGAGAGAATGAATAGAATGATTCAACTGATCTTTATTTCATTGATGATCTCAGTATATATATCAAGGGGAAGGGACGCGAGTGAAGAGACGCGTCTGTACGAGGGGTGCGAGATAGTTGGTTTCATATTGCAACCGACATAGGAATATTACATGAAAGGATTATCTTTTTAATTAATCTAATCTATTAATTAATGATCGTTACATATAGGATAGGAAAAGCCAGGCTAAGAGTTGTTGGGTTTGAGCGAAATGGAGAGAAACAGAAACATGAAAAATGGATAATCTGACACCTGACAGTAGTCTGCTCCAGCGCCATTAAGTGCAAGAATCCAATTACCATTGTCAGGAGGAGAAGCATATGGTTTCCCTCGTGAGATTGAGAAGGAGGAGCGCATATCCTATCCTATCCTATCCTATCCTAGAAACGCATGCGAGCTTCTAATATCCTATCCAAGATTCATCCTATTTAATTAATACAAAACCACATAACACCTTTGAGAATCCAATATATACAATTCACATGTCTATTATGAAGAATACGTTGGTGGAAAATAGAACTTATATTTTAGAAAATAAGTTGCTTAAGGAAAAATAGATTATAACATTTCGATGAAATGAATTCTATCTGCATGCAAGCAAAGCAAAATGATGTCGAAATCATATTCATTTACATAATAATTTGTGTTACTACGAGTCTGCAATGATGTAGTCTTTTTAGTATATGTGCATATCTTCATAGATTGTTCTACCCAATATAGGGATTTAGCAAAGTTCATTAGTTTATTTTTTGGTAAATTATTTTCTCTAGCTTAGAGCAACTCTAACCGATCCTCGATAATTTAGAGGAGAAAAAGCCTCCCTTTCTCTTAACTTCTTATATTTAGTCCTCTAAATTTTGTGCGCGGGAACCGATCCCCAATAACTTAGAGGACTAAATTTCTTTTGATCAAATTTTCAAATTTGACCACATGAATGCATAACAACATATATAATAAGTAGATTTATAATGCATATTATGTCATATAAATGATTACAAGCATCATAAACCCGACCGCCAAATCCTACGAAATCATCCCATGGCCGCCGAATCCTACGAAATCAAATGACATGCACTTGCTTCATCGGAAGAAATGGTGAAGCTTTCACTAAAAGCAAACAAAAAAGAAGATGAACACACCTTGGCGGTGCCGGATCTGGTGGTGCCGGTGGAGGTGCTAGGGAGGTGCTGGTGCAGGTGCTGCTGGCACCACTAGAGCAGGTGTGGTTGCCCGCATGAGTTGCTCCACCCATGCCGGAGGTGTGTCGGGGATCCAGCGAGGTCCTCAAGCAAATCCGGCGAGTTGCTCCGGTGCATGGACGAAGAAGCCATGCCGGAGTGCTGGCCAGGCCACGCGATTCCAGGGAAACTCGCCGAATCCCGGGCGTGGGGACTCGTCTCCGCCGAAGCCCGACGGCGGATTTGCGACGGTGATTGCGCCGCCCAATTCCGCGAAATAGGGAGCCGTTGGGTCGGGGAAGAACGTGGGAGGGAGGGGGAGCCTACTACGGGTCGGGACTAGTTGTATGAAGTGTGAACTAGTGGTATGTTCTCAAAATTCTACCTATTGCTATCACTAGTTATCATTACTTTTTTCTTATTCATTTGTGGTAAATCATCCCTATGTGTCATGCATAGTTTATAATTGGCCAGGAGACATGCAAACTCCATCTGGATTGTTTGTAGCATGCACATTATTAATGTGGAACTCAACCTAAGTTCAACTCCCAACAAAATACAGTTAAGGTGAATAACTAGGGATTCCTGTATTGTGCAAGAAAGTCGTGGATGTCCAATAAAGGAATTCCTAGAAATAAATAGACTCTTTCAAGTTGACACACTCTATTTTCAGTGTGCTGCAAACAAGATTTGGCAGCAGACGGATGCCAATGCAACTCCAGCAATTAGGAGCAAAGAGTAGTGACAAGCTGGAGCGGCCAGTTGATTGTATAGTGTCAGCATCTAGCTACAGGGCGAGCAAATAATACAAGGAAGCTGATAGGTTTGACAGTGCCTTGTGTTCGGGAGGTACAACTAACAACTGCTCTGCTCTGCATTTCAGAATAGTACAACACAGTATTGATGTTGGGCCTAAATGCACATGCGCTTCCATTAACCATGCAACAACGAATGTCTTGTGGTGACTTTGCACAGCCACTTCCAGTAAACGAGGTCCGCATTAGTACAGATGTATATAGTCTTAGCATTCCACAAAACACGCCATTCACCGATCTCATCCGGAGTTGACTACCGCTGCAACGGACTTTTACTATTTTATTACTCTGGCGACTTCCCTCTGGCTCAACGACGACACGGACCACAACTATATCAACCTCAACGACTTCATCAACGACGACTAAATCACCAACTCTCCAACAACACCATCTACCACGACTACAATGTCCTCACTCTTGGCTACATTGACATCGGCATCAAGGGCTATCATCCACCGGCATCCTCTCCAATCGGCGTATTTGGCTTATGCTCTAGTCGGACCGTCCGTGATGCTTCTTTTGTTCATGTCACTACCGATCTGACTGCGCGCGGTGGTGGGAGGGTAGGATGTTAGAGTATATTATTAGAGTAGGTCACGGTTGTTATATTTGGTAGTTATCTACTAGGCTTCCAAGTCTTGTACTCGCAATACGCAATATCAATATATCAACACACAATCAACTATTATTGCCTTAAAAAATGACCATATGGAAGTTTTGAAATTTACAAACACATATATCTATATCCACTCTCTATTCTGATGGTCTTATCGTAAGTTTTAAAACTTGATGATTTTTCACCAGGTGTTTAAGAGTGAATTCACATTCATGAAATGTTATATATATATCGCTGAACATGAACATGAGTGCAGTGTAGTACTGTGTGGCATCTAAGCAAGATCGGCCATTTCACATGCGCAATGGTTCGCCAAAGAAGATGGCATCTAAGGCAAACAAGCATACCTACCGTGTCCTCCACACGTACTAGTACTAGTACTCTTCCTGTCCAGAAATAAATGACTTAACTTTTTCTAGATTCACATGTGTTGTACTAAAACATCTAGATACATGCGAATCTAGAGAAAATGCAAGTCACTTATTTCTGGAGGGAAGGAGTACTTCCATTTCATAAATGAAGACACATAATTTTTTTCTAAAGTCAAACGGTGCAAACTTTTACCAAGATTTTAGAAAAATGTACCAATATCTATGATGCCAAATCAGTGCAATTAGATACACCATGACATATATTTGCATACTAAACCTATATAATATCATATTTTTTGATAGATTTTTTTACAAGTTTGGGCAAACTGCTTTAAATCGTTATTGACTTGAAAGACGCTTTCTTTTATGCAATGGAGGTACTAGTAGTACATCTCCCACACACATGGATATAATCAATGTCCAAGCAGAATTGAATGGCCACAAAAGTTGGGTGACTACTCGTATCGATCTGTCTTGTGTGCTGGAATAATAACACGATGGACTTTTTTTATAAATGCATCTGTGATCATAAATCTTTCATAAATGCATCTCTGTGATCATGAGTCCATCTTGTTCTTGCTGCTGCTAGGCTGTAAAACCATGGACACCCAACATGCAGCAACAGTTCACTGTACGTGGTGTTCTCGGTCTCAATTATCGCTCTCCAGCTCCCGATCTGCACGCCACATCTCCGTACTCGATCCTGAAGTATATAAATACAGATGATCGAGAGCTAGACATGGCCACCCTGCACTGCCACTGAGGAGCTAGCAAGCAAGCAATGGGGATCAAGATGACCGCAGCATCAGCACGGCGGCGGCAGCCTGAGCTGCTGCTGCTGCTGCTCGTAGCGGTGGCAATGGCATTGGCGCCGGCGGCGTGCGGGAGGGACCTGCAGAACCAGACCATGGCGGCGCAGGGGTGGCAGAGGAGAGGAGGGAAGCCGATGGCGACGGCGTTGATCGTGTTCGGCGACTCCATCGTGGACCCTGGGAACAACAACAACCTGCAGACGAGGATGAAGGCGAACCACGCGCCCTACGGCAAGGACTTCCCCGGCCACGTCGCCACTGGCCGATACTCCAACGCGCTCCTGCCACCAGACCTCATCGGTAATATCTAATATGCATGCATGCTGCCTAGCTCACTCCATACATATAAGTACGTAGCATCACTAAATGTTTTTGAAAATGAAGGCTTAAGACAAAAAAAAGGGCCCACACGAGAATTATCTTTCATTCTAGTGTTCGAATGAAAAATTCAGTAGTTTCAACTCTTTCTTTTCAAGATTCATTGGATCCGGGGAGCAATAATCGCCATCAACCCAAATCTTTTGGGTCTCACACTTGTTTCGATGAATGTACCTTTTTTAAGGGTTTGTGCACCACCCAAATGCACAATCGTCGGGTGGCTTGATTATACCTCTAAAATATAGGGTTTGGACCACGGATCATATTGGATTGGCACACCTTACTACATTTATGTCCATTTCCGGAAAAGTTGTGGGTGAGTGCCATTACATTACATGTGCACACCCACACTTTTTTTGTATCCTTCCTCGAAACAGGCATGCACCTAGCTATATTTAATAGTTAGTGGAACAACTTATTCTTAAATGCCGATCTACGATCTGTGTTTTCTTGAGTGCTAAGGGTGTGTTTAGTTCGGGAACGAAGTGGAATGTAATGTCATGGTTCCATTCCACTGAAATAGGTTGTTTCCGTTCTTGTGTTTGGTTAGGACAAAAAATGTGTAATGGAATGGTTTCATCCTATGTTCGGTTGGGCCAAAAAAGTGGAATGGAATTGTTCCATTCTATGTTTGGGTGCATTTAGCAAAAAGGATGGCAGGAGAATAGAGAGAGTGAAAACGTTTGGGTGGCTTTAGCATAGAGGAACTTGGAGATTCCACCAATTTGATAGAATGAGTGCATTCTGAATCTAGAGGAAATATTCTCTTTTAAGGAACCACCTCGTTCCATTTCATTTCTTAACTGAACACTAGAACAGCTCTCAAGTGTGAAACCATTCCATTCCATTCCACTTTATGACACCAATCAAACACACCCTAAAAGACTGTATCAGATTCTTGGGCCTTGATACGATCCAGTTGAGCGTAGAAATTAGGTCATGGAACGGTGGATGAAAGCAGAGAGAGTGTAATTAAGCATGAGCAGTGCAGTACGGAGGATATATGCTTCCTGCCTCCTGGGACAGATCCGTTCAATCAATCAATTTTGTACCTTGTGCTTCTTCATCACCCAGCAACTTCACTGTTCACTTTACTCTATTTTTTTCTGCGACGCACTTCACCTACTTTTTTTTTTGCCAGTGACGCATTTCACTAACTTGAAGTATATATGTAGTAGTTTGTGATTTGAACCAGCAGGGTCCTCCCCATTAGTTACTCAATTAAAAAGTTCCTGATGTATTTCCTTGAAGCAATAGTAGTTCATAATTTGACCCAGCAATGATCGATCGCTGATTTGATTACAATTTCTGATGGATTTCAGCCCAGAGGCTTAACCTAAAGGAGCTCCTCCCACCATGGCTGAACGTGGAGCATACCCCGGAGGACCTCCTCACCGGCGTTAGCTTCGCCTCTGGCGCCACGGGGTTCGACCCCTTGACCCCACAACTGGTGAACGTGTTCACCATGGACCAGGAGTTGGAGTTCTTTGACACATATCGTCAAAAACTCGTCGGCCTTGTCGGCGAGGCCGAGACCCGCCGCATCATCGACCACGCCTTCTTCTTTGTGTGCACCGGCACCGACGACATCGCCAACACCTACTTCATGACCCCTTATCGTGCCTTCGACTACGACATCCCGAGCTACGTGGACTTCCTCCTCGTCGGCGCCGAGGCCTTCCTCCGCAACACCAGCGCACGTGGCGCCAAGAAGATGGGGTTCACGGGGATGCCCCCCATCGGCTGCGTGCCCTCGCAGCGCACCATCGGCGGGCCCCAACGCCGCTGCGAGGCCCGCCGCAACTACGCCTCGCTCATGTACAACAAGGCCCTACAGGAGCTCATTGGCCGGCTAAACGCCGATCCCGGGTTCCACACCCACGTTGTCTACTTCAACATCTACGACATCATTGAGGAGCTCGCCATGCATGGGGAACGGTGGGGGTTCACGGAGATGACGCGTGGGTGCTGCGGGTCCGGGCTCATCGAGGTGACACAACTATGCAACACCCAGTACATGGGGGTGTGCGATGACGTGGACAAGCATGTGTTCTTCGACAGCTACCACCCCACACAGAGGGCGTATGAGGTCATAGTCGACCACATCTTCAAGTACTACGTGCCACTCATGCATCTCTGATCAATCCATTTATTTGTTCTTGTTAATTTGGTTATGGACTTGTGGTGTACTATCCGAGATGTTATTGTACTATGTGTGGAACACAATGATACTACTTCCGTCTATTAATTAGATATAATATGGATTTGAGAAATGGTGTGCCGGTACAAATTATGTCGGCTTGGGCCGGGCTTTCAGGCCCAGCCCAGTGTTTGCATAGGTATAGCTAAAATTATGACAATGCTATCACACTGTTCTAATTACGAAAATATTTTCTCTTCCATAAATTGATCTTATGTTTTTACCATTGCCATCAATTTTCATGTGTTACCAACTTACCATCCATCCACAAAAAATATATGCTCCGTCTGTTTTATTTATTTAAGGTGTATATTCTTTGAGAAGTCAAACTTTGTTTGTTTTCATAATGTTTTTACAGAATACTATAGACACACTCAATATCATTAAGAATCTATTTTCATGTTTAATTTATTTCGTATATTGTGGATGTTGATAGTTCTTCTTCTTTTGCATAGATGTTGATAGTTCTTCTATAAAGTACTGTTGCTGCAAGTACAAGCACATGTCATCAATGCCTACAAGGACGTATTTTTGGTTGACACCGATGGAAAACACACAAGATTGAGAGCCTGCGAACATTAATTTGTCAAATGAAATCGATGCATGGGATTCATCACGTACATATTTTTTACTCCCTCCGATCCAAATTAATTGACTTGAGTTTATCTAAATTCGAATGTATCTAGTACTAAAACATGTCTAGATATATCCGAATCTAGACAAACTCAAACTCAAGTCAATTAATCTGGATCGGATGGAGTAATGAAGTCTACTCTCACGATATATGCGATACTCTTTGCATATAGGAGTAAAGTTGAATCTATCATCAACAATGCTTTTTTTTAATATGTTCGTCCTAGTTACCAGACATATGGATTTTTTGTAAACTTTGTGGAAATTGTGGAAGTTGCTGGTGGCGATTTCTTTTTGATTTTCTTGGTAGCGATAGTATAATGGGTGTCCCGCTCCTCCTAAAGAAAATCATGTCGGTTTCCATAGGGTATTCCTACTAGTAGTCAGCTCCTGTGTCAACTTGCCTCCTCTTCCCTTTCCCTTGCTACAATACCAAAATAGAGTTCGAGAGGCCCCAGGCTAAAACAATGCCTCTCTCGCCAGTGTTGCTAGTGAGTAGTGAGAGATGGTGGAGGGCGGCGCTGGCGCCGGTAGATTAGCTAGGTGTCGTGGCTCTATGCTGGTAGTGCGCTTCTTGCCCGGTAGTGCAGGCAGAGCTCGGGGTGGTGCTGGCCGGACTTGGAGCTTAGGGTTAGGGTTTCCCCTTTGTTTTCCTCTATGTCGATGGTCAAAGCAGGGTGAAGCGAGGAGAGGCACCGTCTCCTCCAATAAATTAGGGGCCTGCACCTCCTTGTTGATCAATGTTGCTATGCTACTGCTTCTTCTTCTCCTGGTCAGCCGTGGTGGTGAGGGGGAGAGAAATGACGATGTGGCCGACAGATCTAGGAGGTGGCGAGGGTGTTGTTCCGTGGTGACGAATTGGTGAGTCACCGGGCGTCTTCCTTCTCTGAGCTTCACTAAGCTCTCGAGGTGGGAGGTGGTGATGCTCCTATCCAGCAAGGGCCCCTCTTCGATAAAGCGTCCATGTCATCCTTCTGGTGGCTTCTGTGCTGCCCATCTCTCTCGGCCGACCGTGGTGGCGAGGAAGAGATTGAGAATAGGCTTTCTATTGTGGGTCCTTGGCGACGCCTTGTTTGGTGATGTTGGGGGTTTCTGGAGCTTACCCCCTTTGCAGCAACTCTAGAGTGATGGCGAAGGTGCGCCACCACTGTGGCCATATGAGTGACCATGCTGCCCTTAGTCTGCATGGCCTGAGCTCATGCTTCCTCCTTCGGTGGAGGATCTTCTTCGACCTCGTCGCGGCGTGGCCCGCCGCTGCCTCTCCAAGTGGCTTCATCCCTGGTGGAGGCAACGGTGGCCGTGACTTGAGGTCACCGGCGTTAGGCGGAGGAGGAACCCTAGGCCTCAATTTTTTTTAGTTTTAGCTCTATGGTCCTTTTTGCAAAGGTGGAGGCTTTATCCTCAAATTCTTGGTTTCTTTGTACAAGACTTGTAAAGGGCCTCTTTGTAATTTTTCTCCCACCGGTTAATGAAGCTCTTCAGTCCTTAATGGCTTTTTACCGTGCAAAAAAAAGGTATTCCTAGGCAAGGGTATGTTTTTGGTCGGGCTTGACAAAGCCTTACCTCACAATGTCATGCTCATGGCCGTTGTGCCCATGCACATGCAGAGACGTGTCACCCAATTGAGGAAAATTCTTTACAAAACCCCCCGCATCACTTGCAGGGAAAACTTTATACTTGACTTACACATTTTACAACTAAATTTAAGTGTGAAATCCTTCCCACTCTTCCGTGGTGACATTCCAAAATTGTTAACCAAAGCTACTTTGTGCAGCTGAATATTCTCGGCATTCTTCATTACATTGGCGGTCACTGTCTTCGTAGCTAGAAAGACTGTTTACATATGAAATTGTGATAGCGTAGCTTGACCAGCTTTCCTGAACAGTTTTTTGATCTTTATTAGAACCCGCTGATTTGTGAGGCCCAAACATGTGTCTTTATTGGTAGTATAAAATGAGAGATGTCTCTTCATTAGTAGTGTATTAGAATGGGACATTAAACTTTTATATATCAAATATTTATTTGAATTCCCACCATGAACTATTTCGGTTGTCGTGTTTTTGCCTAAAAAGGATAAATGGTGAGATTTAAAATATTGCTTCTTAAGAACATAATTTATTATTTTTCTTTCATCTGCAAGCTTGTTTTTCATCAAAGTTTACAAAAAATGCAATCTTTTGGACCTTTTATTGAAACATTTTAAACTATTATTCAGGAAGCAACTTCTCCTATATATGAGATATTTCGCTGCTCTGATGTCACGGAACTCTTCCCTTGCTGGTCGAGTAAACAGAATGCATTGTCGGACAATGTTATTCAGCATGGACTAAACCTAAGATTTTCCAATCAAGTCCCATGAGGGTTCTAGTAAATCTTGATTCTGATGGTATGAAGTCCTTGAAATCATTTCTTTCTTTTTCTACACCTGTAATGACTAAAAAACTAGCAAACGTTGATGTTAGTCTGGGTTATTCTGTCAAACAGGTTAATTTATCTAGTAATGTACTTAGGCATATGGAGGTTGACCGTTTGACGGTTACTCCTAAGGCCTCTTTTCTTCCCGAATCTTTATCAGCCGAGGAGGAGGAGTTGCATGCCACAATAGATGGTCAACTGCTCTCTCACTTAGTTGGTGAAGTATCGGAGGTTGGTTTTGATGAGACGGAGCTGGGTTCACTGTTTGAACTGAAAGCTTCTGGTCGTAAATCAAAGAGCCAAAGGTCTCGGAAAAGGACCCGTGTATCCAAAAGCATTATTGTTTCTCAATGAATGGAATGTTTTCAAACAGCAGAGAACTTTGGGACTTGGCTAAACATCTATTCTTTGCCGATTGTGTAAGAGAACATAACTTGGATTTCTTGGGTATTTCTGAAACCGGTAGACGTGATTTCTCACAAGCTCTGCTCGATCGCCTTTCTGGTGGAGTGGACTTTACGTGGGTATCACGTCCTCCACGTGGTAGATCCGGGGGATCCTGTTAGGCGTCAGAGATGAGACTATGGAAGTCTTGGCCAGTTTGGTTGGAGATTTTTTTATTAAACTCCATATCCGCAACAAGGCCGATGATTACACATGGTCTCTAGTCGCTGTCTACGGGGCTGTCCAGGATGTTTATAAGGCTGACTTTCTGCGTGAGTTGGTAAATCTAGCTAAGGATAACCCGTATCCTATTCTTATAGGTGGGGACTTTAACTTGCTAATATTCCCTCATGAGAAAAGTCGGGGCAGGTTCGATGAACATTGGCCTTTCTTATTCAATGCTGTCATAGATAGCTTGGATTTAAGAGAGGTTACTATGGTTGGGAGACAGTTCACTTGGTCTAATAGTCTCCCAGAGCCGACTTATGAGAAATTAGATAGAGTACTTATGGATAAACTGTGGGAAGATAAGTTCCCATTGGTAACCGTTCGGGCTCTAGAGCGTATTGAGACTTTATCGGACCATGCTCCACTACTTTTATCTGTTGGAACACCATCACAAAGATCCAAACATAGCTTCAAGTTTGAGCTTGGATGGATTGAAAAAGATGGTTTTTTTGATTTAGTGAAAGACGTGTGGGAAAAACCGGTGGCTGGTCAAACGCCTATATAGCGGTGGAATAATAAAATGCGAGCTCTTCGTAAATTCCTTCGTGGTTGGGCCAGACATACTGCCGGTATCCTGAAAAAAGAAAAAATACGTCTTTCATCTATTATTGATGATTTGGAGGCTTCTACGGAAATAAGGCTTTTAACTGCATCTGAGATTGAGCTTAAGAAGCAATCGAATGCAGAAATTGCCAGAATTCTTCGCGAGGAAGAACTCAAGTGGTACCAACGCTCTAAAGTAAAATTCATCCTGGAAGGAGATGCGAATACAAGATACTTCCATGCTATTGCCAATGGCAAGCATAAGAAGAAACTTATTCACTCTTTGATTCAGGATGAAGGTATGATTGAGGGACAGGAGCAGCTAAAATATTACATTACAAAGTATTACAAATCATTGTTTGGGGCACCACCAGAAAACTCCATATCACTGGAGGAATCCCAAACACATGATATTCCTCAGGTTTCTGTTGAAGAAAACAAGTTTCTAACCGCCCCTTATACGGAGGAAGAGGTCAAGAAAGCTGTTTTTCAAATGGAACACAATAAAGCACCAGGACCTGACGGCTTTCCAGCTGAATTTTATCAGAAATTCTAGGAAGTTATTAAGGAGGATTTGATGCACTTGTTTCATGTTTTGCATGAAGGTCAGCTTGATATTTTTAGACTGAACTTTGGCAACATTATTTTACTTCCTAAAGTTATTAATGCAGAGCGAATACAACAATACCACCCAATGTGCCTTCTTAATGTAAGTTTTAAAATATTTACAAAGGTGACAACGATTAGGCTAAACTCAATAGCTGATAAAGTAGTGCGCCCTTCTCAAACGGTTTTTATGCAAGGAAGAAACATCTTAGACGGTGTAGTAATCCTGCATGAGACAATCCATGAACTTCACTCAAAGAAATTGAATGGAGTATTGTTCAAGATTGATTTTGAGAAGGCGTATGATAGAGTTGATTGGTCTTTCCTTCAGCAAACACTCCGTATGAAAGGTTTTTCTAAGGAGTGCGCGCTCTCATTCAGTCTTTTATTTCTGGGGGTAGTGTTGCTATAAATGTCAATGATGACATAGGCAAATACTTCCGGACAAGTAAAGGATTAAGACAAGAGGATCCACTTTCGCCTGTATTATTTAATATAGTGGCGGATATGTTGGCAATCCTTATTGAGAGGGCTAAGGCTGATGGCCAAATTGAAGGATTAGTTCCACATCTGGTAGATGGTGTACTATCAATCCTTCAATATACGGACGATACAATACTATTTATGGAGCATGATCTTGAAAAGGCTAAGAATCTGAAGTTAATACTCTCAGCTTTTGAGCAATTATCAAGATTGAAAATCAACTTCCATAAAAGTGATTTGTATTGTTTTGGCGAGGCTAAAAATGAGGCACATTTATATGCTGAGTTATTTGGTTGTGGCCATGGGCTCTTTCCTATTAACTATCTGGGCATACCGATACATTATCGGCGTCTCACGATAGCTGAATGGAAAGTGGTTGAGGAAAGACTACAAAAACGTCTTAATAGTTGGAAAGGAAAACTTTTATCCCTTGGTGGAAGACTTGTAATCATTAATTCAGTACTGACTAATATGGTACTGTATATGATCTCATTCTTTCAAATACCGAAAGGGGTCTTGAAGAAAGTGGATTATTTCCGCTCAAGATTCTTTTGGCAAGGGGATGGGGTGAAAAAGAAATATCGACTGGCTAAATGGACCATGGTTTGCCGACCAAAGGAACATGGTGGACTTGGCATACATGATTTGCAAGTCAAGAACACTGCACTCCTAGGTAAATGGCTATTCAAACTTCTCTCAGAAGAAGGAGTATGGCAAACCATTTTGTGGAGAAAATATATTGGATCCAAAGCGCTGTCTCAAGTGGTCTGGAAGCCAGGTGATTCACACTTTTGGGCTGGGCTAATGGCATCCAAAAAACATTTTCTACGCTCTGGTTCTTTTAATATTAAGGATGGATCACATATTAGGTTCTGGAAAGATAGATGGCTTGGCCAAATGTCCCTTAGAGAACAATATCCTGCTCTATATTCGATAGTTAGACATAAAGGGGATACACTTTCCAGGGTAATAGAATCTAATCCTCCTAATGCCTCTTTCCGTAGAAGTCTTATAGGTTCTAGACTACTATTATGGAACAATCTCTTATTTAGACTTTCTACGATACAGTTGTCGGAGTGTGTGGACGAATTTAACTGGAAGCTATTACAGAATGGTAAATTTTCTGTTGATTTGTTTTATAGAGCTTTGATCCAACCAAATATTCCAGTTGATGATAATAGTAGAATTTGGAAAATGAAAATACCCCTGAAAACAAAAGTATTTGCTTGGTATCTTCGAAAAGGGGTATTTCTTACAAAATATAATCTTGTTAAGAGGAATTGGCAAGGAAGCAAACAATGTGTCTTCTGTAATCATAATGAGACAATTAGACACTTATTCTTCGAGTGTAAATTTGCTCGTGCTATATGGTCAATCACCCAAGTGGCCTCTGGTTTATGTCCCCCTTCATCGGTTGCTAATGTTTTTGGCAATTGGTTGAATGAGATTGATGATAAATATGGAACTGTGTTTAGGGTGGGAGCGCTTGCCATTATTTGGTCGCTATGGCTATGTAGGAATGACAAGATTTTTAATAATATGGTGTTTTCTCCATTGCAGGTTATCTTCCGAGCCACGACGATCCTACGATCATGGGCAACTCTTCAACGTATGGAGTTCCGCGACTTGTTTGTGGAAGGGTGTATGCGTTTGGAGGCCGTGGCGCGGGATATTTTTTCTAGACATGGATGGCAGCGTGACCTACGATTAGAAATATCATAGTCACAGTCCATTGTGTTATCTATACGTTTGTACTTTTTATGCTATTACTACTGGTTGTAAGTTGTGAAGATCTTCGGCTGTGTGCATCCTAGTTATGCAGAGGCGGGGTGTAAACATTGCTTTGAGTAATAAAACGCCCATTTCCAAAAAAAAGATTCTAGTAATTGGTTATTTCAATGTGAACTTTGTTGTGAGTTTTATTTTACCACAGAACATGATTTGAGTTATTGAGGGAATCGACGATCTTCCTTGCCTGGACGCCAAGTCATGTGTCGAAGGGCTTCCCATTGGACACGAATTTCACATTCAGCACATACAACTAGCTAGCCTTAGATCGCCTTGCTAAAAAAAAAGAAGCGAACCTCAGATTGCCTCGAGGTCATCCCCCAATTGTAAACCAGCAATATTCTCATTGTAACATGCTACCATCAAATAAATTCAGGCATAAATGCGACAATGTTGGAGGTGTAATTTTGTCACGAAAATAAACGACAAAATTCAGCAGCACATTTGTGTGCTAGATATACCACGGTGCTCCATTTGTGGCTTCTTAAAGCCTCCAATTCTGTACCCCAACCATCGAATTTGCATAATAAAGATGCTTGCCCCTTAAAAACAGAGAGTACGTATTTCTCTCGTATTTCTGGAGAACTTTGTGCGAGTTTGGCAAATTAGCTGAATTTTAACCATATGATGTTTATTCACGGAATTTAGTGTCACCCCCTCTAGAAATGTTAATGTCGACATCTAGATCCCTAACTACCACATGCACCATCGATGTCACCCAGCCTCTACATCACTTTTGGGAAATATTGTACAACCGTATTTTGGCCGCCAAAGTTTGGAACCTGTTGCCACTCCCAAAGTGCCATTCCAAAACTGCTAACCAAGCTAAATAGTCCTCTCAGCGGTCCCTATACTAGCTTGTGACACCTTTCCTTCTCTACGGTCACTATCTTCTTAGCTGCGTACCTTGTTCAGTTTTCCTAAACAGTTCTCTGAACGTACATTAGTACTACGAAGGTTGCGAGGTCGGAACATTTTATCATTAGTGTCATTCCAAAACTATTAGGCAATCAAAACGTCCTATGAGCGGTCCCAACATTTGTGACACACTACCTTCCTAGTGACAACCGTCTTCTTAATTTGCCAGAAGACTGTTTTAGATACCAAAAATGTCATGGTGGAAGTTGTTCAGTTTTCCTGAACAGTTCTTTGATCTTCATTTGGAGAGTAAATTCCACTTTGTACCCTTTACTTCGACTTTTTTGACACCACTTTTGCTTCGCCCCCTCTTTTAAACTTTGAGAAACAAAAACTCGATACCGATTGTTTAGAGTACCGTACGAACCCGAAGTTCGTATGGTTCTCTTAGACATATACTCACCATATACGTATACTTATGAGTCTGGGGAAGGAGAAAATCGGAAGTTATATAACAACAACAAAAAAAATGACATGTAAAGACGTAGATCATGATAATGGGAGGTGGGATCAGCCGACTGAAACATGGATTATACCCAGTTCGACTGAGTACACATATACAAAGATACACGTGGGCTCGATATGGGTTTCGACCGGTCAAAAAAATAAAACGGCCCACACAGCTTAAGTTTAGGGGAGGACCGATACTACAGGACGCCCGCGCTACACCGAGGACAAAATGCTGTCGGCGTAGGCCAAAATGCCCTCGGCATTTCGATACGCCGACGGCTGCCTTCGGTGTAGCCTCCTCGGCAAAGGTCTCCCTCGATGGAGCACATAGAAGCCGTCGGCGTATCGAAATACCGTCGGCGTAGGACGTCGGCATAGCCTGTCGGCCGGTTGCAAAAATATATTTTTATAAAAAAATAATATATTTTTTTAAAAAAATTCTTCTCAATTTTTTTAATCTTTGAATTGTTTGACTCATTAATCTCTCACTTTGAACATTTTTAACACTAACTACACTTAATATTTGATTAAATTGCAGTCTTGGTCAAACTTTTTGGCCGGTCACCCATCCTAATACTACTCCAGCTCTAATACGCTTAACTTCCTCGTTCCTTCAGGATCTGTTTTCGCAAAGTAATTCATACATTGTTGTCAATACTATGATATCAATCCTATTAACTCTTATGTCATCAAGTCAAATGTTTATATTTTTTGAAATTACAAACAATTATTTTAGTAAACATTAATAAATAAGTAAAAATATTATTGAATTCATTTTTTTTACTTTTTTGTATTTTTCTATTTAATATGGAATAATTAATATCTTTAAATCCGTAGATCGGAATTCGACAAATAATATGTCTAAATTGATCAGAAAAATTAGAGGAATCCAAATATAATATCTATATCAACTAATCACAAACGCTCCATTTTTGAATTAGCTATTTGTTGGTTTCTTCAAAAAATCCTACTTTTTTGCGCTCGGAAAATAAAAAATGGATTTTCGGTGCGACGAAAAGGAAAACTTGCATTGGATCTTTGATAAAATAGCATATTTTGAAACTAAAAATGATTTTTTTTAAAAAAAATGAGCATCGGATTATGTACATATAGTTCATATCTGACTCACTTCCTACCGATTCGGCGAGAATTTATCTTTTTCACGAGGGGTGGATAGAAAGGTTTAGGATTCCCCTGTTGAGAAATTGTCCATATAAGGTGGTCTAGTATGTTTGTAAAATGTGGTGGTAGCATTTTGGATTAGCCATTTGGTGGTTGCTTTATAAAATTGTCCGTTTTTTGTGCTCGAAAAATGAAAAATGGCTTTTTGGTGCGGCAAAAAGGAAAACTTCCTCTTACAACATTGTTCATCATCCCATGATGCACATATATGCATAATATTGGCACATTATCACAAAATATGCCTTGATTCTACCCTTAGCATTGGTCATTTGACCCGAAAGCCAAGAAACCTCGAATGAGATAGGTCATTTTGTGAAGGTTTTTTTAGACATAATTAATATACCAGGTTTGATATTTTTCCTTGTAACTATGTCACATAATATGATACCACGCGAAGGTTTCATATTGTTTCGATCATTTTTGAATTTTTTATGCCCGCTTTAAACTATCGGAAAACTTTGTCGAACGACGGGCATGAAGATTCTTACCTCGGGCCGAGCCTCGCTAAACTTACATTGGATCTTTGATAAAATAGAATTTTTTGAACCTAAAAATGATTTTTGTAAAAAACATGAGCGTCGTATCATGTACCTGTAGTTCATATCTGACCCACTTCCTACCGATTCGGCAGGAATTTATCTTTTTCACCAGAGATGGACGAAAAAGTTTCGGATTCCCCTGTTGGGACATTATCCATATAAGATGGTCTAGTATTTTTGTAAATTATGGTGGTATCATTTTGAATTATCTTCACAAAGCCGTCCATTTTTTATGCTCAGAAAATAAAAAAGGTTTTTTGGTACGACGAAAAGGAAAACTTCCTCTTGCAACATTGTTCGCCATCCCATGATGCACAAGTATGCACAATATGGACACATCATCACAAACTATGTCTTGATTCTAGCCATAACATTGGCCATTTGACCCGAAAGCCAAGAAACCTCGAATGCGATAGGTCATTTTGTGAAGGTTTTTTTCAGACATAATCAATATGCCAAGTTTGATATTTTTTACTTGTAACTATGTCACATAATATGATACCACGCGAAGGTTTCACATTGTTTTGATTGTTTTTGAATTTTTATGCCCGTTTTAAACTATCATCAAACTTTGTTGAACAGCGGGCATGAAGATTCTTAGCTTGGGGCCGAGCGCTAAACTTGCATTGGATCTCTGATAAAATAGCACATTGTAAACCTCAAAATGATTTTTATAAAAAACATGAGCATCGGATCATATATATGTAGTTCATATCTGACCCACTTCCTTTCGATTGGCAGGAATTTATCTTTTTCATCAGGAGTGGACGGAAAGGTTTCAGATCCCCCTGTTGGGACATTGTCCATATAAGGTGGTTTAGTATTTTTGTAAAATATGGTGGTAGCATTTTGAATTATCCATTTGGTGGTTGCTTTACAAAACCGTCGATTTTTTATGCTTAGAAAATGAAAAATGGCGTTTTGGTGCGACGAAAAGGAAACTTTTCTCCTGCAACATTATTCGCCATCCCATGATGCACATGTATGCACAATATGGGCACATTATCACAAACTATGCCTTGATTTTAGCCATAATATTGATCATTTGATCCGAAAGCCAAGAAACCTCGAATGAGATTAGGTCATTTTGTGAAGGTTTTTTCAGACATAATCAATATGCCAAGTTTGATATTTTTTCTTGTAACTATGTCACATAATATGACACCACGCGAAGGTTTCACATTGTTTCGATCGTTTTTGAATTTTTATGCCCATTTTAAACTATATATAATGTTTTATGTTTCACTTAATTTTTATGTAATATTTGAGTGTAGATAGGTAGATCTTATTTTTCTGCAAATTTTGATATATTTGTATTTTTCCGAATTAGAATGATTTAGTTATGATTTTTCAAAGTTTAATGAGGTAAAAGGAAAAATAGCCACGCCAGGGCAGCCTTCGGCGTAGCATGGGATACGTTGAGGGCAATTCTACGCTGACGGCCGCGGAGGGGAGCTGGCCTGGACGATGGCTACGCCGACGGTCCTAAAGTTTGGCTGTCGGCGTAGCTCCCAGCCCTCGGCATAGCTTTCTATTCCTGTAGTGCGAAGCACACCTCTTTTGACACTACTTACACCATTTAGCAAGTTTTTATCCTAATTACCTCATTTAGTAAAACTCGTGCCAATTTTTACCCTTTCTAAAAGGTTTGTCAGCTTTTTTGACTGATTGATCCTAGCTGTCGTACCTACCCAAGGCGGTTTCTTATGTCGGTTTTCTCACACAGCCAAACTGGTACACATCGAGTTCAGGCAGCTAGCTAGCTAACTAACAGCAGCAGCAGCAGCGTACTAGCAGCTCACTAACAACCATGAGTTCTTGACAATCAACCGACCAAAAAACATTTACAGCTACCAGCAGCACTGCTACTGCGCTAGCTTCACTACATTGCCTCGATCCTTTGTTGTCATAATACATTGCACCGGTGTTAGCAGATGGAAAGATAAGCTGCGCAAGAAGCAGGGCACACTTTCTTCTCCTTCAACTTGCTGAGCTAGCTCCATCGGTAGCGCCGCCCCATGGGCTAGCTTGGGCTTTCGATGCCAACTTCGTCCTTACCATCATCCTCTCGAAGGCGTAGAATCAACCTGGCAAGACCCATGATGTACTCTGCTTTCGTAATGCAACTAAGAATGACACCAACTGATGACGCTGAATGTGGAGAAAAACCATGGCACATGTACCTAATAGCTGGGACCCACTGGTCTAAATGCTCACAAAATTTTAGAAGTGGTGAAAATTGACACTACTTTTGTTAAATGGGGTATTAAGAATAAAACTTGCTAAATGGGGTAATTTAAGTTGAAAACGTGGAAGTAGGGGGTAAAAAGATAGAATTTACTCTTATTTGAGTTTGTCCTTTTTTTCTTGGAAAAGAGTCTATATTAATATCACGAAGATACCAATTACATCTAACATCTGCAACAACGCATTCCCTAGCGCCCTTACAGATGCACACAACCCAAAAAAAAAAGAAAATAAAATTAAAAAAAGTCCTGTTATAAAGAACTATTCCTCAAAGCAACGACACTGACACCACCAGAACAACATCAAAAGTCCAACCACTCCAATAGCAACCCCCTTAAGAAGAAAATAGTACACAAACACCGTCATGGGCCAATCAAAGATCATAGGTTTTTTCACCCTGGACAAAAGTCCTCGCGCAAAACAATGCCTTTCACAATGCCATTGCCAGGTACAACCAATTAAGATAAGACTTTGGATTTTTAGTCTGTAAGGTAAGACTGAGAATTCCTTTTGTGTTGTCACCTCCCACAAACAGTCGATGCTGCGAGTCACAGACCACAAAGGATCAAATCACCATCACCGCCCTCATGTTCCCGCTTTCCTGAATTCTCCGCATCTGACTTCACCATGGATCATCAAAGACATGAAACATGACGGTAACAAACAGCAGAGCTTTGCAACGCTCCCGCTGAAACCAAACGGCCAAAAAAAACATGGATACGCATGGTTGAATACCTTCCGATACAACAATCTCCATGCATGATGCGTCGATGAGAGTTCGGTAACAGAGCCTTCCAGAACTTGACACTAGCCAGATCAACAAGGGAAGACATCAAGAAGATCTCCGTCCTCGCGAGGGAGGAACTCTAGGACCACCGCCATTATTCGAGACACTCGTAGGCCCCCATGCCGCTAGCCTCTCCAGCACGAAGACAACGGGCAAGGAACCTGCAGAAGGCTGAGACGTCGAAGGGATCGGGGACCCCCACAACCACAGCCCAACCCGGGCTCCTCCAATCCCGATCAACGGCCGAAAGGTCCGAATCGTGGTCAAGTAGCCAGATCGCACGCACTGGTTATCAGCGCCATCGCCGGTGGCCACACTGGTGGCGCCCCACCGCCTCCAGGTCGCCGCCCCACCGCTGGAGGCCTCATGCCCTGGCCTCGCCTAGGCTACGCCGCCCTGCTCCCTCAATCCACGCCACGCCGCCTCCCACGTGACGCAATTGGGCACCCAACACCACCCACCGTTGTTCTGACCGGATGGGCGCCGCCACCACCGTGGCCGGGGCCGATGGCCGGGACCGTGGGAGGGATTGTTAGGTCCAACTCTGTTATAGATAGTTAAATACGGAGTTTGTTTACTATTCTGTTGTGTGAAAAAAAGGATCGCTGAATTTGAAATTCTTGTGCAAAAAAGTTTCATATTGTCAATGCCGCCTTTCCGGTTCGTAGCCTAATAAGTTAGTAATTCAGGTAAAAAGTTTGGTCATTTTTTATGTTCCTAGCTAGTCTATAAGTAAATTAGGTACAGAAATGCTGCTAAACCGCAAGGGCAATCAAGCACGTAATAATGGCCATTAGGGAATGATGCATTTTC
Organism: Avena sativa; assembly: GCA_916181665.1. Classification (NCBI taxonomy): domain Eukaryota; kingdom Viridiplantae; phylum Streptophyta; class Magnoliopsida; order Poales; family Poaceae; genus Avena; species Avena sativa. Next base: position 528,092,252 of record OV702299.1, read on the forward strand.
GGTTGGGACGGATATGGCAGAACAAGGTACGTAGTGTACATGGATGGATGGATGGATGGATGGCCCTGTTCAATTTCGTCAAGTGGACGGAGATGATCGGTGCTTGCATGGGATTCATCGTGTACACATTCATATATACACTTATTATTTGGGCCAATTGAAGTGTGAAAGCAACGGCGATCGAGCGGTTGCACGTAAAGGTCACAGGCAGCGCGGCAGATATCGACAGGTAGACGTACGACTGCTAACCGACGAGCATCAATGCGTGATGCATGGCTGCCTCCTCTCTTTTTGATCGAGCGATCCAAGCAGGGACTCCACAGACAAAAAAATGGCTCCGTTGGATCATGTGTAAAACATTTTTGCGCTATGTTGAGCCTCATTCGATCGATCCTCAAAACATAGTGTACAGAGTAATCGTCCAAAATCATAAGATAATAGGTATAACCAGAATTACTCGGAACCGGCGAGGTCCAAACATCACTATGAAGAAGTTTAAAAAGGAAAAGACGCGACTGTGGAGGAAGAATTAAACGGAAGACGAATATGTTTGACTAGACGACATGCTTTACAAGAATGAGCATCCGTTTTATTATAAGTAAAATCAAATCCTTGCAGTATTTGACGAAGTGCGGTGGAGCTAGGATGGCCGAGACGGACGTGCCATAGGTCGACACCGGCGGAGAGGGCGAGTGGGCTACTGGCGGTGGTGGAGGACGACCAAACAGGGTACAAATCGCCGGGCTGTCACTGCGGTGGAGAAGCATCCGAGTACGACCATCCTTAACAGAAAAATCATAAGCGTCAAATTCCACAGTCACAGAGTTATCGCGAGCAAGAGAACAAACGGAAACAAGGTTTTAGATTAAATGAGGGGAAACGATGACATTATTGAGAGAAAGAGGGGTGAAGGTGGAGGGAAAAGAGGCGCAGCCAGTGTGAGTGATAGGAGGAGCATGACCGTTGCCGACGATTATGCGGGAGGAAGTGGAGGCGGGAGTAGAATTAGAGAGATTACCGGGGTGAGCGGCCATGTGCGCGGAGGCGCCGGTGTCCATGAACCAATCGCCGCCACCGCCGTACGCGCCCGCCGTGGGGGCGGTCTGTAGAGCGGTCAGCAGAGCGGGGTCCCACTGGGCCGTGCTCGGGGGCGCGGCATAGTAGGCGGGAGGAGCCGGGGGTGCAGCGTAGCCGGTCGCGACGGCGGGCTAGGGCGCCGCGAAGAGGGCCTAGTGCAAGGCCGGACGCGGCCCCATGGTGCCCGGGTATGGGGCGCGCGACACAGACATGGTGTAGGCGTGGACGACCCCGGTCTAGGGGTTATGGCCGGCGATCCATGGCGGCGTGGGGGAGATCTGCTGCGGTGGACGCGGCTGGAGGCGGTGGCGGTGTCACCGGCGTTGCCACCGCCGTTGCCACCACCGTTGCGACAACGATGACGGCGCCCTCCGTTGCCATGACCATTGCCGCCGCCGTTGGTGGGAGGTAGGGCACGAATGGCGGGGGCGAGTAGAAGCCCGGAGGCGGGCCAGAAGCGCGAGGTGCAGAGGCCGGGGCGCGAGACGCGGGGGCATGGCCGCCCCGGGAAAAGCCGGCGACGAAGGCGATGTGGGCCGCCCGAGCCCGGAGGTGCTTTATCCGGCGCTCCTCAAGACTGAGATAGTCCACGGCCTGCTCGAAAGTCGGCGTGGTGAGGAGCATGAGTTTCGAGGCGGCGTTGCTAAGATCCTCGCCGAGGCCGGCCGACAGCATGGAGAGCATGATCTTGTCATCGATCGGGAACTCCAAGTCGCGAAGGTCGTCGGAGAGGCTCTTGAGACGGAGGCAGTAGTCGTCGAGGGAGAGGTCGTTTTGGTGGGTGCCGAAGAACTCCTGTTGGAGGAACGTGACGCGCTGGATCTTGTTGTCGGTGAAGAGGCCGGTGATCTTGGTCCAGACGGTGCGCACGGAGTCGCCGTCGCGGACAACGGTGCGAAAGATCTCGTTGGAGACGGTCTGGAAAAACCAGCGGATGATGGTCACGTCGATGGCCAACCAATCGGGGTCGTGCGGCATGGCGAGGAGGTCAATGGTGTCGTCGACATGATCAAGGAGATCATACTCACGGAAGAGAAGGCCGAAGTATGTCTTCCACAGGAAGAAATTGGCAACGGTGTGAGAGAGCTTCACCGGCACGCGCTCGAGGATGGGGACGTCGCGGCGACGGAGGGGCCGGCGAAGGGGTTGCTGCTGCCGGAGGCGAGAGAGTTGAAGGGGTTCTCGGAGGAGGGGGAGTTGAAATCGGCCATGGCGAAGGTAGGAGGAAGGGACGGAGGAGGTGGGTGTAGGACGAAAGCGGTGGAGTTGGGGAAGGAGGAGGGCCGGCGGCGCCTTGGAGGAGAAGGAGGCGGCGGCTAGGGTTTGGAGGGAGAAGGCCGGCGGCGCCCAGGGAAAGGAGGGGCGGCGGCTAAGATAGGGAGATCGTAGTTAGGCTGATACCATGTGAAAAGGTATGGGAGAATGCACAACACCAATTAAACTGGCTGCTCATGTATATATAGACAATGTTACATGTACAACTCTAAAAATACACGGGACCTATAACTAACACAATACATATCTCAACACATAGGATACAATCTTGCCTATATGCTGCATCACAGATTCACAGCTCGATATATATATGTTTAATTCTTGTCTGATCTTGTACGCGTGTACTACTAGTAGTACGTGCTAATCACTATCAGACCTAATTGCATGCGAACATTTAATTAACTACTACGTACATGTGTGGCTATTCAGACGGAGAGTGTCGGTCCGCATCATGCATATCCTTAATGAGCTTGTCCTACCAGTAGTACTACTTACCTAGTGAATCCTGCTCTTACATATGAAGTGTGTGCCGCTGTGTCAGCTTACTACTACGAAGCTAAATTTGGCCAATAAAATAAAATTTGACAGGACCATCAATTCAAGGCCATCGCCGTCGTGCCCTATTATGGCGTCTAACCGAATTTAGCGTTTAATCGACATGGCCATAGCCACTCCAACCGTACTTGGATTGGATCTCCCAGTAGCTAGCTAGCTGGCTGGCTGGCTCTAAGGGACATGTATATAAATAGAGAGGGGGAGTAGAGCCAAGCATACACTCAGTACACACATCCTCCATTGCAGCTACATTTGGTTGGGGCCAACCACACGCTACAGCTAACTCTACCTTAGCTAGCTACTAGCCAGCCACCAGCTACATACAGAGATGCGGCGGCTGCAGGAGCTCGCCCTCGTGGTTGTGGCAATGGCGGCCCTGGCCGTGGTGCGGCCGGCGACGTGCCGGGAGCAGACCAACTGGACGGCGGAGCTAATGGCGCAGCAGGAGTGGCAGAGGCCGAGGACGACGGCGGTGCTGGTGTTCGGTGACTCCATCGTGGACCCCGGCAACAACAACAACCTCCACACCCAGATCAAGGCCAACCATGCGCCCTACGGCAAGGACTTCCTCAACCACGTCGCCACCGGACGATTCTCCAACGGCCTCGTGCCATCCGACTTTGTTGGTACGTACGCCATTATTTTTTTCATCATCTATACAAGTTCTTATTAATTTTGTCGGTGTCAGTATATTTTTTAGTCCAACTAAAACAAGTTAATTAGTAGGAAACACACGGAGCACTACAGGAAAGAATTAAGGCACCGACCGTCTTTTCGTTGGTGTAGGGCACGAGCCGGGCAACCCAGCAGAACGGCCGTCGGTCCAGTCAAGCCGTCGGCGTAGGATAGTATAGGCCAGCGGCAGTCGTCGGCATAGGATAGTATAGGCCAGCGGCAGTCGTCGGCATAGGTTTGGTCATTAACATAGGCATGGAAAGATCGTCGGCGTAGCGGTTGAGACGTGGACCCGGACGAACAACGAAGTGATGGTGTCACACCTACGCCGATGGCTTGGCAGTTGGCGCAAGTTTTTTTACTTTCTACCCCCACTCCCTCGGATCACTTTTTAGTCTTTGAATAATTAAAAGAAAAATGGTAAAAACTTAAAATTTGAAATTCCTTTGAGATGTAGTTAGGTAATATGATTTAGTTCTTAGGAAAAATAAAAAACACAAATTTCGATATTTTTTGCAAAATAAAACATCATGTCTTGCTAGAACAACCATAACTTGTGCATACGACCTCGGATCAAAAAGTTTTTTATATGAAAATCGATCCACACAGAAAGTTACATCTGCTCAAAACCACCTATGGTCGTTTACCAGATTTTTTAGATTTCTCAAATTCAAAAGGGATTTTTATATGATTTTTTGACTATTAGATAAATTTTATTTGGAAAACCTTGTAATATACTATTAAATAGCGATGATGCATGATTCAAAAGATGATACAGATGTCATATTTGAATTTCTCACATTTTTATGATCAATTTAGACATATTATTTGCTAAATTCTGATTTACGGACATGTATATATATGAATTATTCCATATTAAATGGATAAATGCAGAAAAAAGTAAAATTAATTTTATTATAATTTGAATTCATTATTATTATTATCTATCTATTTTTGTTTATTTTAATAATTATTTGCAATCAAATAAATAAGGGAGTGCTACATCATGACCCAAGGGTTAATAGGATTAATAGGATAGTATTATCAACAAAGCATAGTGTGACTATTAGAAAGCTCATTCGGAAGGAACGAATAAGTTAAGTGTGATAAGACTAGAGTAGTCTGAGAATGAGTGACCAAGTAGGAAGTGTAATCACGAATATTATTAACTCTAAGTATTATTCCATTTTATAAAATTATTCCATATTAAATGTGATCACAAGGTTAAGCAAGCAACATGTTTTATAGTCACCACGTGTACAAAGCCTTTGTATGATTGTGCAAGTAAGTTTATGGTCTAACTGCGCCTAACTGACAAGAGGAAATAGCGTGCACTTGTATTAAAGTTTAACTTTGGCCAACTAACACAATAATGGAATGCCGCATGGTAGTATAATATTAGAATTACTAGCAAAATACATTTTATGCAACTCAGATAATACTAACCACATGATCCATGAATTGTTAAACAAACCTTAGTTCAACACAACATTATAGAATCATGTGCTACACTGCTTTATCTCCGTGGAAGTGCAGTTTGTCCTTTAATTAGCTTGAAAAGTATAAATACCTTACGAGAGCTTGTTTCCTAGAAACTTCAGAAGTTATTTATTAGAATAAAAATTGTACATATACACTAGACATGTAGTATTTATATACTCCCTCCGATAAATGACACTTATTATGGATCGGAGTGAGTGCAATTTTTCATTGAATTTTTTTTAAGTTGATTTTATACAAGATGACAAATATGTGGAGCAAAATAGACTTTTTTTTTCTTTCTGAAGAAACAAATGTTTTTTTAATCCTACAAATTGACGTATTAGTTAGTAATATTTTATCATAGGTATAAAAGGATTTTTTCATTCTTGGAAAAATTATATTTTTAATTTTAAATTCCAGGTTGGGCCCAGGTGGCAAAACGTCACTCTTATGTGGACCAATAATTAAGTCCCCTTGCTTTCTCTTATAATTTCTCATGCATGACCCCGGCCCAACAGGTAGCACGTTGTCATATACTTAATCCACTAGTCAGCTGCAGGCATGTGGGCCCGTAATTTCAGTTTACGGCTTGGGTAGGTCAATTAATCACTGGTTGATGGGCCATATTTCAGCCCAGAAGCTTCACGTGAAGACGCTAGTGGCTTCGTGGCTCAATGTGGAGCACACCCCGGAGGACCTCCTCACCGGCGTCAGCTTCGCCTCCGGTGCCACTGGATACGATCCTCTCACTCCTAAAATTGTGGTAAGTTATCATCTAAAAGTACTTTCGTACTTAAGTTACATATATAGTTTCGGTCCATGTAAATACAAGGTCAAAATAAAAAGTTGTGCTTCTGTTTATAAAAACTAAATAGAAATTTGTAATGTCATGGTCCCATTCTGGTCATTTTTTTTTTGTGGGTAGCATTCACGTAACTTCTTAATGCAGGGCGTGATCACACTGGAGCAGCAGCTGGAGTACTTCGACGAGTACCGTGGCAAGCTGGTGGCCATCGCCGGCGAGGAGGAAACACAAAGGATCATCGATGACGCCTTCTTCTTCGTTTGCGCCGGCACAGACGACGTAGCCAACACCTACTTCACAACTCCATTCCGGAGAATAGAGTACGACATCCCGTCCTACGTGGACCTCCTACTCGTAGGCGTCGACAAGTTCCTCCGCAGCCTCAACAAACGAGGCGCCAAGTTGATCGGCTTCGTAGGCTTGCCACCCATCGGATGTGTGCCATCACAGCGGACGGTGGGTGGCGGGCTCCACCGCCGCTGCGAACCCAAGCGTAACTATGCGGCACAGCTCTACAACTCGAAGGTGCAGGAGCTCATCGCTGGGATGACCTCGGAGCCAGGGTTCCACACCCGTGTTGTCTACCTAGGCATCTATGACATCATACTCGAGCTCGCCGAAAACGGGGAGAAGTGGGGGTTCACGGAGACGACCCTTGGGTGCTGTGGGACCGGGCTCATCGAGGTGACACAGTTGTGCGACACAAGGTTCATGGGGGTATGTGACGATCTTCTTTGATAGCTTCCACCCCACAGAAAGAGCGTACAAGATCATCGTCGACTACATGTGGGACACATATGGCCATCTCCTGCAACCTTGAATTGAGTTCCTTTACATCGAGGATCGATGTACATGGATCAATTGAGAAGGAAATGTTAGGCAACATGTATAATTGTTGAGACATTTCCTTTACTATATGAGATCCGCTCATGCATCATGCAAGTGATCACTAGGTGGGTCTGTCGGTCCCCAAAACATGGTGAAATGTATAGGAAAAATGGTGGTGTACACCTTGAAGTGAATATGTACTATCAATGACTCAATCATATATCACTTATACATATACATACATGTAGTACTTCTTTGTCACTCTAAACATTCTCAACATTTAATTAATAGACCTTTTAGTGAGTTCGTTAAAGAAGCTGATTCCAGATTTTGAGTATGTATGTTTACATAATTTGGCAGAATGGACGAAAATAACCCAAAAAAATAACAATTTCACGAAATGAACTCTGGCCAGAAGAAATTCACGGAACTAACCCCTTTTGCAACGCCACACAGCGTGGCGCCGCACCCTGAAGAGCGGCGCCACTAGACCTGGCGCCGCGCACCTGCCAGCGTGGAGCCCCGCGGGCCCGGTCCCGATAGTGCGGCGCCTTGTAGCCTGGCGCCGCACTGTGTAGTGCGGCGCCGTTGCGCCTGGCGCCGCACTTTAGGTCATGTACCAGCGCGCGAGCCAGCCCTCCCAGACCCATCTCATTGCCTTCCTCTCCCAGGCTCGAACAGACGGCGGCGGCGGCGGCTCTCCACGTAATCTCCCCCCAAGCCAGATTGGTGAATTTCTTCCAAGATTTGTGCTCCCAATCCCCTCCCCCAGGTATTCTCTCTAATCCCTCTCAATTACATCCACAAATTTCTCCTTTTTTCTCCCTTATTTGCAATTTTTGGTCTAACCCTAGATTGGATGGTGAAACCATAGATTGTATGAACCATTGCCATGTTTACTTGATCTTTAGGTTTAGGAATGCTTGTAAGTTGGATCTTGAAACCCTAGATTGCAATATTAGGAATGCATGTAGAACCCTAGCTATTTTGGGATAGTGAAACCCTAGAATTATAGGTAGAGTAGGAGGAAATTTTTGTTCGTGTTAGAACTAGATGCTAGATGCTAGAACTATATGTGTAAACTATAGTTGGAATAAGATGGACATTTTGTAATTGTTCTTATTCTCTCTATTGTTTTGAATATGTAGGATGGCTCTAAACCCCCTTCTAAACAATGCTCACTATGATGTTCAACACCGTGCCTACAAGATGTCGGAGAAGAGACAGGTACTAAAAACTTCAATGCAAGTCGAACAAGATGCCATGTTTGTTTAGATGGAAATCTAACATTTTTCCATTGTATGTTTGCAGGAGCTTCAACCCCTTCGACTTAGGTACCACGAGGTCTCGTCCGACAAGATGCGTTATGATGCGCGGTACACTCCGTACATCCAGCAGCTAGGACTCCTCCCCTTTATCCACATGGTCACTCGGTCCACACCGGCCTTCAACCCTGCTGCGATCACCGTTCTTGTGGACCGATGGAGGCCGGAGACGCACACGTTTCACCTTAGGACCGGTGAGACTACGATCACCTTGCAGGACATGAGCATGATCCTGGCACTCCCAATCGAGGGAAACCCTGTGTGCATGTCCTCGGATTCAGACGGGTGGCGTGAGCAGATGGTCGACCTTATAGGGAAGGATCCACCCGAGGCTATAAACAAGAAGGGGGGAAAACTGAGGGTCGCTGCCGGGGCTACTTTTACTTGGATCATCCAGAATTTCAAGATTTGCCCCGAGGATGCCGATGAGGAGACGATCAAGACATACACTCGTGTGTATGTCTGGTACATTATCACGAGGACTCTGTTTCCTGACAGCAGTGGGGATCGTGCTCAGTGGCATTGGCTCAAGTTGCTGTTTTTTTTCGACTCTACCTTCAGTTGGGGTTCTGCGGCGTTGGCCTGGTTGTACCGTCAGGTAATGAGTTATTTACAAATGTTGTTGTATATTTCTGCACTATCTCAAAAAAAAATTGTTCTTACCAAATGGTTGTTCACTTCATCTGCAGCTGGATGATGCTTGCCTTAGGAGCTCCGCCGATTCAGGGATTGGTGGTTGTTTGCTCCTTCTTTCGGTGTGGAGCTGGGAACGCTTCTCCATTGGATGGCCGAGATTGTTGTCATTCAATCCTTACATTGATAACGGCAACAACTACCTTCTCCCCACGTGGGCTTACAAGTGGGATGTGGTCTCCGAACCGCCAACGGACCCACTGGAGGCGTACAAGAGGTACACCAACGAGTTTGACACGATCACCATGGATCAGGTAATTTCAGCGACGGCGGTCAATTATATGTCTTGAACTTGTAATCTTTGACCCTGACATGAGTGTGGTATGATGCAGGTGACGTGGGAGCCATACGGTCGAGGGGACCGCTTTGGTGTCCCGGAGGACTATCGCCTTAACCCTATTTGCCTCAGAGAATTTCGTCTGTGGCTAATGCGTTGCCCCATGGTGTGCATGTGGGCTGTTGAGTATCACCAGCCTCACCGTGTCATGACCCAGTTTGGGTTATTTCAGACTGTACCGCCTGAGTGGAAGGACACGGACATAGGGCTCCATAGGTAAGCTATTAACTGCTTTACCATGTGATGTGCTTATCATTCGCCAAATAACGCTTTTTGACTTGTTGTTGTTGTGTGCAGCTTGGACAGGAAGAAGCAGAGGAAGGAGAAGGATTGGCCCAAGCTTCATAGGAAGCACCTTGAGAAATTCAGGAGGTGTGTGACCGAGGCTAGGAAAGCAAAAGGAGCACAGGATAGGCCCTTCAGTCGGGATGCTTTCAACAACTACATCGCATGGTTCGTTGACAACGCGCGGGTGGAGATATACCCACGGGCATTTCGGGATTCGATCTTGGAGGAGCCATTGGTGTTTGATGAGCTTTCAACCGAACAATACAACATCATGGTCAGAGAAGGGCGGCAAACCGAGTTTGCTCCCTTGGTCAACTTTGTGGTAAAGTGTGCCGAGTTTTTCCGTCTAGGCGCTTCTCACACCTTGCATGGATAACTTACTAGTTTCTTGTCTATGACAGCGCGATCAGGTAAGGAAGTCTGCCGATGCATGCGAGGACGCTTTGGACACATACCCTCGCGGAGAGAAGGGGGAGGGTCTGTTTCGTGAGTTCGTTAAGAAGCAGGGCCAACGGTTAAGGCGTCTATCGAACTTGCTAGGTTGCCGTGACCCCGAGGTGGCAACACCGTCCGCGTCACGGTCCAACACGCCCGAAGGTGACAATTCTGGCAATCATCACTCCACATCCGAGGACGAGGCGAACACACCCGAGGTAGTACAACCATTGCATCCCCCACCCTCCCTTGCATTTCTCCTGAATTTGTCCTTACCAATCTTCTTCTGTTGACAGCCGCAAGATGAGGAAAGCGTCTCCGACGAGATGACATTGGGCAACTACACTCGCTACAAGGTACACGAGCGGTCCGACTACATGTTCAAGCCAAGGCAACCCAAGAAGCCTTACACACCCAACCCTTCCACGACCAAGACAAAGAAGCCCAAGAATCCATATCGCTTAGAGGTGGAGGATGAAGAGGAACCGAGGAGGAGGAAGATGCCCACGAGAAGGGGCCGAGGGGCGAAGACCACCCGTGGGAAGTAGAGTAGATGTTGCACTTTGTCTTGAATGGTTGTAGTCTTGAACTCTACTTATGGTTGTTGTCGTGAATGGTTGTGGTGAACTCTACCTATGGATTGTTGTCGTGAATGGTTGTGGTGAACTCTACCTATGGATTGCTTATCTTTTGGAACAAACATGCTTGAACAAACCTTCTCGAACTGCCCTGCTCGAAAACCAACTCAAACAGAACAACAGGAACAGACAGGTACTAGTCAGGAAGGTGCGGCGCCACGACCTCTGGCGCCGCACATGGTGCAAGACAGCCCAGGAAACAGACAGGAAAGGTCTAAGTCAAAGTGCGGCGCCGTCAGGCGTGGCACCGCACATGCACTAGAAAATAGACAGAACCTTCTGTCTACATTCGAGCGCATGTGCGGCGCCACACGTGGCGGCGCCGCACGGTGCGGCGCCATGAGTAATCCCGTTGCACGTGCGGCGCCTTTGCGCATGGCGCCGCACATGCGCTCGAAACCTTCTGTCTACTTTCGAGCGCATGTGCGGCGCCATGCGCAAAGGCGCCGCACGTGCAACGGGATTACTCATGGAGCCGCACCGTGCGGCGCCGCCACGTGTGGCGCCACACATGCGCTCGAATGTAGACAGAAGGTTCTGTCTATTTTCTAGTGCATGTGCGGCGCCACGCCTGACGGCGCCGCACTTTGAAGATGCTGCCACAGCCAGATTTCATCGTTTTTCTTTCGAGGGAAAATACAAGTTTGTTGACACATACGAAACAACACAATTTCTTGCCCTTAAAGTCTTCATGAAATAACACGAGTTTCTTGCCCTTAAAGTCTTCATGAAATAACACGAGTTCATGAGTCTTGACACATACAAGTCCATGACTCCCGGTTACATACTCAAAGTCTAGAACATAGGTCCTTTGCCCTTCCTCTTCTTCTCTTCCTCTTCCTCCATGGAACGCCATGCCGCTTGACGCAGCCTTTTCCTCTCGGCATCCCGAGACTCCTTAGCGCGGCGATTCTCTTCCTCCTCTATCTTGCGGCGAGCAAGTTGAACTACCTCTTCGAATGCCTTCCTCCGCTTCTCTTCCTCAGCTTCCTTCCTCTTCCTCTCTTCCTCGGCCTCTTTCCTCTTCCTCTCTTCCTCGGCCTCCTTCCTCTTCGCCACCACCTCCATAGCATCCGCCCAGATCTTCGAGTAGTTCACACCTTCCCCATCATTGGCCTTATTGGCTTGAGTCGCCATACCTATTATAAGAATAAAAGGGGCAAGTTAGTAAAGGATGCATTTAACCCAATAAACATGAATGATAGTAAAATATGCATAAATGTGAACATACCTACGAGCATACGGGTTTGGTCCGGCTAAGTAACCTATCATACTAGCGGGATTAAATCCACCACGCCCTCTTCCTCTTCGTAGCCCAAGTTGTCGACCTCTTTGGCTAGTCCTTGGTTGGCTAGTCCTTGGTTGGCTTGGAGCATGTTGGCTAGTCCTAGGTTGGCTACCACTTGGTTGGCTAGTCCTTGGTTGGCTTGGAGCATGTTGGCTAGTCCTAGGTTGGCTACCACTTGGTTGGCTTGGAGCTTGTTGGCTACCACTTGGTTGGCTTGGAGCTTGTTGGCTACCACTTGGTTGACTTGGAGCTTGTTGGCTACTACTTGGTTGGCTACTACTTCCTTTTGCTCTTTTCCTTTGAGAACACTTTCTTGCATTGTGCCCTTCACCATTGCATGTTCCACACCGGGCTCTCTCACGAGGCTCTTGGAATTGGTCGTTGCCCGATTCCCGACCACCACCACGTCCCCATCCGTCCATGTCGCTCCTAAAACGCTTTGTCTTGCGTCTTCCACGTCCAACAACCTTCCATTTCGGATCGGGCCATAGTTGAATTCCATGGTACTCCGGCCATTGTGATTGGTCCAGGTATGGATGAAATCTAGGAGCCCATGTCTTCTTAGTAGTCTCAATAGAGAACTCAACCTCTCGCACCGTGAGCGGATTATTGTAATCCAAATGTCGTCTGCGAGACGCCACGAGCAAGTGCGAGAACGCAAGATGAAGCAATGATGGCCTTCCACATGTGCACTCACAGGTCTTGAGCGAGACCTTGAAAGCTCGGCCTCCGTGTTGGACACCATCAACCGTTGTACCTCCGGGCTCCGTAACTTGGTAAATTAGCTCGTCATTGTCATATTCCGTGACAACTTGGGAATCCGCTTTCCTTGTCTGAAATTGCATCCAATCGTCAACCTTCGGAGGGAACTTGTATTTGTAATTGTTCTTGTTGTCCCCCGCAATATGTCGGTCCGTTTCATGTGAGTATTTCAGAAAATACTCATTCATCATGTCGAATGTATATCGGACTATTGCCGTGACGGGCAATGCACGAACACCTTTTAGCAACTTGTTAAATGCCTCTGCCATGTTGCTTGTCATTTGGCCATACCTCCGGCCACCGTCATCAAAAGCTCGTGCCCACTTTCCCATATGTTCAATGTTCCTATTGAGCCACTCGCGACCACCGGCATTGAGTTCTTTGTTGACTAGCAATTTGTTGTACAAGTTAGAGAAACGACGTTCCGTGAAAGCGAGGCAACAATCCTGTAGATCATCGGACAAATCCTTGCTCTTGCATGCCCTATAGAAGTTTGAACAAAAGTGTCTCATGCACCAACGATGGTGCAATGGAGCATGGCCGGGAATATCAATCATCACAGCATTGAGAATTCCTTGATGACGGTCAGAGATGACACATATCTCCCTTTGAGGGGTTAATATCTTGGTTCTCAAAAGATAGAAGAACCACTCCCAATTATCATTGCTTTCTGCCTCCACCAAAGCAAACGCCAAAGGAATCAACCGTTTGTTCGCGTCATTGGCTATTGCAATCAAGATAGTGCCTTTGAATTGTCCGGTCATAAAGGTGCCATCAACAGAGATGACCGGTCTACAATGTTCAAAAGCCCGAACACATTGCTCAAAACCCCAAAATGCACGGCCAAATACTCGCACGGTTTTCCCGTTTACAACCCTTGTCTTGTTCCCATAAGGTTCAACCACATGAACCATGCCGGGGTTAGCATTGGCCATCGCTAACAACAACCTTGGGATTCAGTTATAAGATTCCTCCCAATCACCGTACAACATCTTGAATGCGGCTTGCTTAGCCTTCCATGCCTTCCCGTACTTCACCTCGTAGTGAAAGAGGGCTTTCACAAACTCTATGACCTGCTTGATGGTCATTATTGGAAACGACGCGATGTCATTGGAAAGCCTATAAGCGAGGAACTCGGAGGTGAGTTGCCGGTGCTCGTTCTTCGCATCCTTCCCATCCAACACTGGGCCTCGGCACATGTGAGTTGATACGCAACTAGATATGTGCCATTTAGGACCTCCCTTGAATGGTCTTGCACGCACTATCCAAGGACATCCTTCCTCCTCGCACTTCACCGTGTAACGCTTCTTGATGTCCGAGTGCACGACCGTGTAAGGACGATGATGCTTCACTGAGAAGTCCTTTATCCATTGCTTAAATTCCAACAAGGTCCTGAACCTTGATCCTTTGCAAAAGCCACTATTCACTTCATTGCCATCCCGGTAAGAACTTGTCCTTGGTCCGAGCACAATGCCTTTGCCACCATCAACCATGGCTTCATCCGCGAGACTGAGATCATGAAACAAAGGCACCCGATGGTCCCGACCCAATACGGTATGGTGGATTTCGGCCTCTCTAGCCGTGAACCCCTCCTCGTCAACTTCTTCTTCGGGACCATCATCATCCGAGTCCGATGCATAGCCTCGAGAATACGGGAGGTCATGGTCCATGTCATCTTGTGTGATATATTTCTCTAAATCTCCAATATTGTTGTCGTGGAGTTCAACATCATCATTGTCATCTTCATCTTCACCCCCACAATCATCATCTTGGTGTCTTGAAATCGGGCTCAATGTTTGGGTCAAGGGAGGTTCACGCCTTAGCTCTTGGTCTACGGGTGGAGGACTCATAGTACGCAATGGGGATGCCATACGGTTTAAGTCCAAAGACAATGAACTACCAACTTTCTTGGTGGCAAATAGCTCAAGAGTCTTGTCTAGTGATTCGGCCACCACCTCCTTGTATGCAAGCCAACGGGCCTCGGAGAAGATACGCATGGTCTTCCAACGGACATGCATTCCCAAGCCAACATTATGTCTTCCCTCCAACTCAATATCATCCTTTGGGTCCATCCATTTCAATTCAATCCTCAATTGCTCCAAGACCTCGGCATATGTTGGAGTACGCTCAAACACCAAATCGAGCTCGTCCGGGTCCGGTTCTATGTTACCTCTCAAAAAAGCATCCTTGTCTACATGGTGAACATGAACAATTCTTGCCATGCCTAACATAATCACAACAACAATACCATGGTCAACACACTTAATAGATACCCATGCTAACATTAACACAATACCAACACATATGCCAATACAAGAACATTCTACCATGCATCTTACAAAACAAACTAGGGTTTACAAGATATGGACCAAAAACAAGAAATTAATGGGTCAAATCAAAGATGAAGGGGAAGAATACCTCAAGGCACTTGGGGGGATCGAACTCCACGGAGAGAGGCTTCCGATTTGGACACTAGGAGGGAGAAGGTGGAGGGGGGAGAAGAGCCGCCGCCGCCGCCGTCTGTTCGAGCCTGGGAGAGGAATGAGATGGGTCTGGGAGGGCTAGCTCGCGCGCTGGTACATGACCTAAAGTGCGGCGCCAGGCGCAACGGCGCCGCACTACACAGTGCGGCGCCAGGCTACAAGGCGCCGCACTATCGGGACCGGGCCCGCGGGGCTCCACGCTGGCAGGTGCGCGGCGCCAGGTCTAGTGGCGCCGCTCTTCAGGGTGCGGCGCCACGCTGTGTGGCGTTGCAAAAGGGGTTAGTTCCGTGAATTTCTTCTGGCCAGAGTTTATTTCGTGAAATTGTTATTTTTTTGAGTTATTTTCGTCCATTCTGCCACATAATTTATGTACATCCTTCTGCTATGTACTTAAAAATAGTATACTGTAAAAATCAACAGCCACGTGATACCTTTTATACTGTAACCTTTTCTTGGGGGTAAACCCAGCAGGAGCTCTGCCTATTAATATAATAATATTAGATGGAAAAAATATATCTAGACAAGATATGTTGAGGGACATATCCAGAACCTAGAAC
The DNA here is from genome assembly GCA_916181665.1 of Avena sativa. Lineage (NCBI taxonomy): Eukaryota > Viridiplantae > Streptophyta > Magnoliopsida > Poales > Poaceae > Avena > Avena sativa. The sequence goes on from OV702299.1 coordinate 528,107,755, forward strand.
CCCCAAAAAAACCAAAAAAAAAAAACATCATGCGGAATACTTGTCATGGATTTCAAACTCACGAGGCTCTCACGTTAGTTGAGTGATGCATCAGCAATTAAGGTATGTCAGGGCGAATCCTATTCCGCACCCAACATATGCCACACATACAAGTGATGCTCAAGTGGGCTAGCCCACACAGCTATCACTTCCATCTTATGTTTCTTTTTTTTATGTCTGTTATTATGGTTTTGGGAAGAACCTTTTGGTCCGGTTTCCTCAGGTTTTCGTTTTCATTTCAAAATCTTAACATTTATAAAAATCTCATTTTTTAAAAAAATAAACATATTTTAATATCTTGAATTTATTAAAAACTGAACATTTTTCAAAAGTAAATAAAGAGAAAAATAAGGGAACAAAAAAGAATTAGCACACTACCTTTTTTTAGGAAGAATCAGCACACTACCTGGGCTGCCCCACTAGGCCACCACACGAAAGCTCGAGGCGTTGTCGTTGTAGCGAACACAAAGTGCATGGTATACGGGTATGCACCATGGTTGATAAGATGTCTTATCTTATACTCCCTCCGTTCAAGAATAGATGTCTTAGGTTTTTTAAATTTCAGATAAATCTATATATAAATAATGTCTAGATTCATCCAAATTTTGATAAATTTAAGACATCTATTTTAAGACGGAGGGAGTACATGGTGGGAGAAAGAAAACATCTTTTTTTTCTTTTTTTTCTCCTCTAACTAAGAAATCATCCTACATGGTGTTGCTAAGTACATGATATTGCTAAGATAACATCATTGTACGTGTCCTAAGGGCTCATGCTGTTTTAGTTAGGGTAAATGAAATATGGAAATTAATAAATTCGAGGCCACCCTATTTGTTCCTCTTATCCTCTCCTTCCAGGAACGAACCTAGAATTTCACCATGTGTGGGACCAAGATGATAATGTTTTTTTGGGGGGAAAGAGGATAATGATTGTACGTGAGTTTTTTCTCGGTATGCGAAGTCGCACTATAGTGTTTATATTGTTAGATGTATATATCTGTATATTGTATTTCCTCCCATATGTTAGGGGGCTTCCTGCATATTTGTCATGTACTTGTTCTATATATTGTGGCCTTTGGCCCCCAGAGAAATACAAGTTCCATATTCCTGACATGGTATCAGAGCAAGGTTAGCCTCCTACTCGCAACTTCGTCGCTCTAGCCGCCACCGTCCCTGTCGCCGACGGCCTTGCTGTCGTCGCCGCCGGCGGTCGCCGCCTGTCCACGTCCAGTTTCTGGCCGTCTGCCGTCATCGCCTGTTCCGTCTCAAAAACCAGATCCGATCTAGATTTGGTTCACAAGCAGAGTCACGGGCGGTCTCCGTTTTGTCGTCCCTGACGATCGTCCACGCGGGATCGTCCTTTGTCGCCTCCAGATCGATCTGGAGGGATCGTCTGCTCTGCTCCACGCGGGATCCTCAGCCTCAACAACCGTGCTGCACGCCCGGACCCGCCTCGTCCACGAACTGCACGCCCTGCTGCAGATCGATCTGGACCTCGTCGCCAAATCGCGAGCTGGAACCAGGGCTGACCTGCGTCGACCCCCCGCTCACGTCACCGCCCGCACGCGGGACCCCGACGCCCTCCTGCCCGCATGCGGAACCCGCCGCGACGCCCTCCTGCCCGCACGGCGGAGCCCGTCGCCCTCCTGCCCGCACGCGGAGCACGCCGCCCTCCTGCCCGCACGCGGGACCCCGACGCCCGCCTGCTCACACCCGTCTGGCCTGGAGCCCGACGCCGGCGAGTCCGCACTGTTGGCCGACGCCGGCGAGCTCGGACCTACGACTCTGCCCGCTCCCGTCTGGCCCGCCCCGGCTCCATCCGCTTCCGTCTGGCCCTGCTGCTGGACGTCGGCCCTTCTCTGCTCCGAGGACAACTGCTCTGCCTAGATCTATTTGAGCGGTAAAAAAAATAAAAAAAATGTCTTCTGCATCGGGTTATGTTGTAATTCCTCGCTGTCCGGTGATCTTCGATGGCGCGAATTATCCTGATTTCGCTGCCTTTATGCGCGTTCACATGCGCGGTCTTCGTCTTTGGGGTGTGCTCTCTGGCGAGGTCTCCTGTCCGTCGTGCCCCCTGCTCCTGTGGCTCCTCTTCCGCCGACGCCGATTGTTCTCGGTGCGGATGCTTCTCAGGAGGCCAAGGAAGCTGCTCAGAGTGCCGATGATAGTGCTGTTGCTGCTTATGAGCTGAAGTTCAAACAGTACTCTGCTGATCTCGAGACCTATCGCCACGCTTTGATTGCCTACACTCAGTGGATCGGTGAGGATGCTCGTGCTGCTGTTGTTCTCACCTCCAGTGTTCTGCCCCAGTATGCTGCTGAGTTTATGAGTCTCCCTACTATTGCCGCTCAGTGGGCACATCTTCGTCAGCGCTATCAGCCGTCTGGGATGCTCTTTACCTGTCCGTGGTTCGCCAGGAGCATGCTCTTCAGCAGGGTGATTCCACTATTGATGAGTTCTATACTCAGGGTGCTGCTATCTGGCGTCAGCTTGATTCTCTCTGTACTGCTGTTTGTGGCACATGCTCGTGTTGCCAGATTGTGCGCTCGGACTTGGAGTTTCACCGCATCTATGAGTTTCTGTCTCGGCTCCGCCAGGAGTTTGAGCCCCGGCGTGCTCAGCTGAATGCTCGTGGTCGTGTTCCGCTCTCTGAGGTGTTATCCGAGCTTTGGGCTGAGGAGACCCGTCTCCGTGGTGCTGGTCTTCTTGTGGTTCCATCTGTGCTTGCTACTCGTGGTCCTCCTATGTCGTCTGCTCCCTCGACTCAGCCGCGGTCCTCTGTGCCGCCACCGATACTACCCACTCCTCCAGGTCAGGGTCCGAGTTAGCACCAGCCGTCTCATGGTCAGAGTCAGCACCAGCAGGCTCGTGGTCAGGGTCGCCGTGGTTCTCTTCGTCACTGCTCTTACTGTAACAAGGATGGTCACACTTGGGCCACTTGTTATACACGGGATCCCAGTTTACGTCAGCAGCACCAGATGGCTCGTGGGCAGTCGGCTCCTTTCGGATCTTCAGCAGTTGCTCTCTCTGATCAGGACATTATCAGGAGTCTTCGCGGTCTGCTTGCTGCTACAGGCTCTTCTTCGACAGGCACTGCTGGTTCTGTGACTGATTCTTTCGGCACTACGCGACCACCCCCTTCTACACAGTCAGGTATGTCCCCGTGGTATCTGGATTCTGGAGCTTCCTTTCATATGACTTCTGAGTCTTCTTTTCTGTACGCTCTTCGTTCTCTCCCTTCTCCTATCCGTGTCTTCACGGCTGATGGTACCTCTCTTCATGTTTCTAGTCAAGGCACCCTTTCTACTTCTTCTTTTTCTGTTCCTGATATTGGTAATGTCCTTTTCCTTAAGATGAATCTGTTCTCTGCTAGCTAGCTTACTGACTCTGGTTGTCGCGTCATTCTTGACGCTGATTCTTGTGTTGTTCAGGACCGTCGCACACAGGCCCTGGTAGGAGCTGGCCCTCACAACCGTGACTCTTCCGGACTTTGGGAGTTAGACTGGCTTCGTGTTCCTTCCGCTGCCACTTCATCTGCCAGTTCTTCCCCGGTCGCTGTATTTTTGGCTATTTGTTATATGCTGATCCAAATTCTACAAATTATAGCCAACTTCTGACGAGTGGAGCGAGACCTGTTGCCAGAGGCTTGTCCCCCCACCCCCCACGGTATGTTACGGATCGTCGAAGACCTAGGTTTCCACCGATATGTAAACCTCTTGTAAGCCACCGGTTGGGAGGAGTTGTATCTGTGAAATCATCGGTGTTTGTAAACACTCCCTGATATAGTGAAGTTTCGATGGCTGGCGCCCGTGGTTTTTTCCTCTCTTTGTTGGAGAGGTGTTTCCACGTTAAATATATGTCCTCTTGTTGTGATTTCGTTTTTGTTATTTACTTGTCGCAATTATAACACTACTTGGACGCAGTGAATTGAGCTTGACCGATGACAGATGATACTCAAAGAGATAGTTAAACATTTGCATGATTCGTGGTTTCCTTAGGATAGATTCTAGGGTTTTCCATACCTTCTTCTTGCCTTCACACGTTTGATTCTATTCGTATGACCGCTATGGAAATGCGTTGTTGCAGAGACTGGATGTAATTGGTATCTTGTGATATTAATATATGCTCTTTTCCAAAAAAAAATATTGATTCTACTCATGGAGTGGAGGTCATGCATGCACAATTGAAGCATACAAGACATTATAGAAAAAATAATAAGGTACGCTGTGCTATGGAACTCCTTTGTCCAGCTCGGGGGTTGTGTATTTTGGTTCTTTGAAAACAAATTGTGAAGTGGTGTACAACATAAAAAATATGTAAGATACACAACCAACTTTACAAATGACATTTTTAACGAGGGTCGATGATACATTTTCTCCCATAGGGTCGATGATACATAATGCATTGGCAACATGTTGGCAACCCAACTTCCCCGGAACATGTTGCACGACACCATCTTGTTGCCAGGCCCAGCCCTGAGCAGGAGCAGCTGGTGCACCGCACAGGGCTCTCGGAAATTAGGGCCCCAGCCTAGGTCAATAATCTCATTTACTCACATAAAAACGATGCTCCTCCAAATCATCCCATTAGTTGATTCGTTCATTAGGCCTTTCACTGCAGGCGTTAACGCCTGTAGGCATCGACCATTGGTCTATTTTGACTCATCTTCTCTCTCGCCTTCTCTCTCCTGATTGTTCCCTTCACCAAATCAATGTCGCCATGTTGTACCTCATTCGGTTTGTCTATTTTGCCTATTTGGTTGGAGTTAACGGAGATCCGATTTGTTGATTCCTTCCCTAAGTTGCTCCTTCTATATCAAGTTTCCAGGCGAGAGCGCGATTGGCCGGGTGGCACCGGTGGACTCTGGGTTCTGGTGGATCATCCTCGCTCCTCCTCCGGGCGTACGTACGCACCGGTGGACTTCAGGTGGTTCGGGCTCTTCAGGTGGTTGATCATGGACCTGGTGGAGGAGCGGTGTGGGACGATCGATCGAGCTGGTGGCTCAAGATCACCGGCTACGTACCCCGCGCGCCATCCATCGAGAACCACCACCAGGCACCAGTGGAGGGTCGTCACCGGCTGCGACCCCATCAAGAACACCAGGCGCCGTGGAGCTATCACAATGGAGGATCATGGCCTGCAGGCTGCTCAAGGACGGGTGGCCCGAGTACAACGACGGCAAGCTGGGGAAGTGTGTGTGTGTGTGTGTGTGCCACATATATATTTAAATGGTTTTGACCACGTTCTAGTCGTCCGTAGGTTGCCATCTGGCAATCCTTCGCTATTATACCTAGAATTCAGACATGGAAAAATACAAGATAACCATACAAGAAATGCTCAACAAAAAACAACTAACTTAATTCAACATGGCAACGTTCACACGAGGAGCCTAGAAACAGGATCACCAGCAAGTATTACAGGTACAATCTCTTTCAGCTAACATAACCCAAGCCTAACTACTCGGCACAAACTAATGGGTATCAGAGCAAACAAAAAAGCCTCGCTCCACATCATATTAGGTTAGGTTGGTTTCCTCATGTTGCGGCCTGCCCTTATCACCTCGTCTACAAGCAACAGCTGCGAGGCGATGATGGGTCTGCAGTCACCAAGCAAAGTTTGTCAGGTTAACACGATGAACTTTTACTTATCAGACAACTCAAGCTCCATCGCACATACCCGGAATTGATGATTTGGCGTTTCACCGAGTAGTTGTCGTAGATGCCTTCCATCTCAGGATCAACTGGCTCCCCAGAGTTGTGGTTCAGTCCCACGACCAACCCACGGTCATGCTCATTCTGCGAAAGGCATCACAGCATACAGTTGAAGACTTTGTGCAGCCGAAACTCAAAGTTTGCAAGGGAGGGATGATAGAAAAAAGCATACCTCAAGAGCGACAATAACGTCTTGGGTATCCAAACCTGAATTCTCTGCTAGCGTCTTGGGTACAACAAGCAGAGCATCCGCAAATGCCGTCACCCCAAGTTGGGCTCGCTGTTCTTGTCAAGGTTGATCCAAGTTAGCAGCATATTGATGTTTCTACACTAGAAAAGGAGCATCCAGTGTACTTACTCCTTTAACGGTTTTCTTCACATTGTCAATAAGATGCTTCCTCGCAGCCATCTCAAACGCTCCAGCACCCTTACATTTAACAAATGAAATAGAAAATATAAGATGACAATTGTCTACTCAAGAAGCAAGATCCAAAGCAAATAAGCAAGATCCTCAAGCAACATGAGATGACGGTCCACAATAATAAAAAATTATGTTATAAGCAACTAGTGAAATAGCAACTAGGCTTATAAGAAAGTATAAATTAAGTGTCACAGAAAATCTCAATCAGCATCAATACTACTATTACCACTAAGAACGTGTTTGGTTCGACAATTTTCGGCCGGTATCAGATTACAGGGTAACCCGAATCCCTTAAGGCCTCGTTCGTTTAATCCCTTCCAGGCAGGGATTGGACTGGATTGCGGCCCGATCCAGGTTAATCCAGCCCGTCGAGATTTTTTTCCAGCCCAACACTTCGCTGTCTTCGTTTACACCCATACTGGATTATTAGCCCAGCCAATCCCATCATCTTCAACTGAGTAGGCCTGGAATTTTTTTTATCTCCACCCGACCCATGGAACAATTTCCAGGACGGAAGACACAGCTATGGCTTGTTAATTTCAGTTAATCTCAGGCATAAACGAACGTGGCTCTAAGGTGCCAGGGATTTAATCCATGGGTTGAATTATCCAAGTTTGGTAGCACTGGGATCCACCACATCCACACCTGGATCAATTCCAGAAATGGATTCAACCCCTGATAACCGAACGAGGCCTAAATGTGTTTGGTTGGGCTGACCGGTAAATAATATCCTTGTAAACGGATTACAGCCCAGCTAAAATCTGATTCCGCCCACCCCCCTCCGGAACCGGATGGTATTACCAGAGGAAACGACATGGCTCGAACCCCTGATCCGGACCATGATCTCGATCAGCATCAATATTCAATACTACTATTACCACTAAGTGAACCATCATCAACCATGTAATACCTGACCCGGACAAACAATGCAAAGAATGCCTCAACATAAGTTGAATATACCAGGAGAACACCTAAAAGTGCATATCTATAATACTAATTAATATGCTCAAGTCAATAATGAAGTTCCTTGTGGCTTGCGAGAACTAAGAAATCCTAATCATGGTCAAAACCCTTAGAAAATCCAGACCCACATATGTTTAGCAGAAACTCTGCTAAATGGTAAGCAAATGTGCATATGTATTTGTTTTCTTGGGAAATTTTGCAAATCATACCAGCACAACAGCTTCATCCTCTACTGTATTCTTGACAGACCTTAGACCATCTCGAACGGCATCCTTAATTTGTGCAATGGTGTGGTCATTTGGTCCTGAAAATGTTGAATGTGTAGTGAGTTCACAATTTCACAGGTAATATCAGAAATGACACTATTGTTTCTCAAGAATAAGCTAACCTTTAATCAATATAGTACAAGAATGGGGATTTTTCACATTCTCCACAAAAGTGTACTTCTCTTCTCCAAGAACATGCTCATAGACAAGCCCAGCCCAGCCAAGACAGTCTTCGGTCAAGTCATCGACTGAATTGATGGCTTCACCACCACATGCTAGCACAAGTCTCTCCATGTTCCTCCTCTTTGCTCTTCGGAGCGCAATAATCTGCAGCGTGTGAATTCTTAAGCAAATAATGTAACAACTAATACAAGGCTCCAACGCATAAACTTGTTACAGTTAAAAATTAACGGGCATACTGAATGGATTTAATATATTGTCATCACTTGAAATATTGATCGCCATGCTTAGTTATTACTCATTGTAGTTGGATACTATACATACATGACTTGGCAAAGAATGTTGCTGAACTTGCATTCCTACATATGATTATCTTAAACTTAACTGATAGTTTTGTGGCTTATAGAGTAGCATTATGTATAATAACAGTCAAGTTCTACGTTCTAAGTTCAGTTGTAAACATAAATGAAACACACACATTATTAACTAAACTGGAGCCCCAAACAGATAAGGGTTAAATGTAAGTGAACTAGCACCATCATGTAAAACAAGTCAGAAGTAGTTACCCCTGCTCTAGCTAGGAGATCAAGGGATGGAGGATCAATGCCCTTTTGGTTGATCAGCACAAAATTCTTGTCACTTCCTGAGCAAACCTGCATGACATGGAAACCCGTGAACAATATGTTCCAAACGCGAGAGAGAGAAGGGGGGAGCAATAAGAAAATACCTTGCTTTTAAGTTCGATAATCTTCTTGACACGTTCATCAACTTGACGTCTCTCTGCTGAAACCATCTTTTCTCTTTGTTCTGCATTTGAGTAGAAGAATCCTGCATTTATTTCACTGCAAAACTTATGTGTCAGTTAAGCAGTTCCCTTCAGTGATGGCATGTATCACAGGAAATCTAAGTAGGTTTAAAGCCAACTTTTGCTGCTGCTGACTACTAGTTATTCCGAGATACAAGAAAATAACCTGTGTTGACTAAGTCAAGGGTAATTCTAGGCCAGTTTCTACATATTTTTGACCAATATTAAAGTATGAACCTTGGTATATTCGGTGAAGCCAGATAAAAATGCATCTATGGTGATTAATGAAATTAGCGTATGCAATAAAGCAATATATGCAGAAGTATGCACCTTTTCTCATATTCTAGTGACACATTAGCTGTCAGAATGTAACAATTCTCTGCCCTGCGCTTCATGTCAGGGTGCCGAGAACCATGGTCAAGGACCAGACCCTCAATCTACAAAAAAGTAACGGGGTAAGCATTCTGATATTACACTAAAACTGATTTGTGTGGCGAAGAAAACATATGCACAGAGCAGAAAAATACAATAAACAGGCACCCATGTTCACAACGTTGTGACTGAAAATACATGTGTACAATCTATTCAAAGGTCGGAGTTCAGAAGGATCTTGTATTGTGCAAAGAAAAGAAAAGCAATACATACCAAACGTGTGTCCACATCAAATTTGTGGCGCATATGCATTATTTCCACCATAAACAGATCAATTGGTTCATCTTGTTGGCGGATGCATAGGACCTATAGTAGTGGCCATACACAAAATACAAACATATTAAGCGATTTTGCAGAACAAAAGCCTTGAAACGAAGCACTATAAAAGAAAGCTAGCATTACCGCGTTTACAACAATATCAGTCAACTGATCAGCCAATCCTTCATACAGCTACAAAATAGCGAAATTTGTATAAGACTTGGTACTTGAGAGTATTGCATTCTGTAGTTTACAAAGAAAAGGAGAGTGCAACCACCTTTGTCCTCAGAGTTGTTCTTGCTACCATTTTCAAGATCTCCCTGTCAGGTTGATCACTCATGACAACTGGCGTCTTGAATGTCTCAAGAAATTCAAGAGTTGCTCTCTTGGCAACCTCAAAGCCATCAACCAAAAACCTTGGATGAGTACCTACATAGATTATAATCGGTTACTATGAGCTCATAGCACAGCTACCTTATAAACAAAGAGGGTTTTTCCTCTAAGAAACAACCTGCAATTATAGGCAATTTTTTGTTCAAGCTTAGAGCCAGAAGGCCCATATTTTTTAAGATCAATTCTTTGCCTCTGTTGGGTAGCAACCAACTGGTAATGCATGTCCAGAGCATATTAATGTCCACAAAGTGCATGTGGTGCTACAAGATTAAAATCTCTATCTAAAACGTAGTGCTTAAATTACTCAAAATTATACTTTTAGTCTATATCTCCAGTTGACTATTGACCAAGCCGATACTTTGTTAGTCTATATCTCCAGTTGCCTATTGATCAAGCCAATTAGCTATGCTCAAGTTACATTCAAATATCACAGGGTCATAAAGACTCAACCAAGGCACATGACGATTATTTATCTTGATTTGCTGTGTAGACATTTGTGTTTCCATTCAATAACCATAAGTATGTAAAAGAAGTCTTTCTCATTCTTAGCCAACGAAATAGATGCATTAAGTAAGACATGATGCCCAGCAGAAGAATCACTGTTCAGAAAGATTAACACCAAACAACATATTCCAATTGCATAGTACGCGCGCCTACAGCAAGTAATGGCATATACAGTGCTTACAAGTTTCTCCTAGCGAATATTTCTAATGCAAACGGCAAACGATTGAATTTCAAGCAAGCAAACCTTCTTCGATGCACCGCTCGGACTGCTTCATGAGCTCCCCGATGAAGAGCACGGTGGACGTGGTGCCGTCGCCGCTGGTGTCGTCCTGCGCCACGGCCGTCCTCGCGATCATGATCGCTGTCGGGTTCTGGATTTGCTGCGGATAGCAACACGCACACGGAACCTCGGTCAGAAGCCAGAGGAGAGAGTGTCATCGAAATGAGTATCCACTATGAGCAGAGCAGATAATCAGTACCATTTCTTTCAAGAGGGTGTTCCCATCCTTGGTGAGCTTGATGTCGCCAGCTCCACCCACAAGCCTGCGCACCACCATAAATCAAAGACACTCATCAGACATTACTGTCGCTATGCGTGAAATCTATTAATACAATTCTATACTCAACAGCTAAAAAGAATTACAGGGAACTGGCTAATGGACACCGCTGATAGCAGATTTCCCTGACATGCCTATTACCCTACATGTCTACTGGTAAACCACCGAAAGGAGATGGAGACAAACACATTTCAAGTCTGCAGCTAGATCAGCCAACTGCGATAGAAAGAGCGGCGCCTAGAATAGATCACGCGAACACTATAGCTCGCGGCCGCGATCAAAGGACGATCTACATCCGGGTCTAGGGGTAGCGGGGGGAACTTACATCTTGATGGTGCCCTTGGGGCCGAGGTTGGTCCTGAGCACATCCTGGAGGCCCTTGGCGGCGTTGATATTCATGTGCAGCGCCGCCGACTTGTTGAGGACCTCCGCATTCTGGTTCAGCATGCGGATCGACATGGCGGCTGGAGGGACGGCGGCGCGGGGTGCCGGATCGGAGAGCTCGGCGGCGTCACTGGTTTCCGGAGAGAGAGGGGAAGAGCGCGGAGTAGGGTTCGCTCGCTAGTAGCACGGGGGCGGGGCTTGTTTCCAGCCCAGCCCTTCGTGAGCTTGACCGGCCCGGCCCGGCCCGTCTTGGGTAGCATCGGGCACATTTGTACAGAAAAAGAAAAAAATATATTTTTTCATCTTTAAATGGAAGTTCACTTTTTGTCTTAAAACTTTTGCTTAGTATATCTTTTTTTTTGCGAAAAGGATGATAAATTAATTCTTCAAACTTACAGAAAGGTCCAGAAACAAAGAAAAAAATACAAGGAAGCCCTCTGGATCACGACGACGACGACGAGCCGGAGCTGGCAATGGCGCTCCGTTGCTGAAGCTCCCCAAACATTGGATCGCCGGAGCCCACCACACCACAGACGGGAAGTCACCGACCACCACCTCCGAAGAGACTACTGTAGGGAACGTCGGCGCCGCCACGAAGAACCTCTATATCATCCTCTTATTGAACTGCATCCAGATCCACCGCATACCTGGATCCAGGTCTCATCATAGTCACGACCATGCTCCTGCTGAAAACCACGAGCCACAAGACACGCTTTATAGCGCTCAAGAGATCCATCAGAGCGGGTCTTAATCTTATAGACCCACTTACACGTGACAGGACGAACACCGGGAGGGGAGAGACAAGATCCCATGTGCCAGTGCGCTCAAGCGCAGCAATCTCCTCAGTCATGGCCAGCTGCCATTCAGGATGATGTTCAGCATCCCGATAAGAAGACGGCTCGGAGGCAACAAAAAGACCATACTGACTAGGAGAGTAACAGTTGGGGGCACGACGCTGACGAACAGGACGAGTAGAGGGAAGCTCATCAGAAGAAGACGACTCAGGAGACGACGAGGAAGAAGAAGGAATAGCAGAGGAAGACTCCGGCGAACGAGGAGAACTAGGAGAACTTGACGGAGCAGAGGAGGACGGTGTAAAAGAAGAGACATCAGGGGTAGGAGATCCTGAAGAAGGAACAACAGGAGTAGAAGGAGGTGTGTCAGGAAAGAGAAGAAAAGAGATATCCTCCACCGGGTAGGTACCAGCGGTGGGACGAGGATAGAAAGGGTGCATCTCATCAAAAGTAACATCACGAGAGATACACATCCGACGACCAACGGGGTCCGAACAGCGATAGCCCTTATGCTCATTACTGTATCCAAGAAATACACACTCAACACACTGAGCGGTTAGTTTGGTGTGTTCGCGAGGAGCAAAAAGAACATAGCAAACACAACCAAACAAGCGAAGCATGGAGTAGTCTGGAGACTGTCCAGATAGGCGCTCGAGAGGGATACCACTCTGCAGAGCAGCAGAAGGCTATATGTTGATAAGGTAAGCGGACGTAGCAACAGCCTCAGCCCAGAAATGCGGCGGAAGAGAAGAAGCAATCATCATGGCACGAGTGGTCTCAAGAAGATGACGATGCTTACGCTCAATAACGTCATTCTGGGCATGGGCGCCAGGACAGGAGAACTGAGCAAGAGTGCCCTGCTCAGCAAAGACACCTCGCAACATCTGGGAGATATACTTACCAGTAGAATCGGCACGAAACGCACGAATGGGGGTAGAATATTGAGTACGGACCATGGCCGCAAAACGCTGATATATGGAGAGAACCTCACTACGAGAGCGCATAAAATACAACCAAGTGTACCGAGAAAAATCGTCGATGAATAAAATATAGTAGCGATGGCCCCCTTCGAAGCGAAAGGAGCCGGACCCCAAACATCTAAATGAACTAAATCAAAAGGTCGCTGAGATACAGACGCGCTAGTAGGATATGGAAGTTGAATCTGTTTACCCAACCTACAGCTCTGACAATGTAAAGACCCATCTCCTGAGACATACCCTAGAAGACCACGATGAACTAATGACGACAGGCGAGAGTCACAAAGGTGACCAAGACGATGATGCCACTGCTGAAAGGAGCTGGTAGCAGAGGCGACGACCGGAGAAGAACTGGAAGATGAAGTGGCAGCAGAAGGAACACGAAGCCAGTCTAACTCCCAAAGTCCTGAAGAGTCACGGCTTCGAGGGCCAGCTCCAACCAGGGCCTGCGTGCGATGGTCCTGGACAACACAAGAATCAACATTAAGAATGACGTGACAACCAGAGTCAGTAAGCTGGCTAGCAGAGAACAGATTCATCTTAAGAAGAGGGACATGAGAAATATCAGGAACAGAAAAGGAAGAAGTAGAGAGGGTGCCCCGACTAGAAACAGGGCGAGAGGTACCATCATCTATGAAAACACGGACGGGAGAAGGGAGAGAACGAAGAGCGGACAGAAAAGAAGACTCAAACATCATATGAAAAGAAGCTCCAGAATATAGATACCATGGGGACGTACCTGACTGTGTAGAAGGTGGTGGTCGCACAGGGCCTAAAGAATCAGTCACAGAACCAGCAGTGCATGTCGAAGAAGAGCCTGTAGAAGCAAGCAGACCGCAAAGACTCCTGATAATGTCCTGATCGGAGAGAGCAACTGCTGAAGATCCAGAAGGAGCCGACTGCCCACGAGCCTGGTGCTGCTGACGTAGTCTGGGATCCCGTGTATAACAGGTGGCCCAAGTGTGGCCATCCTTGTTACAGTAAGAGCAGTGACGAAGAGAACCACGGCGACCCTGACCACGAGCCTGCTGGTGCTGACTCTGGCCCTGAAACTGCTGACTCTGACCCTGAAACTGCTGGTGCTGACTCTGACCCTGACCTAGAGGAATGGATAGTATCGGCGGCGGCACAGAGGACCGCGGCTGAGTCAAGGGAACATACGGAATAGGAGGACCACGGGTAGCAAGCACAGATGGAACCGCAAGAAGACCAACACCACAGAGACGGGTCTCCTCAGCCCGAAGCTCAGACAACACCTCAGAGAGCGGAACACGACCACGAGCATTCAGCTGAGCACGTCGGGGCTCAAACTCCTGACGGAGCCGAGACAGAAACTCATAGATGCGGTGAAACTCCAAATCCGAGCGCGCAATCTGGCAACACGAGCATGTGCCACAAACAGCAGTACGAAGAGAATCAAGCTGACGCCAGATAGCAGCACTCTAAGTATAGAACTCATCAATAGTAGAATCATCCTGCTGGAGAGCATGCTCCTGGCGAACCACAGACATGTAAAGAGCATCCCCAGACGGCTGATAGCACTGACGAAGATGAGCCCACTGAGTGGCAATAGTAGGGAGACTCATGAACTCAGCAGCATACTGGGGCAGAACACTGGAGGTGAGAACAGCAGCAGCACGAGCGTCCTCATCAACCCACTGAGTGTAAGCAGTCAACACGTGTCGATAGGCCTCGAGATCAGAAGAGTACTGCTTGAACTTCAGGTCATAAGCAGCAACAACACTAGCATCAGCACTCTGAGCAGCATCCTTGGCCTCCTGAGAAGCATCCGCATCGAGAACAATCGGTGTCGGCGGAAGAGGAGCCACAGGAGCAGGGGGCACGACGGACAGGAGACCTCGCCGGAGAGCACACCCCAAAGACGGAGACCGCGCATAAAGGCAGCGAAATCAGGGTAGTTCGCGCCATCAAAGACCACCGGGCAGCGAGGAATCGCAACATAACCCGATGAAGAAGACATCTCTCTCTCTCTTGACACACAGATCAATCTAGATTTGATCGATCCTGACGCAAACAGACGAATTACGACGAGGGTGGGACCAGATTCGGCCTGCGGTGGGCCAGGCGGAACGCGGCGGGAGGCAGGAACTGGCGGGCCCGGCGGTGCAGGCGCAGGCGCTGCTACGGGGAAGGGCGGTGCAGCAACCTGGAGGGACCCTCGCGCGGCGGGTGAGGCATGCAGGCGCAGGCGCTGCTGTCGCGCGGCGGGTGAGGCAGACAGCTGCTGCAGGGGAAGGAGGGCAGGCGGGACCCGACGGGGGCAGGTGGGACCCGACGGGGCAGGAGGTGGAGGCAGGTGGAACCCGGCGGGGGTGGCAGGCCGGGCGTCAGGAGGAGTAGCAGCACGGGCTGGAGACAGGGAGTTGACGGGAGCAGCAACACTGGAATTGATCCAGGGAGCACGGTAATCGATCCAGGGAAGAACAGGAACCGATCCAGGGAAGAACGGAATCGATCCAGGCGCGGTGGTGGATGGATCTCGATTTGGATCTGAAAAATCCAGATCGATCCAGATCTGAAAACGGGACAAAACGGGCAGCGACCGGCGGCGACGATGACCGCAAGGCCGGCGACGGCAGAGACGGTGGCCCACTGTTGTGCCATACGTGCGGCCCTAAGATTTTATATATAGGGCCTGCTATATGTTTACTAGAATGAAAAGAAAAATAAGAATATAGAATTGGCCTTATTATGTGTGTGATGGACGCCGGCGCCGACGCCGACGCTGACATATCAGATGTGGATACGCGAGAAGACGCTGAGTTAGGCGAATACCCCTCCTCGGGATGTCGATCCTCTTGGAGACTTGGAACGGCAGCAGCAGCAGCAAAGGCTCCTCGTCGATCCTCGGGTTCGCCAACACCCCTCCTCGGGTTTGCGAACCTTCCTGCCTCAAAGTCATAGTCAAAACTAAGATTAGTCGCTCCCTCAATAAAAAGGAAAAAAAAAAGGTGTCATTATTCGAGCTCATAACAGAAAAGCTTAATATCTATATATAGTATATACACTCACGCAACCAAAGCTTAATTAGCCACATGCATGGCCATCGTCGTGATGATCTCCTGCCCCCTCCCCCTCCCCCTCTTCGTGCAGTCCTCACAGCTCCGCACCAGCCTGCACCTTCCAGCTCCACGGTCCTCCGCGCCGTCCACCCCGCTCCCCTGTCCACCAGCCTTGCCTGCTTGCTTCCACGCACCCTCTTGGAGGCAGCACAAGCGGCGGCAAGCCAGGCAGTGGAGACGAGGATGACGGGTCGGCTGAGGAGGACTTGGGAGTGCTCAACTGTATCGTGGAGCTCATCCGCCGTCTGCTCCTCCTGCAGCTTGCCGACCCACTCCTTGCCGGCGACTAGCTTCTTGGCCACTATTCATACCTCCGTTGCCATCGACATCGGCATAGGCACTGAGGTTCGTCACTCTTAATTACCTTGTAACCACAGCTTTGTTTCCTCTTATTAGTAAATTTGTTATACAGTATACTGCAGATTGGGCTGACTTGCTTTTTCATGTGTATATTTAATTATTATTATGTGGCACAAATTACGCTCCTTTTACACTGATTAGGAGGATTGGAGGGAGTAGTTTATTAACAACGTAAATCATATGTGTTTACATTGTTTTTTCGAATTTTTTTGACCAATCTATTTATAATCATGTAATAAAAATTGCAAATAGGTCAATGAACAACCTAACGACAACTAAAGACATGTCGTCGTCCTTGCCCTCCATCACCAGAGCTAGACAAAACTTATCGTACTAGAGCTTGTTATAATAGATAGATAGAAAATCGCCGTGCTAAGCCCCAAATGACCAGCAGACCAGATCAAAAACCATCGACAAAGATGACAATAGTAGATCAGAAAAGACTAAGGTGGAAACCACACCAACGATCACGAAAACAAACCGAATCCTCAGGAGATCCGTCGGACAAACAACGCGACGCTCCCTCTACCGGCGCTAGACAAAACACCACAGAGATTATCGTGTATATATAAGACCTTATTCCCGTACCCGTCGCCTAGCCATCTCTAAAAAGATACCAAAAAACAGAAAAATGCTTTGTAAATAATATGTAAACTACATGTATATGCATTGTAAATGACAAGTAAAATGTTTCAACTTTTGATGAAACATAGAACAATTGAATGTCCACGTGCCATCGTAGGATTAAAAGAAAAATCGAATTTTGGCAAATTGAAAAACAGTCGAGTGAGTGCCAAATGGACTCTCCTTACAACACTAACTCTAATTCGATGTCTTAATTATGCCAGCCTACACTTGATTTTGCATACTTATTACGGGGCTGCGGATTGCAGTTTACTGTAAAAATATCTTCCAATTTCTAGTAAATAAAAGTAAAATCGCTTCCCAATTTTGAGTGCAACTCAACGGTGTAAGATCGGTATTATGCAACTGGTTTGGGTCCCACAACAATCATAAAGCTTTGTTCAGCAGTGCCTCCCTACCATTTGCAGGAATTTTACCTCAGTTCTTGTTGCCGTTGGCCGCTTAATTGTTTGTTCACAAGTGCACCCTTTAGTGTGTTAACAATGAGTTACTTATAACGATGAGGAGATGGAAACTTTTCTTAGCTACCACATGCTATTTAGTATGCTAACACATGCTATTTTTTTCCTTCCTATAATCAGGAAATGCAGTGTCCAGCTTCGTCTCACAGCACAATATGTTCTGTTTCCATTTCGCTTTGCTTCTTTACCTTTTTTCTGCACCAACCATCCTGAAAATGGTGACATTATAGTTTTGTTGGCTTGTTAATGTTCGACAGCATGAAATAAATTTGATGGGAGATCAGGGGCACCATTGCGATGGCAGCAGTAACGATCAACTTAAAGTTACCCAAGACAATCACTCTGACAAGAGAAGTAGAACTACTTCGAAGAAAAAGGGCAGTAGGACCATTTTGAAGAAAAACAACTACAACAAAAGGACTGCACAACTGGTGAGAAACTAGTGTGGTTTTGTCTAGCTTTCCTTATTCTCCTAAATTTTCTCTTTGCTCTCTGACGATTTTTATCGATTTTGTCTATCTCAAGGGAACGAGAACAAACAACATCCAAGACCATATTGTTGATATGCATAATTCTTATGATGAAACTTCTTTAGACAAAAATGAGAAAAAGATGAAGGTACTTTTGCCCATTCAGCTAATTGTTAGTTTGATTTTCAACCTTACAAAGGGAACATCCAAATACTTAAGCCACGGATATGCTAATGTTTCTTAGTACTGCATTGATTAAACTCAGGGTAGACGGAGTTATGTCGTTAACATGGCGGCCGCCTCACTTGTTGGGGAACTGTTTCTCGTCCCATATTGGACGTTTTCTTGCTCAGATCCAACTCTGAGCATTCCCAAAACTTGGAGGAATGCCCTGCTCATAGGACTTGGCTTCTTGATCATCACCAATGCTCTAGTGATATCTCATTCTTACCAATTCAAGGATGGAGAATTACCTGACAATGCTGGATTCAAATTATTACAAATAGTGTTGGCTGTAATGCTTCTATGCTTATTGGCGGGATTGTTTATACCACTACATGTTTGTAGAGGTATGTCCAATTGGGTAGTATGGACTTGTGCAGCTGGAGCCTTACTCATGATAGTGATCTCTTGGTCTACTGTCTTTCATCACAAGGTATATATAGTGCCTTTTGATTATAAATACCCCATCCAATCCAAATTAATTGTCTCAACTATGTTTATGTACACATGCATCTAATCTAAATACTTAACTAGATACATACGCATCTAGACAAAGTTGAGTCAATTAATATAAATCGGAGGAAGTAGTTAATTTCAAATTAAAAAGTAGCAAGAACATATATCATACTGAGTGTTTTGGTTCTTTTTATCTTTCAGATGGTGATTAAGTGCATAAAGGCTCCCTATCAAATGGTGAATAAATGCACAAAGTTTATGTATGAGACAGTTCAGCAGTGTCTGCCAGACCTGAGCCTACCTTAGTGTATAAAGGTTAAGTTCAAGAAAATGCCAGAGGAGAAGAGTTACCCGGGAGTGCCCATGGAGCCGGTTTAGACGGAGTAAGCACCACCTCCACTTCCAACCGACCCAAGGAAGAATAATTTCAGTGAAAAAGAGAAACAGTTCATCGCTTATGCTGGACCAGATTGTAATCATCTGAACCTATAGATGCAAGTGGGTTAAGATTAGGGTACCCTCTACTCTATCTAGTGTAACAAAATGAACAGAAATATTCAATGATACCATCATTTTGAAAAAGTTAGTTCAATTTTTTGTATTGAAGAAAGGGTAAATAGGGTAAATGGTATTCTAATGACCACACTTGCATCTATCTGGACCTTTATATGGCGACATTCAAATCTGCTCGAGCTTGACAAAATTGAATATTTTATTTATGTTCCGCACAGTCTGTTTATTTTTTGAATGAAGAATCGGTATGTCCCGTGTTAGAGGAATAGCAACTTGTATTGCAAGGGGCCAAAAGCCATAATATATAGTGTTAGATATAAGAAAATATGAGTAGATTGATTTGTGCCGTATGCCTCTAGGGCCGACGTTGCTTTCCTTATATATCACAAACACAAGATTACAGAGTTTATGATTACAGAGGATTAACTATCTACAGAGATATCTAATCACAATTGGTTAGCAACAGAGTCTAGGATTGACAACAGTCCTAACCGACTCCGTTTAACAGCCCCTCTCGATCCAAACAGGTGCTAACCAAATTTAGCCCATACTTCAATTTATCAAATGAATCTCTACCAAGCGCCTTGGTAAATATATCTGCCAACTGATCTTGAGTTGAGATGAACTGAACCTTTAGTGCCCCTGCTGACACTTTCTCTCGCACAAAATGAAAGTCAATTTCGATATGCTTCGTTCTCACATGGAAAATAGGATTAGCTGTGAGGAAAGTAGCTCCTAAGTTGTCACACCATAAAACTGGAGCCTGCGACTGAAAAATCTTCAGTTCTCAAAGTACTGACTGTAACCAAGTGACTTCTGTTGTACCATTTGCAATGGCTTTGTACTCTGCCTCCGTGCTTGATCTACTGACGGTTGGCTGCTTCCTTGAACTCCATGAGATCAAGTTGGCCCCGTAAAACACCGCATCATCACCTGTCGATCTTCGGTCATCTGGACATCCTGCCCAATCGGCATCGGTATAGATACTGAGCTCTGTCGACGCTGAGCGTGTTATCTTCAGTCCCACATCCACTGTACCTTTGATATACCTCAAGATTCGCTTGGTGGCTGACCAATGAACATCTGTCGGTGCAGCCAAGAATTGATAGGCCTTGTTTATTGCAAAAGAGATATCTGGCCTAGTCATGCATCCTCATCAGATAACGGTGTTCCACTTGTTCCGCAGAGTTTATCAGAAGCTGCCATCGGTGTGTTGCTCACCTTGCACGTATGCATGTTTACTTTTCAAAGAAGATCCACAGCATATTTGGAGCGAGTAAGTGCAATGCCATCAGGTTGCCGAGTCACTTCAATACCAAGGAAATATGAAAGTTCCCCCAGATCCTTCACAACAAATGAGTCACGAAGCTAAACGAGTAACTTTCCAACAGTCGTAGAGCCTGTAATGATGATGTCGTCCACATAGATCAACATGTAGATGGTGACTCGAGAATTCGCATAGATGAACAAAGACTGTCTGCTTGTGATGGAACAAACCCCAGTGACTGCAACTTGACGCTGAGCTTCGAATACCAAGTCCTGGGCGCCTGTTTTAACCCATATAGAGACTTCTGCAGCCGACATACATGATTCGGTCAATTAGGATCAACGTACCCTGGTGGCTGATGCATATACACCTCCTCCTGGATATCTCCATGGAGGAAAGCGTTCTGAATGTCAACTTGCCGGAGAGTCCAGACGCGAGACACGGCGATGGACAAGATCAAGCGCACCGTGGTGGGCTTAACAACAGGGGAAAATGTGTCGGTGTAGTCAATGCCGTGACGCTGAGCAACGAGCCTGGCATTGTATCGATCAACAGTGCCATCTTGTTTTTGTTTGAGTTTGAAAACCCATTTGCATCCAACAACATGATGCCCTCGAGGCGCTTCGACAAGCTGCCAGGTTCGGTTCTGATGAAGAGCTCGAAACTCTTCGTCCATAGCAGCTTTCCACGCCGGGACTCCAAGTGCATCAACATGAGAGACCGGCTCAGCTGCAAAACCTCGTTTAGAGATGTCATACCGAAGAATGTCAGCAGGTAGTTTGATCAGACGCACGACATTGTTCTGAAGACGTGTGCGCATCCGAGGCGGTGATGGGGCTGGCGATGGCGTGCCAGCAGAGGACGGTGATGAAGGAGATGATGGGCCGGGTTCGTCATGGGCCGACCCAGTAGGTGGGGTAGCCGGGAGGAAGGCAGAGATGGTTCCGCGTCCGGGGCATCGAGATGGGCCTCGGGTGGGCCGTCCTCAGCGCCCGCCGCTGGCCCCGGAGATCGACGTGAGGGGGTGCATGCAGGCCATGCAGGGCATGATCGACGTCGTCGTCAGTACCTGAAACTGTAGGGTTTCGTAGCATGGAAAACAAAATTTTCTACCGCATACAAACAAACAAGCCAAGATCTATCTACTAGATTTTAGCAACGAGTCGATGGAATAACTCACCCTCGAAGATTCCAAAGTGTTTAACGAGAGCGGATTCTCGTGGGTGATGTAGTCGTACTCTTCCCGATCTCAAGATCGCGTAGACGATCCTTCCGGCGCTGCGTTCCGGCAGCGCTCCCGCAGTCGGTCACACGTTCGGTACTCGACGAAGACCTTCCTCTCTTTGTTCCAGTAGGCAGCGGAGGTTGTAGCACTCTCCTCGCGATTCCGGCAGCACAACGGCGTGGTACCGGAAGTAGAGGGGAGATCTCGCAGGGCTTCGCCTTAAGCCGGAGCGAGTATGGTGGAGTATGAGAGAGCCCTCGGTGTTCTAGGGTTTAGACACACCAAGGAGGGGATGCTAGAGCCGGCAACTAGGGTTCCGGGGACCCCCAAGTCGACGGCTAGGGCAAAACCCTAGGTGGTGGCGGCGGCTATGGAGGGCTGCAGCTTCTAGGGTTTGAGGTGAGGGACTTGTGTGTCTAGAGGAGGGAGCCCTGCCCCTCCTTATATAGGTGGAGGGGCCGGCCGCGCCAAGGGGAGGGAGAGGAGTCCCTCCCCAACTCGGCTTGGAGGTGGGCCGCCGGTTGGAGGAGGGAACTCCTCCCCAACTCGGTTTCCCCTTCCTCCTCTTTTCCTCTTTCCAATTTTAGCCGTTTGACTTTTCAAACTAGCTATTTGACTTTCAAACTAGGATTTGAATTAATCTTTTATTTGGAACAGCGATGACACTTAGTACATGATGCAATCATTCCAACATGCAATGACACATTCATGTACCCCTTCCCCTCCGAAGTGCCGGACATTCCGGAACCTTCTAGAACATTCCCGATGAAAACACCGGAATCATTCCCGAACTCCGAAACGGGACTTTCTTTATATGAATCTTATTCTCCGGACCATTCCGGATCACCTCGTGATATCCCGGATCCCATCCGAGACTCCGAACAACATTCGGTCTCTTTCTCATAATACCATAACTACTCAAACAACGTCGAATCCTTAAGTGTGTCTCCCTACGGTTCGTGAATTATGCGGACATGATCGAGACACTTCTCCGAACAATAACCAATAGAGGAATCTGGAAATTCATATGGCTCCCACATATTTCTACGATTACTTTGCGATCGAATGAACCACTTACATACGATACCAATTTCCCTTTTTCTCACGATAGTTTACTTATCCGAGGTTATGATCGTCGGTATCTCTGCATACCTAGTTCAACCTCGTTACCGATAAGTACTCTTTTCTCGTTTCCGTGATATGTGATCCCTTGTGAGCCAGTCACATGCTTGCAAGCTAATTGGATGACATTTCACCGAGAGGGCCCAGAGTATATCTATCTGTCATATGGATGGACAAATCCCACTCTTGATCCATGTGTCTCAACCAATACTTTCCGAATACTCAATGCCACCTTTATAGCCACCCAGTTACGGTGTGGTGTTTGATGTCATCAAAGCATCCATCCGGTAAAGGTGATATGCATGATCTCATGGTCGAAGGAATTAGGTTACTATGTATCAGAAAGCATATAGCAATTGAACTATTGAAATGACTTGATCTTTATGCTACGCTTATCTATAGGAGTATGTCCATCATATCATTCTCCTAACGATATGATCTTGTTGTTGATAACATCTCAATGTTCATGATAGGGAAACCACAATCATTTATCAACCAACAAGCTAGTGATGTATAGAGGCTATACTAGGGACTTCAAATTAAGTTTACAAATCACACAAGTATCAATGTTTCCTTGTTAATACTATTATAGCATGAATGTAAACATTTATCATAAACACAAAGATATAATAATAACTATATTTATTATTGCCTCTAGGGCATATCTCCAACAGAAACAACAACAGAACTTGGGGCCGAATTAGTAGCAGGTGCCCTATCACTACATAAAGGCAAATCAACTGGTTCAGGAAGGAGCAAAATATCTTCGGTAGGGAGGGAATACTAGGGAGAATCAGCTGCGAACGGGAACACGCGTTTGTCGAACACTACATCACGTGACACATAGATACGCCCCGTCGATCGATCGAGACACCGGAAACCGAGGTGATCAGGGATGTACCCTAGGAAGACACACCGGCGTGACCGAAAATCAAGTTTTCTGTTGTTATAGGGACGCAAGTTAGGCCAACAAGCGCACCCGAACAAGCGAAGGAGATCATAACGAATGGGGGTTTGAAAGAGTTTATGGGCCGGTGTATCATTGTGAATAACACGACTAGGCATTATGTTGATAAGATAACAAGCAGTAAGGACAACATCATCCCAAAAGCGGAGAGAAAGAGAGGCTTGGGCTAAGAGAGCCAAGACTGTTTCCACAAGATGACAGTGCTTTCGTTCAATGGCACCATTCCGTTGGTGCGTGTGTGGGCACGAGAGACGATGGGTAATGCCAGTGTCACGAAAATAGCGATTTAATTTGTGATATTCTCCTCCCAATCAGATTGGATGGACAAGATTTTCTTGTTAAAGGAACGTTCAACACGATTCTGAAACTGGTAAAAGACATGCTCAACATCGGATTTGTGTTTCAACAAGTAAACCCAAGAAAATTTACTGAAGTCGTCCAAAAAATTTACATAATAACTAAAACCGCCTGCAGATTTAATCACAGGACCCCACACATCCGTGTGGACAAGCTCTAAGGGAACATGGGAAACTCGACTAGATAACTTATAGGGTAGCTGATGAACTTTATCTTGCTGACACACATCACACACATGTGTGACTGAATCTTTATTTGTGGACGACTCTAACTTATTTGTGGAGAGGATGGCTTGGACGATGATAGAAGAGGGATGACCGAGGCGCTGGTGCCACACGTCCTTGGATGGTGTGGTGAGGAAGGCTTGGCGGGAGCGGGGGTGTGGCACGGGGTAGAGTCCGCGATGACCTCTACCTTGTAGTCGAGTTTCCTTCGTGATGCGATCCTTGATGACAAAAGAACGAGGATGAAGTTCAACAAAACAGTTATTATCAAAGGCAAGTTTACCAGCAGATAATAGATTTTTGGAAAGATCAGGAGCATGTAAGACATTTTTAAAACGTAAGGGATGAGTTGAACCAGGTAAGGATGATTCACCGATATGTAGGATGGGTATATGCGTACCATTTGCTACCTGGATCTGATCGTTGCCGTGATAGACGTCCTAAACGTGAAGCCGACTCAGGTCGTTCGTCATATGGTCCGTCTCGCCGGAGTCCAACACCCAATTCTCACCATACTCGGTTGAGTTGGAGTAGGAGGCCTGCCAGTTCGAAGATTCCGGATAGATGGCGTGGTTGAAGCGGTTGTAGCAGCGGAGCGTGTCGTGGCCGTATACGCCACAGATCTGGCACGTGGACTTGCCGCCACCACGTCCATGTCCTCCTCCTCCCCGAGCTGATCCATCGCGCCCAGGGTTGTGGCCACGGCCGCCGCCGTTGCCACCTCCATGGTATCCTCCTTGGTGGCCTTGGTAGCCACCATAGCCACCTCCGTAGCCATTGTGGCCGCCACCGTTGTCATTGTAGCCACCATTGTAGAAGTATTCTGAAAATCTGCGTCGCCCTACCACCGGAGATGCTTGTTTAACATGGCGACGCTGCCAGATGCCACAAAACTAGCATGAGGATTTTTAGATTTCTAGTCGCATGTGTGCGGTACGTTTGTTTACGGTTCCCAAATGGATGGCATGTGCACTTTGACCACGGAAGGGTTGACTGGACCGTTGGCAGACGGTCGAATTTTTTTGGACGTTAGCGATCCTCCGGACCTCACATGAAAAGGCTTGTTCTGTGCTACTGTCGATACGGTCCTTGCAACTGAGTTTTTTGCTAGATCGAGTAGTATTTTTATTTTTTTTGTGGGGGCTAGTATAATTTTCCAATTCTATAGGTAGGATTTGCACTATCTAGCTAGAAAAGCTCATGTGAAACCCGGGTAAGTGTGTGTGGCTGCAACATGCCACGTAGGACGATGAAATAAGAGAGAAAAGGCCAAGCGATGTGGGGTGGGAGGTGGAGGTCCCGGTCTTTGTGTTGGAATTTGGTGTATATTGGGCTATTGGCCCATTAGACAAATTCTGAAATTCTCTTTGGCCCACTTGTATATGGCAACATATGGCTGTGCTAGTGGTGCTAAAGTTTAGTCCCACATTGCTAGTTGGAGGGGAGTTGGACCAACTTATATAGTAGAGTGTTGCACCACTCACTAAGGTGTGACAAGAAGAGTAGCCCTCGCGCACTCCTCCTCCGACGCCGCCCGCCTCGCCTCGTCACGACGCGCGCGCGGGTTGCGGGAATCTCGCCGAGCTGAGCTTTATTTTGCTTGTTGGGAAAACTGATTATGAGTCATTAACGGACGCGTTAATTACAGCCGTTTCCAGTTTTTATGGACGTGGACTGTTACCGACTCGGACGTGGGCTGAGCCCACGATCCTCCTAACCTGCACTATATAAAGCGTCCAGGCTAAACCTAATCGGTACGGAATCAATCCACACACGCGCCTACCTCCAGAACCTTGCGCCGCCGCTTTCGTCTTCCCCATCCCGGCTTGCGGCGTGCACCGCCAGATCGGGACAGTAGGCCTCCGGAACCCCGCCTCTCGTGAACCTGTACGGGTGAGGGGCGATCAGGTTTTTGGGGAGCGCTCAAGCGCGACTACTGGCAACCACGACGTCGTCCGACGGCGAGTTCTCGAACGACAACTTCTTCCCGGACGTCAGCGACCTCTTCGACAACCACAACATGGACGACGCTGCTGCGACCGCTGCGGCTGCTATTCAGCCTATATTGTACGTGATGTTCAACTGTCTTTTTCAGATTATGCTAGAGTTCTTTGTTCTAGCGTTTGGTGTAGATGTGATAGGTTTATCTCCTATAGATGTAATCTGTTCATCTACTTTGTTGATCTGCATGATTGGTTTTACTACTGTCTGTATGATCATGATTTATCAGTTTATTATTCGGATTAAATCATATAGATTATTGCTTATATTTCCAACACTTTGTCTTTGGTATACGTAAAGTCTAGATAATTGCTAGCATCACCTTCCCCTTGGAAGCACCTCGCCGCCCTCACACCGCAATCACTGGAGAAGACGCGGCCCGCCATGGAGGGTAGTGATTCATATGGTGCAACAAAGGGGAAGATTTGTTGCAAGAAAATACTTTCTATGATGCAAATTCACAAAACGCTTGTAGAAAAAAAATCTTCCAAAAAGTAAATCCACATAATCATTGTAGCGAAAACATTGTTCATATAATGCAAATCCACAAAAGGTATGTAGCAGAAAATTCCTTCCTAGATGCAAATCTATGAAATCATTGTAGCAAAAAAATTGTTAATATAATGCAAATCCAAAAAAGGTATGTAGCCGAAATTTTCTTCCTAGATGCAAATCCACAAAATCATTATAGCAAAAAAAAATTGTTCATAGATAAACATATGTAGCAGAAAATTTCTTCATAGATGCAAATCCGCATAATCAATGTAGCAAAAAGATTGTATGTAAAATACAAATCCACAAAATATATGAGCAGAAATCCGAGGCGGACGTCGACGAGGCGGCGAGCTTGGGGCCCGTACACCTATGGTAGCCCATGGGCCCTTCCCTGACTGGTGGCGGCTAATCTGGCCTCCCTTGGCAGCACTATCACCCACCACTTGCAACAACGTGGTCCTCCCCTCGAAGCTCCACGTCTGTCCCTTGGTAGCACCATCGCCGTCCTTTTCCAACACCTTGGTTGGAGATTGAGATGCGGGCTCCTGTGTTGAGGGGATCCCGGGAGGTTGGCTGATGTTGAGATCCTCCGTAGCTCACGCTAGAGAGAGAGGGATCTGGCAAGGTTGATAACATAGCACGAGGTGGAGCATGACACAAGAGAGACTAGAGCCAAGAGAGGAACAAACCGAGGAGAAAGAGATAAGATGGATCGGTGCGGGTGTGGGCATGTCCGAGACGCGTGAAGGTGTATAGCATATAAGAAAAAGATAAAATCATTGTAGCAAAAATGAGTTAATACAATGCAAATCCAAAAAAAAGTATGTAGTAGCAGAAATTTTCTTTCTAGGTACAAATCCACAAAATCATTGTAGCAAAAAACATTGTTTATAGACAAAACATATATATAGCAGAAAATTTCTTCAAATCCACATAATCGGGCCTCTTTGATTTAAAGGATAGGAAAATCAAAGGAATTGGAAAGACATAGGAATAGGAAAGGATGGCATGTGTAATCCTTTGGCAAAGGAATCAAAAAATGAGGTCTCATTGGATTTTTTGCTTCCTGTACTTTTGCCTTCAATCTGAGAGATGTAGGAAAAGTTCCTATAATTTTCCTTTGTACCATTCCTATTAATCAAACATGTAAATAGTAACATCTTAGGAATATTTCCCAATCCTTCACGTTTCGTCCATGTTTCCTTCAAATCAAAGGAGCCCTCAGTGTAGAAAAAAAGATTGTTCGCCCGGGAAGCGGTACCGGCCCGGAAGATGGATCGATCCTCCGGGGGATTAATACGGAGTAGCATTTTCCATTATTTTTTCACTCTCATCGTCTCTAATCCGCAACATCACGTGCCACACCGCCACCACTTTGTCTGCAAAAACGGAGAGAATATATGGAGACGGCGGCGGCGCCGGCGCGTGAGCGGAAGCGGCAGCGGCAGAGCGAGGGAGGCGCGGTTCCATCGATGACGGCGGTTGGAGGCGGGGAGGCGCAGTACGTTTACCTGCCTATCGCGGACGCCCTCAAGGCCCACGGCGTCCGGGTCTGCATCTTCGCCGCCGTCTCCGAGATCGGCGCCGCGTTCCACAGCCGCGGCACTGGTGAGCCTCCCCAGCCTTTCCCCTTTCCTCTTTCTCCACTCACCTGGAATTACCCGCCTTGCGGTGCGCGCGTCCCCCCTAGCCCTAGGGATCTGGCCGCTGCATCGATTGCACTGCTTGCTGTGCTTTGGTGCTAGATTAAGAGACTCAGGGTGGTGTTCTGCCGTCGTTGCTTCTTCGTACGATGAATTTTAGCCACATCCCTCAAGATTGTAGTGGAAGGTGGCGGTGGAATGCGGAGGGATGAAGTTGGAAGTTCGTCACAAGTGTTTCTCTTTTTTTACCGAACCGCCTGTTTATGCCTTTTGTGAGCAATAAAATGTTTGTCGCTCAATAAAGATGGTGGCTTTAGCACAAGAAAATGTTAGCATTCACGCAATGATCATCCCTAACTCAGTTCTCTTTGGTGACTTCCCATTAATGATGACTATTTACTGAAACCATGAGATTGTTAAGAGTGTTTTTGTGGACATGTTGCCATGTTTAACTTAATGGTTCCTGGCAATGAACGCGTGAAAAATGCCGTGTCATAACTTTTTGATAAATTTGGTTCTGTGGAAGAAGGCGTTCTGTGCATGGCCAGTTTTGTTACTTCGGAAGAATCTCTTTTTATGGGAGTCAAAAAACACACTGTAATTACCCAAGGCAAACTTTAGTCTTCACATAAATTTAAATGGATGGCAAGAAAATTGGTTTTAAGAGCTACATACTATGGATACAAAATATTCTCCCTTTGCACCCAACTCCGATACTAGTCTATCTTGTTCATCAGCTAAGTGGACATCAGACTTGCTGAAGCTGGTGCTACATCCCTCATTCCTCATTCTGGGCAGCTCTCCATACAAAAGTATCCCAAACCTTATGCCCGTCCTTAATTAAACAGATGTGGCACTCACATTCTTACTGCATGTTAGGTAAAAAAATCTAGGAAATTTGGAAGCTAAATATTGCTCTCCCTGAAACAACAAACAAGTGGAGCATCCTCCAGCTTATGACATAATGCAAAAATACCCTTCAAGGTATGGATATAAGTCGCTAGCAGGTTTAATGTACATCTTTTTGAAACAGGATGGTTGGTGTATGTGGTATTCTTGTTTTTTATGTCGCTTAGTAATTTCATTTGTTCTTTATTCCTTTTTTTCCTTATTGATGAAATCAATGATATGCCACCTGCCGTGGCTGTTGTTTTGCAGATTTCACTCGTACATTGAGGGTTTCTGATCAATCACGTTCAACTGGGATCTCTGTGACTTTCTTTGCTAATGACACTGCACTACTGCCCTGCGTTAGGTCAAGCGGAGATGTCATCAGTCTACATAATGTTAAGGTATAGCCCATGACTTCAGATTTCCACTTGTCACATTGTCACAACATATAGCTTTTTTGAGGACTATAGTTTTGCACTTACGTTGTTCCTTTTGTGTGCATGTTTGTTCCCTCTTTTTTTAACTATGTATTTGCGGCGACTAGATCATGTCTACATTTATCTGCAGATAACAAGCTATCATGGAGAATTCTTTGTAACTTTCGACAAAAAGTCATCTTCATTTGCACTATTCGAAGGGAAAGCATCTACAGAATCCAGGCCGTACCAGACTTCTATGAAATATCATGGAAGCAAACATGACGATGAAATTTTAACCAATATGAGAATGTGGCTTATGTATCCTCCTCCAGGTGACTCATAGTTTAAACGCCACTGCTGTTCATTTTTTTGGTCCACACGACAAACATGATTATGAGCTTATATTCCAGACAGAACGTCTGCTTTTGTGCATCTGACTTCACGGTGCTCTTGCCTCTTAAAGGCTATCACTGTTTTCAAACTTCTGCTCCTGCCACTTAATGTCGTATGTGTTAGAATAGTTCTACCAACCAACTATCCTAAAAGACCGATCTGTTAGAAAGTGGTGATATAGTATACTTAACACCCCCCTTCACATCCGACTTGGATGTGGAAACAACACCACCTCCCCTCACACCCGACCTGGGCGGAGAATAATAATCGGGAGAAAACGCGGGGGCTGAGACTTGAACTCAAGACCTCAGGCTCTGATACCATGTTAGAATAGTTCTACCAACCAACTATGTTAGAAAGTGGTGATATAGTATACTTAACACCCCCCTTCACATCCGACTTGGATGTGGAAACAACAACACCTCCCCTCACAGTATGCACGACTGACTAGGCCCGATCTTTATATGATAGTCCTTCTAATTAATTATACTCCTGTTTCCGCAAGGGCAACACTATTTGATAATTATTGATACAATAGGACTTGAGTTCTCACCTTTACCGTCTTAGGTAAGGGATGTCTTTTTATGAATTTCATTCAAGTATACTGCCAATCTGTGTTGGTTAGGCTTTCTTTTGGCTTTTTAGACTATATAAGCCAAAAGCCAATAGGTGTTTTTTTGGCTTATATAAGCCAAGATTAAGCCTAACCAAACACCCCTTAAATTTTATTTGTACAAAAGGTTCCCTTTCTGTTGTTTTATCTGTTTCCTGCCATGATATTGTTCTTTGTAAGTGCTTGTCATTCCTATATCAGTACGTCTGATGAATTTGCACTATTCAGAATGGATATATACCTTTCTCTCCTACCATTACCTATGCACAACATTACCTAGTGATTTATGTTATGTGTCTGTACACTGATTCATGAAATATCTCTTTTTTTAACTCTGAATGTATTCATCGTATATTGTTTACGATATTGCTTGATGTTTCTGATTGCTGTTTTCTATCATACTCCCTCCGAACCTATACACTAAAAGATGTCTAGATACATTCGATTCACAAAGCTAAAGCGTCTTATATTTCTGAACAGAGGGAGTAGGTCTGAAAGATCTTGAATTGCAGCTAAGAAGTGTACAGTCTGATTTGACTTTTGATCTTGTATGCAAGGTTGATTCTTTATTCAATCAAATCAAATTTGATCCTCCCTCCGATCCTAAATAGGTGTCGCAGTTTTGAACTAGAGTTAGTTCAAAACTGCGACACTTATTTAGGACCGGAGGTAGTACTTATTTCGACAGAGGAAATATCTAATGCTTTCTTTGTAGGTACTTCATGTCTATGCAGCTCCCAGCGGCGAATGGATATTTTATGTTTGGGATGGAACTGATATTCCTACAACTGAGCTTCAGACATGGTAGGGTTATAGAATCTGTCATCATTGTTTGTTTAACTTCTAATTCAGCAACACACGATAGAGCCATTATAAAATCTATGATGGTGATAGCGCTTTTGACATATGACCAGGGCCCTCACTAGACTGTTTCCAAGTTAATATAACTTGTTAAACCTGGTTAAAATAGAAAATAGATTTGATTTCTTATAAAGCATACGCTAATCTCACAATTCATTCTTTGAACTAAATGCCTCTTGTTATTTCTCTGGATGATTTTGTAGTTTGAACACTGAAGCATTTACACCAGCCCCTCTACATCTGGAAGAGGTGCCTCTACCGAGGGAGGTTTTATGCACACTGCCTTCTATTGGAACTATCCTCAGGATTTTCTCAAACAAGTTCTGCAAGGAAATAACACACTTGCAAAGGGATATTTACTGGGCCCGGTTCTGCAATATCACTTGCAAACAGGAGTTTGGCATTTGGAAAGGCACTTTGCCTCCTTCTAGCAGAGTTCGCCTTTTATCTGATGAAGATGGCAGTGTTGTTGAACGTTTGAAGTAAACCTTCTCTTTTCTCTTGAATATTATTAAGTGCATCCTGAAATTCCAATACGAAAGTATTTGCCAACTGCATTAATAACTCCAGGATGTATGAGAGTCGCGTTTCCACCAAGGTTCATCGACAGCCAATGGCTGGCCTCCACAAGGCCTTTGATTTTACTGGTATGGATCATAACCAGATGCATACATACATGATGCGTTGTTTGCTAAGGCCTGACATGTGACATTTGTCAATTCTATCAGATGTGAAGTTCAAGAGAGCAGGTTACACGACATTAATGGAGTCGCTCACCGATAAACGGGTATACTCACATTTTTGGCCACTAGTTTACCCCTTAAGTTTTCAAGAGTTGGACTCTATTGCCTTCAATCAACATGAAAAAAATCTTCACCGACCTGAAGTGTGTTCTGAAAACTAACTAAAGCCAGCATCAATACTGAGCTGTATGTTTTGTGCTACTAGGTGACGCACAAATTGAAAACCCTGGTGCGTGTGGTGTCAGCATTTCCTTGCCAAGGCAGTGACCTCCATTCATTATTGACCAGTAATAAGTATTGCCTTCGGTTGACTCTTGAGGATCCTACAGCAAGAATTCATGCATATGTCTGCAAAGATGATTTGGTAAGGTGTTAAGTACTACTCAGCCTCACTGTTTATGGATCCACCTCCTCCAATGTTCATTCCCACAAGTAATGAAAACTATTTATTTATGCCTAAAAATGGCTATTTTTTCTTCTGAAACCACGTGTACTACTCTGTGTTCATCTTATCCATATCAGGTGAGATTTTTCGGAGGTTCTCTCACGGCGGCCGCGCTGACGAGAAAGATGAACATGCTGCTGGGTGTCCCAGAGCAGGCAGCAGAGGAAGGCAGCCCTGTGGCCAGGAACCCTCCCTGGATATGGTGTTGCCTGAAGTCGTACCGCCTAGAGAAGGAGGACCCCTGGGGCAGCAGACGGTATCAGGTCTTCGGCACAGAGGTCAGGGACTGAAATAGGAGGAAAGCAGCCACGCTAGCTGTACAGTAGTCTGTAGTACGTACGTAGTAGTATTTTGATTCATCTGCGCCGCCAACCGACCGACCTGACTTTAGAAACACCATGCGAGTTGCATTGTCATGAATCTTGCAAGTATATATGGACGGAAGGAAGAGCTAACTTTCTTTTGCTGCTGCTGTTGCTGTTGTTGTTAGAGCCAGCCACTTTTGCTGTTGTTGTTGGTGGTGGTGTTGTAGTAGCACTGTTTACTGGATTTGTTTGTGTATATTCATCTCTGGTGGCATGGCAGGCATTCTGTGTTGTTTGACTCGTGCGCATCCTAAAGTGCCAAGACATGATTGCACCGTTCAGAAATATAAGATGTTTTAGCTTTGTCTATATTTATTTGTTAACCCGTTATGAATTATGCATTCTCTAGCAATATAATATATTAGAGCTCTGCTACATTTTCATTTCTTAGAAAGAAGAAGTAAACATTTCTGAAAGTATGGTAGACATTTCTTGGAAAGTAGACATTTCTATAAGAGATTGGCTATATAACTTATATTTTATTAGTCAAATTAACGACCTAGATATATGCGTAGGATCCAAATAGTTGCTCTAAAGTTTTTATTTATTTATTTATTTATTTATTTTCATGTTAGGTTATAAGATCTTTCACAATGGGTGTATCTTAGCTCTATATTCTAGACAATTTGCTTATGTGGCACCATAGTTAATGAAGAAAGAGAGTGATGTTGTATCTTAGCTAAGCTACACCTCTTACATGCAACCATAGGCAAAAAAAACTTGGCTAGTCCAATCACACACATGCATGAGCATAAAATCATTAAATACAATATGTTTAAGAAACCACATCTAAGATATACCCCATTGTCATAATTATTTTTTAAGTTCTAATTTCTCCTATAAAAACATGCTAAGATACACCCATTGGAAAAGGCCTTACAAAAACTGTATCGAGTAGCCAACCCATATTACAAACAAAAACCGGGGCGACGGCGATGGGCTCAAGAAAGTGGGCTCCCTTTCCGGCATATATGCGCGCTCCAAGGAACTGACTGACTTGCGGCCCCCACACGCTTCATCATCTTCGTCTTCTTCCTGACGAATTGAACCAGGAAACGCAAAACCGTTTCGAGTTCGACTCTCTTGCCATTGATGCTTTGCTCTTTGCCGCCCGCCGCCCGCCTCCTCGTTTTCCCTGCCCAGGAATAGCGCAAGACTCCGCGTACACGGCTTGGCGGTAATAAAGATTCGGTCTTGACTTTCCATTTCCGAGTACTAGTAAGTCGAGCACCTCCCGATCCCCGAGTCGCTGTCCCCATCGTCAATTCAACCCAATTCAATTCAAGTCGGTTTCGTCGCCGTCTGGCTGGGTGCTTCGTCGCCAAGTAAGACCAAATCTAACGGAGCCCTCCAACTAACCAACTAACCCCCCGCTTCCTTCTTCTTGATTCCTCTTCGCCCAATCCGCGCGTTTCGACGATTCGGTTTCGATTTCCGCGGGACCAAATTTCATCGGCCAAGCCCCGGCCATGGTCATGCGGGACCAAGATCTGGACGCCAACATCGTCCGCTGGGGCCTCCACCACCTCCTCGACGGCGCTCCCTACGGCCACTGCGCCCACCGGCCCCAGCACACCACCACAGACTACGCCCCGCAGCCGCCTCCGCCGCAGACCCTGCACTCCCTCCTCGACGGCACCGGCGGCGGTCCGGGCCGCTGCGCCCACCGTCCCCAGGCCCCCACCACCGACTACGCT
Organism: Avena sativa; assembly: GCA_916181665.1. Classification (NCBI taxonomy): domain Eukaryota; kingdom Viridiplantae; phylum Streptophyta; class Magnoliopsida; order Poales; family Poaceae; genus Avena; species Avena sativa. The sequence continues at coordinate 528,142,376 of OV702299.1, forward strand.
CCGCAGGCCCACCACGCCGCCGAGGTCAGAATCCACGCGGTCGAGAACGACGAGGTCATCGCGCACGCGCTGCAGGAGGAGCTCGCCCAGGTCGCCATGGCCGAGGCCTCGGGGGGCGCCGCCGCCGACGACGAGCAGCGCGCCAACGTCCTCGCGCAGCACTGGTTCCGCCCCGAGATCGTCGACCACTTACCCTCAGGTGGGCGATTCTTTCTACTGTACCTTCTTTGTTTTCTTCAGATACTACAACTGCAGAGCAAGCTTGGCCGCCTTTTCTTTCAGACCATTTCGTCTTCTCCTGAACTCTTCTTGTCTAAATCCCGCCGGTACAGCTCCACCTTATGTGGAAGAAGAAGAAGATGAAGCAGCAGAGGGCTCCAGGGATCCCATCAGTTCCTGCTCGAGCCCTGAAGATGGCCAACGCTGCCCGGTAGAGCTCGTGGAGGATTTCTCCACTCTTGATGGCGAAGTCGGCAAGAGATTGAACGACATGCTTCCTGTTCCTGTAAGTCCTTAGCGAACTGATCCTCTGAATTCCTGCAAGTCGGGAAAATTGTCTCAATGTGAAAACTGTGAGATGCAGTTTTACTATAACAATATTCAATTCAGAGCAGCCAGCGGGCTTCCAGTGGCCATTTTTGTTTTTACGCTGCTTGGTCACCCCGGAAAGTTATTACTCAAGAATGCCCAACATTATTTATTGGATGAATCATATACTAAGATGCACCATGGTTGGATCACATGGCCGAGACATGTTCTACTTTTACTGCACTGCATAATTCTTAGTTGCAGTTTGCTGCCATTCTGTGGGCCCCTTTTAACTTGCATTTGCTCCCTTGAACTTAAAAGACCTATCTTCTGTCCTAATTTTTGTTTCTACAGCATGTCCCTAAAACAAATGGAGAGATTCCTTCTGTCGACGAAGCCTTCTCAGATCACCGAAGACTTCTTGACAGGTAAGCAACACTGCAGTTTGTAGGCATACTGGATTACTTTTCAAACTATGACCAATGCAACCCGAAGCTCATGCACATCTTTTTGTGCCACTGTACTGAACTGCTAGTGCTAAGCGTGTGACTGGAAATTATATTTATCGCATAAGCCTATACACAGAGTCGCGTGGACTAACTCTGATCCTTGCTAGTATCTGCGATAGTCTGTTATTTGATTCCGATATGATCTCTTGTTTAGGTTGGTGTTGTACGGCTTGGTTGAGCTCAAAGTTAATGGAGATGGCAATTGTCAGGTCTGTTTACACTTTTTAGTTCTTGTTTTATTTCTCCGGAATATCATGTTTTATGTCAGCACAAGCCTACTCTATAAATACTTATCTTTTTTCTGGATCTTTCTTTTAAACAGTTCCGGGCATTGTCGGATCAATTTTACCGTACTCCTGAACATCATAGATTTGTACGGCAGCAAGTGATGAAGCAGGTTAGTATTGTCAAAAACTACATGAACTGGCTATGTTATTTGTATTAAGAAGATAATTTTCCCTCGTCAGATTTTTTTGTTCTGACATTTAATGTTCCCTCTGCGCTCCCAACTGTTTCACAGCTTGAATCCCATTCTGAGATATATGCTGGATATGTTCCTATGGATTACAGAGAATATCTTAAGAAGATGCCAAAGTCAGTACTTGCTCCTTTCTACTTTCTATCAGTAAATATTAGAATTACAGTGGAAAGATACGTATCCTCACTTTGGTATGCTAACTGAACCAACCAGGAATGGAGAGTGGGGTGACCATGTTACCCTGCAAGCTGCTGCGGACTCGGTAAACATGATTCTTTTCACCCTTTTATAGATTTCTACATACTTTTATCCAATTTATGGAGTAACAAACACAAAAATTCATTTCTTTCACCAGTGCAATACATGATTGGTAAATTTAATTTTGACGACTATCATATATAAACAGCTACATTGCAATTTCTCACACAATTTTACAGTATGATTGAACTATTGCTGTTTAAAATCTTTTGTTTGTTACTTGGCTCTTTTTGTCGGATTTTCTGATCCTCGTGTACATTTCTGACCACTTTGTTGCTAAGCATAATAAACCAGGCCTATGAATCAAGTCTCTGTTATGGTCCTTCGCAGTGATGCCTTGGACAGCTGCCATAGTTTAATTGTATATCTGGCACTCAATATGATGGTATAATTAGGAATATCAATATGTTTGACTTTTTGGGCAGCATCTTTTAAGAAAAACTATATTTCCTTCGGAACATCTTGGCTTACGCCAATGAGCTGGTCTTGTCATATGACTGCTCTGCTATGTTTCTGGCTCTGAAGCATATGCATTGAATTTTGCAGTACGGTGTGAAGATCTTCATCCTAACATCGTTCAGAGATACATGCTACATCGAAATCCTCCCCGTCGTTCAAAAATCAAATAGAGGTACTCACATCTACCAACTATGCTGTTACTGCACTGGTTTATAGTCTTACTAAATACTTGAGTCTATGTGTCTTAAGCTTATCTCTTTTTTTTTTGTTCTGGGCTGCAGTTATATGCTTGAGTTTCTGGGCCGAGGTGCACTACAACTCGATATACCCGGAAGGAGGTACAGTCTACTGTTTATTAATAATTTATTTTCTCTAAAAATATTCATTTATATTGTATTTGCTTGTATCGGCATCTGACATGCTGATGTCCATGATCTTGCTGCAGAGTTGCCCGTCGTGGAGAACAAGAAAAAGAGGTGGTGGCACTTGGAGTTCTAGACCACTTGTGGTAGCAAATCCAAAAGCTGATACAAAAAGAAAGATAGAAGATTTGACCATGTTCTTTTTCTGTTCTCGTGGCAGCTCCTCGTTGGATCGACGGTCATTCTGTTCAACCATGTGATCACGCGGTATCTTGGGAGCTGCATTAGGATTGCGATCGACTGACGGCTGTTCGTCCTTTGTACATAGTAGTACTCTATATATAGCATCTGTACAGTGCAGGCTAGTAGTAGAAATAGGTTTCAGCCGATTCTGTCATGTGTAATAGAAACATTTCTTCTACCTAATATATCAATATTTTCATTTTGATTGTTTCAATGTTTGTGAGAGCAACAAATTAATAGACTGGATTTTTCGCTGTTCTTCTTAATGGTTGAAATGATATGGGAGTACAGGGAACTGATCCATCATCTCTCCGATTGATTGTTGTCCGTGGTGGTTTATTAATTTATTTTGGATAGTGTGGAGTTAACTAGGGATTTATATGCCAGTCGCTTCCATGTTTGGGCTTGTCACAGTCAGCCCAACCATCTGTGATATATTGCCATGACTTTGTCGGTTCTGATTGTGTTCTTTAAGTCTTGCAGGAATGAATGTTGTCTTGGCAGCCCATGGGCTATTGAGCTGGCTGATCCCATGGCCATGATGGATTCGTGAAGTAAGCATTATGTCCTTTTATTATATTGTTCTCTTGTCACACACAAACCAAAGAAATACATGTTTTCTGGATGAGATGATTTTACTTCATCACTTAATGCCCTACATTTTAATCTGTCAAATGACTTGGCGGGGTGAGGCTCGCGAGATCATCAAACTGGGGCTGCTCCAGTATCTATCAAGAAGGGCATAGGCAGGCCCGTGCGATATTTGGTTGAGGAATTTGAGAACAAGTTGAGGCCTGTCAAGGGCCGTGGGGATGTTAAAGGTTAGATTGGATTGCTGCTTTTAGAATGATAACTTTGATGCTTTTGTCTAAAGAAAATCTGATAGTTTGCTCTCTGTTTAAGGAAGGAATATGTGATGAAACACTTTGCTTTTCTATTTCTGCTAGCTATATCCATCTGCTGGAAATAGTGGTATGAAACTTGGCAGTTTTGGTTATTTTTAGAGTGGCGCCGGTTTATCAGAAGAAGCCATGGAGCTAAAGAACACCACCACGGCGTTAGTCCGGAGCTTTGCCAGCACCGAAGCTCGGCTGGTGCGCGTGGAGGCGCTGGTCCTCTTCAGCACCTTGTCCTGGGTCCTCCTCGAGCTGCTGGGCTCATACCGCCGGCGGAACAGCCACGGCTTCTTCCGCCTCCTCGTCTGGACAGTGCACACACTGTCCACTGTGCTGGCACCCTATACCATCGGTCTGCTGCAGGCTGGTCCATTCGGCGACCAGACATTCGTCCTCTGGGGCATCCTCCTCCTCCTGATCCAAGTAAACTCTGAATCTCTCTCCGTATACAGGATGCATGACATTGGGCAGAGGAAACGCATGCTTGTGCAGCAAGTGTCGCAGATCTTTCTGGTACTATGGCTGATTCTCAATGGCAGTGGTGGCAACAGGAGGAGTTACAGCGCCACCAGCTGGATTTTCTGGAGTTACAGCATCATTCTCACATACAGAAAATTTAGCAGTTTAGGTAGGGTCAGCAAAGAGGGTGGTTTGCTGGAGCATTAATCTAAAGTGATTGCTGATTACATGGTGGTTGAGCATCATCTACCTCAGGACGCCGATGATCCGATTCCGAAACCGAGCATGATGAAGGGGGTACAAATACATATTTGACGGGGAAATGGAACTGGCTGGCTCACTTCCAACCTCACCTGAGTACCGAGTTGAGGTGACACGAATGCGAAAATCATCACCATTGATGCAGTTTGGAGATGGATCAATATTCAGGACTTGCAAGTACAAGCAGACTGCGGAAGTAGTTACATGGAAACTACACTCTCCTACACATTATTCAAACTTTTTAAGCGCAGATTTTGTGGGTGAAGCTGGCCTTCAAAAGACACTGAATTTCGTTCTTGATGGGCTCCTCTCTGAGAGAGGAAACTATATGTTTGTGCTTTTCGGGTTATCGAGGGGGAGTTGTCATTCCTGTATGATTTCTTCTATACATAAGGTATTCTCCTTTGTTAAGAGGTACGTACATACATGGGAGCAGAAGCTTGGGCAGTACTCTTTGTTACTCGAACTTGGACTATGACCCTTGGAATGTACTGTCTTTTCTGTCACTAGGCTTGGCCGATGCTACAAGAAAAGGACAGAAGGCTGGGAAAAAAGATAAAATTGGAAGAGGAAGTCATTGTACGCGTCCTCTCTCGGTTCAAACAGAACGGTGGCAAGCTAGAAAATGGGCAATCAGCACTTGTTAAGAGTCCGCTCGGAAGCCAACTGTCATGGGCTTGCACCCTGCCAACACATACATATCCAGACCATCTTTCCCAGTGTGAAACTATGAGCGATAGATGCAAGAAGCTGAAGATGGGCTTGCATCGCAGATATGACAGCACAGTTTTGGGTATGGGAACCAACAAGGTAGGGGGACAACTGATAGAGATGGACGAGGCACAACGTTGGAATGAAGGTGCTGGCTGGACTTGTGGGAGGAGTTTGTACTCTTCCTGGCGCCATCAGACAACGCCGATATCCATGCGGAGATGCTCGCCTCTGGAGGGGAGTTCATGACCCATCTTTGGGCTCTTCTCACTCATGCCGGTATTCTGGAGCGGCCTAGTTCCTCCTCTGGGGTTGACCCTCTAGGAGGGTCAGATGGTGCCACTGCACAAGATTCTAGTATTCTGCAGCGGCGCAGTTCCTCCTCTGGGGTTGACCCTATTGGAGTGTCTGATGGCACCCTGCATAAGATTCTGGTATTCTGGAGCGGCCCAATTCCTCCTCCGGGGTTGACCCTCATGGAGTGTCAGATGGCACCAGTGCACAAGATTGCAGTATTCTGGAGCGGCCGTCTTCCTCCTCCGGGGTTGACTCCACTGCACTAGACTCCGTGGTTTGAGTTAAGTTGTTAAGCTATTCTAACTTTTTCTTTTTGAGTTATTGGTTCACCGTGTATGTTTGTTCCGCCCTATTTGAATTGTGAAACTTGGGATACAGTGCCATGCTTGATGTTCCTGATGCTCAAACATGGCTCTAATAAGTTTCTTGGAGTGATTGAAACTGCAAGTTGCACTTTTCTGTACTTTTCACTAAGCTGCAGTCGTAAAAATAGTATGGAACAGTTGTATGCACTATCTTTGGTTCTTGATAGTATTTGCCATACTCTGCCATTTGATTGCGATATGATCTCTTGTTATGGCGTGGTTGAGCTCAAGGTTAACGGAGATGACAACTGTGAGGTTTATCTGCAGTTTTCAGTTTCTTATTTTCCTTTTGAAGAATATATATATATATATATATGTATGTATATATATATATATGTATATATATGTATGTATATATATATCATGTTTGATGTTTCATGGCAGTGGAAACCTCTCTGAACTACTTATCTATTTGCAAATCTTTGTTTTTAAACAGTTTTGGGCATTGTGTAATCAATTTTTTACCGTACTCATGAACACCATAGATTTGTACGGCAGCAAGTGATGAAGCAAGTTAGTATTGTCAAAGTGACAAGTCACCATAAGAATGATATTTTTGGTGAATACAACTACCTGAACTGCCTGCGTTTATTTCTATCAATCAGGTAATATTCGCCTTGTCAGTTCTCACATTTATGTTCCCTCTGTGCTCCTAATTGTTTCACGGCCTGAAACCCATCCTGGGATATATGCTGGATATGTTACAGAGAATATCTCAAGAAGATGCCGAAGTCAGTGCTCTCTGCTCTGCTCCTTCTCTACCATTTGTTATCAGTAAATGTTGGAATTGTGCTGTGAAGATGATATACGCATTCTCTCTTTGTTATGCAAACTGAACCAAACCAGGAACAGAGAATGGGGTGACCATGATGACACACTGCAGTCTGCTGCAGACTCGGTAAGCATGCATGCTCTTCCGAATCTTGCCCGTTTATGCATCTTCTGTACATACTTCCGAATCTGTTGGCATTGCAGCAGTGAGCTGGTCATGTCATATGACTGCTCCGCTATCCATGGCATTGAAGCATATGTATTCATCTTTTGGCAGTATGGCGTAAAGACCTTTATCCTAACATCGTTCAGAGATACATGCTACATTGAAATTCAAAAGTCAAATCATGATCTTGCTGCAGAGTTGCCCGTCCCGGATAACAGGAAGAAGATGCGGTGTTGTTTCTGACTTGCGGACTACTTTTATAGCCAAACCGAAAGAAAAGAAAAGAAAAAACTACTACCTCCGATCCTAAATAAGTGTCGTCATTTTGAACTAGACTTAGTTCAAACATCTCTAGCTTCTACCTAATATGTTATGTAGTACTAGTATTTTTTTATTTTATTTTGAAGAGGCAGTTGTTGTGACTTGTGAGAGCAAGAAATGGACTGAACTTTCAGCTGTTACCCTGACTGCTTGAAATACAGGGAACTAATTAATACATCGTCTTCAGTTTGGGGTGCATGCAGTGTTGCTACAATCTTTGTTTGGTTACTACTCTTGCAGTAATTAATAACTAACCATAAACACTTTTGGAGTCACAATTTGCAATCAGGTTTGCTGAATTTCAGTCCTAGCTCCAGCTGAGGACGTGGAGTAGAGTATAGGAGTGTGCTGCTGTGTTTGATTTCAGCAGTAAAATCGAAGGCATACATTCTCTTAGTTCATTTTTCTTCACAAATAAAATCTAAACCCAGAAGTTAGTACCGTATAAAAATTTAAACTAGCCCAAACCGGCTAAATAAGTCAAACCGGTAGTGGTCCGAGGAACAGGACCAGCTATGGCCAGCTTGCCGTGCAGCTCAAAGATGTATTTGACGACGGATGTCGGCCCCATGGCGGCCGCGTGCAAGCTTCTCATCTCGACGTTGATATATGGCAAAGGTACCACACCGGACACCGGACCGCCTCCCTCCATGTCCAAGCTAGCACACCGTGAACCTGATCAGCTGTCGTCGGCGAACGAAGGGTCGTTGGAGAAGATGATCTTGCGTGCGGATGGAGAACCCGCAGGTCGGGAGCGCCGCCCGGGCGCCCGTGAAAAGGTTCACCATGTTAACAGCGATCTAGGACTATGGATTGGGATTCAGTATCTATTGCTGAGATTCGAGAATTCAGTTACAGGATCGAATTCCAATTCAATTCAACAAGGACCTGAGCTACAAGCTACAGCCGGTCAGGCCTCAGTCTTCCTATTTTTCGCCACCTCATCTGTCTTGTCGACGTGTTTCTTATAGCCGCAGCCAATGCACTGTTGACACATCACTTTTGGTCCCACACATCAGCAGGATAACGCTTGCTCTCTTGCCGCGCCCGTACTTCCTGTTGAGCGACCGCTGGTGGGTCTATGCCAGTAGCATCGTTGTTAACACACCACGAGCAGCTCCTCCGTGGCGTCGGAATTATTACTGGACACGGTGGCGATCCAGCCGCCGTACGTGGTGGGACCCGACGAGCCGGTTGCCCGACGGAAACCACGGGAGCGGCACCCACAGCGGAGCGCCCTGCCGTCCTCCGGGCTGCACGACGCCCGGACCTCGTGGTCGCGCTTGCCGTGGCCCGTGGACGGGAGCAGCAGCGGCAGAACCGGAAGCCACGGGTGCCACTTCGCGGTGGCGCGCCATGGCGAGCAGACGGCGGCGAAGCGGGCACGGTCGTAGGCGGACGCCAATCGGAGGTAGACGGCAGCGAGGAGGTCGCCGGGGAGGTCCGACCACGGCCGTTCTTATATAAGGAGCAGTACAGTACTCCGATCCGTGGTAATCGATCGATCGGCGCATGTCACGTTCAAGAGGCACGTCACCGTCGATTCAGAAATATCAGAAACTAGACGTGCACTAATTAATATTTCTTTTTTTTTTGTCTTATATTACTAACTCCCAACTATTTTAAGGGAAATCTAGTTTTAGACCGAATCGGCAAATATTAAAATTTGGCGGACGTTTTCACAAGGGAAATGATACATATCAGCCGGGGGATCGCGCGTGTGACGCGTGTCGTCGCACAGGGCCCACATCCCACCGCCCATGAAGCCTTATCTCTTCGTTTCTCTTGCTTCTCACCCCTTTACACCATGACTTCATCACCGGAGCTGCTTCCTGCTGCCGGACTGTGCCACCCCCACCGACCGAGCCCCTCCGCCGGCAAGGTCCTCCCACGCGCCACCCAGTCCCTCAAGCGCCGTCAAGTCTGAAACCTGTTGGAGATATGCCCTAGAGGCAATAATAAATGTAGTTATTATTATATCTTTGTGTTTATGATAAATGTTTACATTCATGCTATAATAGTATTAACAAGGAAACCATTAATACTTGTGTGAATTGTAAACTTAAATTGAAGTCCCTAGTATAGCCTCTATACTTCACTAGCTTGTTGGTTGATTAATGATTGTGGTTTCCCTATCATGAACATTGAGATGTTATCAACAACAAGATCATATCATTAGGAGAATGATATGGTGGACATACTCCTATTGATAAGCGTAGCATAAAGATCAAGTCATTTCAATAGTTCAATTGCTATATGCTTTCTGATACATAGTAACCTAATTCCTTCGACCATGAGATCATGCATATCACCTTTATCGGATGGATGCTTTGATGACATCAAACACCACACCGTAACTGGGTGGTTATAAAGGTGGCATTGAGTGTTCGGAAAGTATTGGTTGAGACACATGGATCAAGAGTGGGATTTGTCCATCCACATGACAGATAGATATACTCTGGGCCCTCTCGGTGGAATGTCATCCAATTAGCTTGCAAGCATGTGACTTGGTCACAAGGGATCACATATCACGGGAACGAGAAAAGAGTACTTATCAGTAACGAGGTTGAACTAGGTATGCAGAGATATCGACGATCATAACCTCGGATAAGTAACATATCGTGAGACAAAGGGAAATTGGTATCGTATGTAAGTGGTTCATTCGATCGCAAAGTAATCGTAGAAATATGTGGGAGCCATATGAATTTCCAGATTCCTCTATTGGTTATTGTTCGGAGAAGTGTCTCGATCATGTCCGCATAATTCACGAACCGTAGGGAGACACACTTAAGGATTCGACGTTGTTTGAGTAGTTATGGTATTATGAGAAAGAGACCGAATGTTGTTCGGAGTCTCGGATGGGATCCGGGATATCACGAGGTGATCCGGAATGGTCCGGAGAATAAGATTCATATAAGGAAAGTCCCGTTTCGGAGTTCGGGAATGATTCCGGTGTTTTCATCGGGAATGTTCTAGAAGGTTCCGGATTGTCCGACACTCCGGGGGGGGGGGGGGGAGGGGGGGAGGGTACATGAGTGTGTCATTGAATGATTGCATCATGTACTAAGTGTTCTTGCTGTTCCAAAAACATGAAAGTCAAATTGCCAGTTTGAAAGTCAAACGGCTAAAACAGGAAACTGTGGGAAACAAGAAACTGTGGGAAACAAGCAAGAGGAGTTGGAACCAACTTGGAGGAGGAGTCCCACTCCTCCAAGCTGGCGCCCAGCCCAAGGCCGACTTGGGGAGGGACTCCCCTCCCCTGGCCGCGCCTCCCCACCCATAAAAGGAGGGGCAGGGCTCCCCTCCTAGAACACACAAGTTCCTATCTTCTACCTCCGGTTTAGAGCCGTTTTGGTTTAGAGCTTCTAACTGCTTTAGCCAGCGGTTTAGAGCCTTCTAATTGGTTTAGAGCCTTCTAATTGGTGTGTCTAATTACTAGACCACTAATAGCCTCTCTCATAAGCTCCACCATACTCGCACCGACTTAAGGCGAAGCCCTGCGGGATTTCCCCTCTACTTCCGGTACCACGCCGTTGTGCTGCTGGAATCGCGAGGAGAGTGCTACAACCTCCGCTGCCTGCTGGAACAAGGGAGAGGAAGGTCTTCGTCGAGTACCGAACGTGTGACCGACTGCGGGAGCGCTGCCGGAACGTGGCGCCGGAAGGATCGTCTACACGATCTTGAGATCGGAAAGAGTACGACTACATCACCCACGAGAATCCGCTCTCGTTAAACGCTTTGGAATCTTCGAGGGTAAGTTATACCATCGACTCGTTGCTACAATCTAGTAGATAGATCTTGGCTTGTTTGTTTGTATGCGATAGAAATTTTTTATTTTCCATGCTACGAACCCCTACAGTGGTATCAGAGCCGTGTCTATATGTAGATCTGTTGCACGAGTAGAACACAATGGTCATTGTGGGCGTTGATGCTTTTATTGTCGATTGCTTCTTGTGTACTTTGCATCTTGCGGTATGTTGGGATGAAGCGGCCCGGGCTAACTTTACATGACATCGTTCATGAGACTTGCTCCACGCTTGACATGCAACTTGTATTGCATAAGTGGCTTTGCGGGTGCCTGTTTCTCCTAGCATAGTTAAGATCCAATTTACAACGGGTGATCAACAATGCTAGTATCAATGTTGTGGTTCTTGTTCGTAAGTTAGAACGACATTTATTGAAAGCCCCAAACCACGTAAAATATGCAAAGAAAGTAGAGGCGTCTAACTTTGTTTTGCAGGGGTGTGCAGTGATGTGATATGGCCATGATTGTGATTATATTTGATGTATGCAATGTTCCTTATTGTAAGTTGGCAACCGGCAGGAGCCATATGGTTGTCTTTAATTTATGTTAAGACCCGCGTGTCTATTCAAAGTAGTTGTAATAGTTGAAGCCGGTGGACGACAACCATGGAGAAGCGTCATTGACCTTGATGCAATGCCGGTGATGATGGAGATCATGTTCGTGCTTGAAGATGGAGATCGGAAGCACAAAGAAGAAAGGCCATATCATATCACATATATATTGAATTGCATGTGATGTTAATCCTTTATGCATCTTGTATTGCTTAGTAGACGACGGTAGCATTATAAGATGATCCCTCATGCACATCAATTTCAAATCATAAAGTGTTCACCCTTAGTTAGCACCGTTGCTAAAGCTTGTTGTTTCGAAGCACCACGTGATGATCGGGTGTGTTAGATTCTGCAAGTGTATACAACGTGAGCAAGCCAGATTTGCTCATGCAGAAACTAAGGTTTGATCTTGACGAGCCTAGCATGTACAGACATGGTCTCGGAACACGGATCACCGAAAGGTAAAGCATGAATCATATAGTAGATGTGATGAACATGTCGATTGTTCGCCATTGAAACTATGTCAACTCTCGTGATGATCGGTGTTGATATGGTGGATTTGGTTCGTGTGATCACTAAAACAATGTGAGGGATATTGTTTTGAGTGGGAGTTCACCTAGTTTAATTTTATTATTAATTTGAACTCAATTTGTCATAAACTTAGTCTAAGCTATTGCAAATATGTTGTAGATCAATGGCATCCCCTACCATCAATTTTAATGCGTTCCTAGAGAAAGAAAAGTTGAAAAACAATGGAAGCAACTTCGCGGATTGGTTCCGCAATTTGAGGATTGTCCTCACAGCTGGTAATTTGACCTATGTGCTGGATGCACCGCTGGGTGACCCACCTGCAGCTGATGCTCCCGATGAAGTAAAGAATGTTTACCTCGCTCGGAAGAATCAGTACTCCATAGTTCAGTGTGCTATCTTGTATGGTTTGGAATCGGAGCTTCAGAAAAGGTTTGAGGATTCAGACCCATATGATATTGTCGAAGATCTCAAATTTATTTTTGAGACTCATGCGGCAATTGAAAGCTATGAGGCTTCTGAAAAGTTCTTTAACTGCAAGATGGAAGAGGGCAGCTCCGTCAGTGAGCATGTGCTTAAGATGTCTGGGCACGCAAACAAACTTCAAAGCTTGGGTATAGTGATTCCTAATGCTTTGGGGATTTACCGTGTCCTCCAATCACTACCACCAAGTTACAAGAACTTTGTGATGAACTACAACATGCAGAACATGAACAAGATGTTGCCAGAACTCTTTGCCATGTTGAAATCTGCAGAAGTGTAGATCAAGAAAGAGCACCAAGTGTTGTTGGTCAATAAGACCACCAAAATCAAGAAAGGCAAGTCTAAGCAAAAGGGACACTTCAAAGAAGGGTGGTAAGAAAGCTACCACGGCGACGAAGAAGACCAGGGCTGGACCTAAGCCTGATACTGAGTGCTTTTACTGCAAGGGAGAAGGTCACTGGAAGCGGAATTGCCCAAAGTACTTGGCGGATTTGAAGAACGGCAACATCAAGAAGAAAGGTATATCTGATATACATGTTATTGATGTGTATCTCACTAGTACTCGTAGTAGTGCCTGGGTATTTGATACTGGTTCGGTTGCTCATATTTGTAACTCGAAACAGGTGCTGCAGAATAAACGGAAGCTAGCAAAGAACGAGGTGACGATGCGCGTGGGAAACGGATCAAAGGTTGATGTGATCGCGGTCGGCACGCTACCCCTTCATCTACCATCGGGATTAGTTTTATACTTAAATAATTGTTATTTTGTGCCTGCGTTGAGCATGAACATTATATCTGGATCTTGTTTATTGCGAGACGGTTACTTGTTTAAATCTGAGAATAATGGTTGTTCTATTTATATGAGTAATATGTTTTACGCACATGCACCTTTGATAGATGGTCTATTCTTATTGAATCTCGATAGTGGAAATACACATATCAACAACATTGAGGCTAAACGTTTGAAATCAAGCGATAATTCGACCTATATGTGGCACTGTCGTCTTGGTCACATCGGAGTGAAACGTATGAAGAAACTCCATTCCGATGGACTTCTTGAATCACTTGATTTTGAATCACTTGAAAGATGCGAAGCATGTCTGATGGGTAAAATGACTAAGACTCCATTTTCTGGTATGATGGAGCGAGCTACGGACTTATTGGAAATCATACATACCGATGTGTGTGGTCCAATGAGTGTAGCATCGCGCAGTGGTTATCGTTATGTTCTTACCTTCACGGATGACTTGAGTAGATATGGGTATATCTATTTCATGAAACATAAGTCCGAAACTTTCGAGAAGTTTAAGGAGTTTCAAAGTGAGGTAGAGAATCAACGTAACAAGAAGATTAAATTTCTATGTTCTGATCGTGGAGGTGAATATCTAAGTTACGAGTTTGGCGAGCATTTGAAGAAATGCGGAATACTTTCACAATTGACACCGCCGGGAAGACCACAGCGTAATGGTGTGTCCGAACGTCGTAATCGAACTCTCTTAGATATGGTTCGTTCTATGATGTCACTTACAGATTTACCGCTATCATTTTGGGGTTATGCATTAGAAACAGCCGCATTCACTTTAAATAGGGCACCGTCTAAATCCGTTGAAACGACACCGTATGAATTATGGTTTGGGAAGAAACCTAAATTGTCGTTGTAGGGGTTCGTAGCATGGAAAACAAAAATTTTCTATCGCATACAAACAAACAAGCCAAGATCTATCTACTAGATTGTAGCAACGAGTCGATGGTATAACTTACCCTCGAAGATTCCAAAGCGTTTAACGAGAGCGGATTCTCGTGGGTGATGTAGTCGTACTCTTTCCGATCTCAAGATCGTGTAGACGATCCTTCCGGCGCCACGTTCCGGCAGCGCTCCCGTAGTCGGTCACACGTTCGGTACTCGACGAAGACCTTCCTCTCCCTTGTTCCAGCAGGCAGCGGAGGTTGTAGCACTCTCCTCGCGATTCCGGCAGCACAACGGCGTGGTACCGGAAGTAGAGGGGAGATCCCGCAGGGCTTCGCCTTAAGCCGGTGCGAGTATGGTGGAGCTTATGAGAGAGGCTATTAGTGGTCTAGTAATTAGACACACCAATTAGAAGGCTCTAAACCAATTAGAAGGCTCTAAACCGCTGGCTAAAGCAATTAGAAGCTCTAAACCAAAACGGCTCTAAACCGGAGGTAGAAGATAGGAACTTGTGTGTTCTAGGAGGGGAGCCCTGCCCCTCCTTTTATGGATGGGGAGGCGCGGCCAGGGGAGGGGAGTCCCCTTCCCAAGTCGGCCTTGGGCTGGGCGCCGGCTTGGAGGAGTGGGACTCCTCCTCCAAGTTGGTTCCAACTCCTCTTGCTTGTTTCCCACAGTTTCCTGTTTCCCACAGTTTCCTGTTTTAGCCGTTTGACTTTCAAACTGGCAATTTGACTTTCATGTTTTTGTAACAGCAAGAACACTTAGTACATGATGCAATCATTCAATGACACACTCATGTACCCTCCCCCTCCGGAGTGCCGGACAATCCGGAACCTTCTAGAACATTCCCGATGAAAACACCGGAATCATTCCCGAACTCCGAAACGGGACTTTCCTTATATGAATCTTATTCTCCGGACCATTCCGGATCACCTCGTGATATCCCGGATCCCATCCGAGACTCCGAACAACATTCGGTCTCTTTCTCATAATACCATAACTACTCAAAACAACGTCGAATCCTTAAGTGTGTCTCCCTACGGTTCGTGAATTATGCGGACATGATCGAGACACTTCTCCGAACAATAACCAATAGAGGAATCTGGAAATTCATATGGCTCCCACATATTTCTACGATTACTTTGCGATCGAATGAACCACTTACATACGATACCAATTTCCCTTTGTCTCACGATAGTTTACTTATCCGAGGTTATGATCGTCGGTATCTCTGCATACCTAGTTCAACCTCGTTACCGATAAGTACTCTTTTCTCGTTCCCGTGATATGTGATCCCTTGTGAGCCAGTCACATGCTTGCAAGCTAATTGGATGACATTTCACCGAGAGGGCCCAGAGTATATCTATCTGTCATATGGATGGACAAATCCCACTCTTGATCCATGTGTTTCAACCAATACTTTCTGAACACTCAATGCCACCTTTATAGCCACCCAGTTACGGTGTGGTGTTTGATGTCATCAAAGCATCCATCCGGCAAAGGTGATATGCATGATCTCATGGTCGAAGGAATTAGGTTACTATGTATCAGAAAGCATATAGCAATTGAACTATTTAAATGACTTGATCTTTATGCTACGGTTATCTATAGGAGTATGTCCATCACATCATTCTCCTAATGATATGACCCTGTTGTTAATAACATCTCTATGTTCATGATCAGGAAACCATGATCATATATTAACCAACAAGCTAGTTTAACAAGAGGCTTTACTAGGGACTCTTATTTTAGTTTACAAATCACACAAGTATTAATGTTTCCGGTTAATACAATTATAGCATGGTATGTAAACATTTATCATAAGTGTGAAGATATGATAATAACCACTTTATTATTACCTCTTGGGCATATCTCCAACAGTCGTTCCTTAAAGTTTGGGGATGCGAAGCCTATGTAAAGAAGTTACAGCCGGACAAGCTTGAACCCAAAGCGGAAAAATGCGTCTTCATAGGATACCCGAAGGAAACTATTGGGTATACCTTCTATCATAGATCTGAAGGCAAAACATTCGTTGCCAAGAATGGATCCTTTCTAGAGAAGGAATTTCTTTCGAAAGAATTGACTGGAAGGAAAGTAGAACTCGACGAGGTTGTCGAACCTTCTCTCGAAATTGCGAGTAGCGCAGCACCGGAAGAAGTTCCTGTGGTGCCTGCACCAATAAGAGAGGAAGCTAATGATGGTGATCATGAAACTTCGGTTGAAGTTGCTACAGAGCCTCGGAGGTCAACGAGAACTCGTACCACTCCAGATTGGTATGATTCCGTTATGAATGTCATGATGGTGGACAACACCGATGACCCCAAGACATATGAGGAAGCAATGATGAGCCCAGATTCCAATAAATGGCAAGAAGCCATGAAATCCGAGATTGGATCCATGTACGAAAACCAAGTATGGACTTTGGTGGACTTACCGGATGGCCGGAAGGCTGTCGAGAACAAATGGATTTTCAAGAAGAAAACAGATGCTGATGGTAATGTTACTGTCTATAAAGCTCGACTTGTCGCAAAAGGGTTTCGACAAATTCAAGGAGTTGACTACGATGAGACTTTCTCACCGGTAGCGAAGCTAAAGTCTGTGAGGATTATGTTAGCAATCGCTGCATATTATGATTATGAGATATGGCAGATGGATGTCAAAACAGCATTCCTCAATGGAGACATTGATGAAGAGTTGTATATGATGCAACCCAAAGGTTTTGTCGATCCTAAAGATGCTAACAAGGTATGCAAACTTCAACGGTCCATCTATGGATTGAAGCAAGCATCCCGAAGTTGGAATCAACGTTTTGATAAGGTAATCAAATGTTTTGGTTTTATACAAACTTATGGAGAAGCTTGTATTTACAAGAAAGTGAGTGGGAGCTCTGTAGCATTCTTAATACTGTATGTGGATGACATATTGTTGATTGGGAATGATGTAGACCTTCTTAATAGTGTCAAGGAATATTTGAATAATAGTTTTTCAATGAAGGATCTTGGCGAAGCAGCTTACATATTAGGCATAAAGATTTATAGAGATAGATCGAAACGCCAAATATCATTGTCACAGAGTACATATTTGGACAAAGTTCTAAAGAGGTTTGGAATGGAAGAAAGCAAGAAAGGGTTCTTGCCCATGTTGCCCAATACGACCTTGAGTAAAACTCAAAGTCCGACATCGGCAGAAGATAAAGAAAGGATGAGTAAGACTCCCTATGCATCAGCCATAGGATCTCTAATGTATGCCATGCTATGTACTAGACCCGACATCGCATATGCTGTTAGTCTAACTAGCAGATATCAAAGTGATCCAGGAGTGGATCATTGGACAGCGGTCAAAAACATCCTTAAGTACTTGAGAAGAACTAAGGATATGGTTCTTTCTTATGCAGGTGATGAACAGCTCGTTGTTAATGGTTACACCGATGCTAGTTGGAACACCGATCCGGATGATTCTAAATCACAATCTGGATACGTATTTATTTTGAATGGTGCAGCAGTTAGCTGGAGGAGTGCAAAGCAAAGCGTTGTGGCGAGATCTTCAACTGAATCGGAATACATGGCTGCTTCGGAGGCTTCACAAGAAGCGATATGGATGAAAGAGTTCATTACAGAGCTGGGTGTGGTTCCTAGTGCGCTGGACCCAATGTTTATCTACTGTGATAACATGGGCGCCATAGCCAATGCGCAAGAACCAAGGTCACACAAGAAGCTGAAGCATATCAAGCTACATTTTCATGCTATTCGAGAACATATCCAGGATGGGGATATAAAGATTTGCAAAGTACACACAGATCTGAATGTGGCGGATCCGTTGACTAAACCTCTCCCGAGGGCAAAACATGACCAACACCAAACTGCCATGGGTGTTCGGTATATTACCATGTAATCTAGATTAGATGACTCTAGTGCAAGTGGGAGACTGTTGGAGATATGCCCTAGAGGCAATAATAAATGTAGTTATTATTATATCTTTGTGTTTATGATAAATGTTTACATTCATGCTATAATAGTATTAACAAGGAAACCATTAATACTTGTGTGAATTGTAAACTTAAATTGAAGTCCCTAGTATAGCCTCTATACTTCACTAGCTTGTTGGTTGATTAATGATTGTGGTTTCCCTATCATGAACATTGAGATGTTATCAACAACAAGATCATATCATTAGGAGAATGATATGGTGGACATACTCCTATTGATAAGCGTAGCATAAAGATCAAGTCATTTCAATAGTTCAATTGCTATATGCTTTCTGATACATAGTAACCTAATTCCTTCGACCATGAGATCATGCATATCACCTTTACCGGATGGATGCTTTGATGACATCAAACACCACACCGTAACTGGGTGGTTATAAAGGTGGCATTGAGTGTTCGGAAAGTATTGGTTGAGACACATGGATCAAGAGTGGGATTTGTCCATCCACATGACGGATAGATATACTCTGGGCCCTCTCGGTGGAATGTCATCCAATTAGCTTGCAAGCATGTGACTTGGTCACAAGGGATCACATATCACGGGAACGAGAAAAGAGTACTTATCAGTAACGAGGTTGAACTAGGTATGCAGAGATACCGACGATCATAACCTCGGATAAGTAACATATCGTGAGACAAAGGGAAATTGGTATCGTATGTAAGTGGTTCATTCGATCGCAAAGTAATCGTAGAAATATGTGGGAGCCATATGAATTTCCAGATTCCTCTATTGGTTATTGTTCGGAGAAGTGTCTCGATCATGTCCGCATAATTCACGAACCGTAGGGAGACACACTTAAGGATTCGACGTTGTTTGAGTAGTTATGGTATTATGAGAAAGAGACCGAATGTTGTACGGAGTCTCGGATGGGATCCGGGATATCACGAGGTGATCCGGAATGGTCCGGAGAATAAGATTCATATAAGGAAAGTCCCGTTTTGGAGTTCGGGAATGATTCCGGTGTTTTCATCGGGAATGTTCTAGAAGGTTCCGGATTGTCCGGCACTCCCGGGGGGGGGGGGGGGGAGGGTACATGAGTGTGTCATTGAATGATTGCATCATGTACTAAGTGTTCTTGCTGTTCCAAAAACATGAAAGTCAAATTGCCAGTTTGAAAGTCAAACGGCTAAAACAGGAAACTGTGGGAAACAGGAAACTGTGGGAAACAAGCAAGAGGAGTTGGAACCAACTTGGAGGAGGAGTCCCACTCCTCCAAGCCGGCGCCCAGCCCAAGGCCGACTTGGGGAGGGACTCCCCTCCCCTGGCCGCGCCTCCCCACCCATAAAAGGAGGGGCATGGCTCCCCTCCTAGAACACACAAGTTCCTATCTTCTACCTCCGGTTTAGAGCCGTTTTGGTTTAGAGCTTCTAACTGCTTTAGCCAGCGGTTTAGAGCCTTCTAATTGGTTTAGAGCCTTCTAATTGGTGTGTCTAATTACTAGACCACTAATAGCCTCTCTCATAAGCTCCACCATACTCGCACCGGCTTAAGGCGAAGCCCTGCGGGATTTCCCCTCTACTTCCGGTACCACGCCGTTGTGCTGCCGGAATCGCGAGGAGAGTGCTACAACCTCCGCTGCCTGCTGGAACAAGGGAGAGGAAGGTCTTCGTCGAGTACCGAACGTGTGACCGACTGCGGGAGCGCTGCCGGAACGTGGCGCCGGAAGGATCGTCTACACGATCTTGAGATCGGAAAGAGTACGACTACATCACCCACGAGAATCCGCTCTCGTTAAACGCTTTGGAATCTTCAAGGGTAAGTTATACCATCGACTCGTTGCTACAATCTAGTAGATAGATCTTGGCTTGTTTGTTTGTATGCGATAGAAAATTTTTGTTTTCCATGCTACGACCCCCTACAAAACCATGTGGCGCCACAGGGCCTGATCCCCCGTCGTTGGCAACATAGGCTCCGATGCCAGATCCCAGCAGCATCCCGCGCACCTCCAAGCTTCAATCGTGTCCGGATTTTCTCCTTGGCTCGCATCGTCCGCAAGAACGGTAGAAGCCAGTGCTGCATCCTTGGGGCGTTGGGGAGAGCAGCGCAACTACCCATGACGTGTGGCGCCGCTGCGAGCGGCATGCAGTGCCGCTACCCATGGAAGGAGGCACTGCTATCCATGACACGCGGAACTGCGGCCGGCAGCGCTGCTACCCATGACGCGGGCCACTGATGCGAGCGGCCGGCGGCGCTGCTACCCACGGTGCACGGTGCTGCTACCATGATGTGCGATGCTACTGCGAGCGGTCGACGAATCTGCTACCCACGTCAAGTGGCGTTGCTACCCATGGCGCACAGCGCCGCTGCTACCCACAATGCTACAGCCTGCACAAATCTGCTGCAAGCGGGTATCTTCTACCGGCAACAGATTTGCTACAGGCGGCTAGAGGATTTGCTATCGGCGGCTAGAGGATTTGCTGCAAGGGTATGATGGTGTGGCTACCGATGGCTATGCAACCGGGCGGCGCTTTGGTGATGGAGACGCTGAGGAGATCGAGGGTTGCTACAACGGTGGGCGCGTTATGCTACCACGATGTACGGCAAGCTCTACAACGATGAGTCGTCGTGCGAGTGCTACAACGGCGAGTCGTCGGCTGCGAGAGGGTCATGGAAACCTACCTCGCCGGAGCTGAACCCAACCTCGCCGGAGCTGGACCAGGTCAGAGCTCGACGCCGATCGGGGCTAAGCGGCTGCGCGCCATGGCTGTGTGTGTCTGGGAGGATGCGAGGGGAATTGCGTGCGAATTTTGGGGGACAGTTTTCGTATGCAACAGGGGTCTTGGGGACACGTGTCGCTCACTGGACCCGGGGGATGGAAAGTCCCGATCCTCGGGGGACGCGTAGCACTCACCTTTTCACAAACACCGCACGCATGCGCTAAAATCTAGAAGAAATCTAGTTTTAGACCAGTCGGCAAATGTTAAAACACCTTTCACAAACACCGCACTAAAATCTAAAACTGCTGATGTCATCAGAGTGTAATACGAAAACCGAATATTTTAAAAACTTTATAGCTTAAATTGTGTATCCGATTGAAAATTTATTTTTACCGTTAGACTAGTCGCGATGAGATCTTTAAAACTAGATCCCATATTTGATATGTTTCGGTGAAAAATTTTTTGGACCAAAAAGTTATCCGCACCTAACACATGAGTTATCCATGTCATAATACATAAGTTATCCACCATATAAACGGGGTGGGTGGAAGCGTTCTCGTATATCTCATGTGGGTGACTTCGTATTTTTTTTGTCTTATGAATCAGTTACCACATGTATTTTAGTTTAATTAATTAAATGTGAGCTATGAGATAGCCTAGGTGTTAGGGTGTCGATCCTTCATCGCTCGCCGATGCGTAATTCTCGAAACTTTTTTCATCCATATGTAGCGGTAGCAGCGACGAACGATGAAGGTGAGCCGCTAGTCTACTAGTTGTATGCTACATTTATTTACTATGACTTAGGGTGGTAGGTAGGACATATGACCTTATTTATTATATCGTATATAAAAATGTTAGAATTATTTTAATGTAGAATATACTTAAGATCTTGAAGGACACATGTGAGAAAATGTCACTATACTACTATTCTTTTATATATAAACGTTTTGGGAATTCAAATTAAACTCCCAAAATATCATATAATTATGATTGAAGGGAATATGTAAATACTTACAATTAAAATAGGATCAGCTTTTGACATTTGGACACACACATGCTTGGGCAAGCATGTCACTTAGCCCATTGCTAGCTAGAGTGACATAAATCTTTTAATCCTCAGATTCAGTGAAAAAAATGAAAAATAGTGAAGCAGTGAGGTTTTATTGCGCATCCCGGCACAACCAAATGCAGATACTACGCAAATGGAGAGAGCCATGATGAATGTGCAAAGTCACAATTCTTTTCATGTATCAGCTATAAAATCACCACCTACACTTTCTATCTTGTCCATTGATGATAATGAAATTATTGATATAGCAGATCGGATTGGTGTCTAGTTGGGCAACACACTACATCAATCTTTAGATTCTGTTAGAGGGATTATGAGTTTGGAAGAGGAAATAACTTTTTTATTATTGTAAAAAAATATTAACGTCTAGGATATCCGCCCCTCTAATTTAGCCGTTTCAAAAGTGTGAAATTTGTGTGACAGTTTGATTGATGACGAGGAGGAAGAAGTGTTGGATGATAAATTGGATCATCCGATACTGAATGATCACCATAAAAAAGCTCGTCAAAAAAGATTTATGATATGACGGATGTGAGAAGGGGTACTAGGAAAATAACTAAAAAAATATTTTTATAATGCAAAATCTAAAAGGAATAACATGGAATTATTAGGGGTTTTGAGATCATGCGAAACACTTGTTTATGAAAGAATCCATTAAGAAACATCATCTAGATTTTATTGCCTTATTGGAGATAAGAGATCTAATTTTGCGGTTCCCTTTCTGAATCAACTTGCAGCTAGGATGGATTTTAATTGGTTTTGCTTACCACCTCATGGTAAGTCAGGAGAAATCTTAGTTGGCATTAACACTGCTACTCTCCATGTTCTCAAGATGATCACCGGAGATTATTGTGTTTAGTTGCATAAGATGGTTTTTAGTGATTTTTGTGCATCTTAACGGGACTGCATAGAGTAATCATAAGGAGATTTTTTTGCTAAGATGGTGCGGGTCTACGAGTCCGAACCTCTTCCTATGTTGTTAGGTAGAGATTTCAACATTATACTTTGAGAAAGGAAAAGAATAACAAAACATTAATGCGCATTGGCCTTTTGTGTTCAATGCTATTATTGAGAGTCTTGATTTCCGTGAAATTATTCTCTCGGGGAGACAATACACATTGGCTAATTATAGAGAGACACCCACATATGAACAACTTGATCGTGTGCTGACTAGTGTTGAATGGGAGAAAAAAAATTCACATGTACCGATACGGTCTCTAACCCACACTAGTTCTGATCATACTCCGTTTCTTATTGATTCTAAAATTAAGGATCATTTAGAAAATAAGCCACTATTCTCTATCGAGTTGTATTGGTTATAACAATAAGATTTTTATGAGATGGTGATGGTAGAATGGAATGCCTTTTCTAATGTGCGCACTTCAATGGAGCAATGGAAAAATAGTATACGTCATGTGAGACGTTGTTTAAAGGGATGGGGAAAAAAGTTTAGTGGAAAATATAAAAAAGAAGAAAATGTTAGTATTTATTGTTGATGATCCTAATTTGAAGGAAGAAACAAATATATTAAATGTACAAGAGCGTGAATCGCTAAGGGATGCTAATGAGAGAATAAAAACACTTAGGAGGGATGAGGAAACAAAATAGGCTCAACGTACTAAAGGAAAACATATACAAAAAGGAGAAAATAATACAAAATACTTAAATTTAATTGCAAATAGGAAATATAGGGAGAAAATGATTTTCAATTTAAATAGGACGAAGGAACAATTGTGGAAGAAAAGAATCTAAAATTTTATATTACAGAATATTAGAAAAAAATTAGGGCGTCAAAACAAACGAATGTTACAATAAAGAAGGGGTTTACACATGATATACCGCAACTAACGCCAGAGGAGAATAGTACTCCTATAGGACCTTTTACCGAAAAGGAGGTGTATGTTGTTGAAATATTAGACACAATTTTTATGATTAATTCTTGTCGTGGTGGTGTCATGGCAGATGCCATGGATAGGCTTAAGTTGGGGGCCGAATGGATGCGTGTGGTCACCGGGGAGGTGTGCACGGTCTTGCCGCGCACGAAAAACGGGAAGAACTCTCCACACTTGATGATTTTATTGATCCTAAATGTTTACAAGTGCTCCTTGAGCTATATGAGCATAGCCTACAGGCACAAGTTGCCCCTTGAGTCCAACCCCTTCTATCCTAGCTATGCCTCTCCTTATATAGGCGCTGGCTAGCTAGGTTTCTCCCCTTTGGGTCCTAGGGTTACTGTTTGGATCTTGGTCCTTACTATGCAGGCCGGTTCAAGGGCTAGCCCTCAGCCCCTTGACCCAGTCCACAAAGCTAGACCGCTAACGGTCCTCCCGTACGTAGCCTCCAGCTCTTTTGGCGTCATAAGGTAACTTTGTACGTCAACCCTTGCTTTAGGCATCACCCGACTCCTTTCGTGTCACCCGACGTCGCCCTTCTCTTTTGACCGTGCTTTACCATGGTCCCTCCTGAACCTCACTCGGAAAGCTGCCACACGTCCTATCTGGCTCGACCTTCCCTTGTGAGACTCGGCTCGTTGCTTCCTGCAAGGCAAATAAACTTGTCCTATACGGGCCGACATGATTCTCATGTCGGCCGCACCTGACCTTTTTACCCGGCCATTATTACTCGGCCAGGTTCATCCTTTATTCGGCGTAAGCCAAGATGGACAATGTTTTACCCTTTATGACCCTATCGGGGTTATTCCCCCGACATTAGTCCCCGAAGCTGGTGAGGCCTAGCAGTTCTAGTTGTTAGGCGTCTCCAGGTTCCTTTAATGTGATTGGAACTTCTATTTTTGTCTTTATTTGCTGCTTAGGGCGCACTGTTTGGCGCAATCTTGTAGTTTGCCGAGTCTGTCTGACAGTTTTTGAGTCAGTTCTTTGACTTTTTGGCTCATTTTTGCCTCGTGCCGAGTCATTTTGACCACTTCCGAGTCATTTTTGGCGTGCCTTAGTCACTGACATCTTGCTATCACGATAACTTTTCTCAAATTTTGTTCCTTGCTCTGACTGCACAGTGTGGCAGTCCCATCGCTCTACACCTCTTGTATTGCACGGCATGACGTGGCAGTGGATTTTCCGTGTATTGTACACACATGGCGCTTGCTGACTGGCTCACTCGGCCAAGTACACGTCCACAGGGTGGCCACAGGGCGCAGGAGGATCCCACGCTTGGGGTTTTTACCCCCTTTAAGTAGGGGCGAGGGAAACTTAACTCCCTCGCCCGTTCAGTTTCCCCATTGCTTCCTTCTTCTTCCTTGCGCCTCCAAAATCCCAACTTCCCCTTTGCGATTTTTCTTCTCCACGGCTTCGTTCTTGCGATTCATCTCTTCCCTTTTCCATTCCATCATGGGTCCACGGTCCTCCAAGCCTCTTCCCGCCGCGGAGGAGCCAGAATCCAGTGAGATCATGGACGCCCGCAATACCGGTGAGGGATCTGAGGAGCAAGAGGTCGCCGCCGGCAAGCGCGGCGGCTGGGAGGGCTCAGAGGTTTTCGTCGAGGAGGTTGAGTGGCTGCGCTCCACCAAGCGCATCCTGCTCGAGGTAGATTGCCGCCTCCCAGTAGGTGAGATCTCCCCCAAGCCTGATCCCAACGAGAGAGTAGTTTTCCTCTCGCATTTTGAGCGCGGGTTTGCCTTGCCCTTGAGCAATTTCTTTGTTTCTTTTCTCTCCACCTTTCATTTTCAGACCCACCACTTGCCTACCAATGCAATTGGTTCTTGTCTTGTTTTATTTCCGCCTGCGAGGGCTACCTCGGCATTTGGCCCACAGTTCTTATTTGGGCCAAATACTTTAATTTTAGGATTCAAGTAGTGCCCGATCCCGGCGCCCCTCGCACCGAGAAAAGGCCCACTAGGTGCAGTGCCGCTAGCATCACACCCAGGAAAGATTCCATATTTCCTCGGGTCACTGGCTTAGACTCCTGCCAGAAATGGCATAGGACCTTCTTCTATGTCAAAAACAGCGGGTCTAACGATTACATCCGGCTCCCCCTTTCTCGGACGAGGTTCCCAACAAGGAGTACTGGAAGCTTGACCCGCGCGATAATAACACAGCGGTGAACGAGGCCAATGGGATCCTAGAGAGGTTGCTGTCGAAGGATGAGAACTTTCACTTAACCGAGGTGGATCTCATGTGTGCGTTTGTCGCACGCCGGGTCAGCCCTATCCAAGCTAGTAGCCACAAGATGTGCTTCATGAGCAGCCCACGAGATCCTACTCGGCATTGCACATTGGAACTCACCAATGACTCCGTGTCCCGCCGGGTCAGCTCTATCTTCAAACTGACCTTGCCGGATAACTGGTCCTAGAGCTGCCCTCCTTTTAGCCGGGATAGGCCTATACCTTGGGTAAGTTTCTGAGTCACCTCTTTCTGCTGAGTAAAGTTCTCTTTTGTTCTCTTGTTATTCTCTGTCTATTTTTTGATGTTATGCTGTTTGTCTTTCACAGAATCTCCTTCACCAGGTTGATGACAATGTTGTCCCTCCCAGCGGATATTGTGAGGATCGCTCCGATACTGACGTGGTCGAGTTCGATCTGGAGCGCTTCATTCCAATTCCGCATGCGATAGCTGCTTCGACTCCGGGTAAGACCCATACTCGAAATACCTTACGAGATTGGTCTGACGACGACGACGATGATGATTGCGAAATTATGCAGGTACTTGTCCTTCTTCCTTAATCTTGTGGCTTATCCGAATGAGCTTGTTATTTACTTATGCAGCTGACCAGGTACATGACACTCCGCCTCTTTCTATGGGCGGAGTCGGCAAGATTCCTGCCACCAAGCCGGGTAAGCGGCGCGGGGCCTCATCCGCCTCTCAACCCGCGAAGAGGTGGCGAGTTGACCCTGCAGCTCCTCCTGCTGCCACGCTAACCCAGACTTGTCAAGCTGCTGGGCGCCGAGTCAGTCATCACATGCTGCGTGACCCGACGGTCACCGGGTAAGTTCTGCTGCTTGCCACTTTCCATTTCCCCTTTCATGTTTTGCGATCGCTTTCTTATAAGAATTCTTGTTATTTTTCAGCGCCGCGCCTTTGTCTGCCAGCCAAGCTGCCCCTAGCATAGCCTCGCCGCTAAGGTATGCTCCTCCTCCTCCTGCTGATTCCATGGTACAGAGCCCCGTCCGAGTCGCCGTTTCCACTACCGAGGCTCACGCTTCTCAATGTCAGTCAGACCCGGCGGCACACCCGACGGAGGAGACTCGGCCTAGCACCTCTATTCTTCATGAACAACTTCTTGATCTTGGTGCTAGCAATATTGGTGTCGAGAAGACCTCCGCCATTAGTTCCACTGCTCCCATCCCAGAAGTTGGTCCTCATGAACAACTTCCTGATCTTGGTGTTGGCAACATTGTTGAGCCTGCTCAGTCGGCTCCCATCTTATCCCGAATTAGACCTGCTCACTCTCCTCCTCTATCAAAAAATCAGACCCAGCCTGCTGCATTAGGTATGGCTCGCTCTTCATCCGACAAACCTTCCTCGACCAAGCAGTTGACTTTGGTCCATGCCACTGGCACTGCTCCCTAGATTCGGCCCACACCAACAACGAAAGCACCCGCTTCGGTGAGTCAGTTGGGCGAGTTAGTGTCTGCCGGGTCTAGCAACAGTTCCAAGGCTATTGCCTTGCACACCAGCGCTGCTGATTCCCGCGCCAATGTGGGAACTACCCTGAAGAAGGGGCAAGTTCTCACTCGGACACAGAGCGGGAAAGGCCTTGGCTCTGCAGAGCGCTATGCTGTTGCGTGGAACGCGACTGGCGAGCAAGAGGTTAGCTCCAACAGTGGCAAAAAGTTGAAGCTAGGCCCCAAAGATGTCTCGGACATGACTCAGCAAGCCATCGCCTTGATCGCCACAGCCGATGAAGTGAACGAGGTATGTGATTTTCTTACTCTTTTACGTGCGGAGTATCTTTTTATCATACACAATCCCTAGTCCCCGAGGTTACTGCCGAGTAAGCGACTTAGTCGGCTGTAAGCTCTAATTCCAACTCTTATTCGGCTGCAAACTTAATTGCAGATCCTCTGACCCTCTCTTATTTATGCTTCTTACGCACAATGAGCGCACCAAGGTGCATCAGGCTCTCATCTGGGAATATCGCAAGCTCGATCTCGCTCATCACAAGCTGCAAGCCGAGACTCAGGGTCAAGGTAATTTTCTTACTCGCCTTGTCCTTATTCGGCGCACCTTTCTTTGTTGCATTTCCTTGATCTTCCCTCGCTGTTTTTCCACAACTTCCACGCAGTCCACCATTGACGTGTTGCATTCACAGATCCACGAGAATGAGAGTAAGTTCTTAGCAATTCTTTGACTGCTCTATATGCATGCTCATTCCTTTGCCATTTTTATCCCTATGGACCGAGATAGCTTTGTTATTGCTGACGAGTAACGTGTTCCGAATAAGTAGAGAAGCACCAAGCCGAACTCCAGAAGGAGCAACACGAGGTGACTCGGCTAAAGAAGCAGATGGCCGTCATGGAGCAGAAGCACCAGTTCGAGGCGAAAGGGCTGCGGGAGGAGCTTGCCGAGAAAGACGGCCAACTCGCTGCTAGTGTCGAGAAGACCAACCAATTGCTGAAAGAGGCCAAGTTGGAGGTTGACTTGGCTCACCAGGACCTGGAGGCTCTCCAAGCCAAGTCCAAGATTTGGCAAAACAGGCTCGGCGCCATGAAAACTTTCCTCGGTAGTGAGTTCTTACTCTTTTTTTTGCACTGTGCTTTCTGTTCTTGATCTTTGCCTTTTCTTTATTGTGTTGCTAATGTTCTCTTATGTTTGCAGAGAACTTTCCTGAGGCTGAGATGTTTGCGATTAGGTCCATGAAGAAGGTTCGCACCGAGTCTAAGGCTCCTGCTGATGGCGAGGTTAGCATCGACGATCACCTTGTAGCATTATCCGAACGCGCCAAGACCGTGAAATCATGCGGCGTTGACTTGCTTAAGTCAACGATCCACACGTTCAGGATGCTCTGGCCGAATGAGGCCGCACCCACACTCGTCGAGCCCTTGACTGCCAGGCTTCTTCAAACCGAAGACATGTTGGATCAGTGGCGCGAGTCGGCCAGGCGAGCTGCAGCGGACAAGGCTCTTGCCTTTGTGCTTTACTGGTATGAAGACATCAACCTTGATGTTCTCGCGCGCATAAGAGCTGAAGGCAAGTGGCTTCATGAGCCTAATATTATCAAGAAACACTAGGAGTGTGCTTATGCCATGGTCGAGTATGCTTTGGTGCATGCTTGGTGTGATGGGCTCGGCTTCCTTGACCTTGGGGAGCCTCTTGCCGAGATTGCCGAAGCCGAAGGCGCTGATAGCGAGGCCACCGAGTAAGACGACCCGACAGACTCGGCAGGCAATGCCCCTGACCCGACAGATGCTCCGGATGACGCTGACAGCTCCAAGGCTACTCTCCGAGTCTAGCTGCTTCTTAGGATGATTAGAAAAACACTTTAACTTTGATGAGATTCCCGGTATGCCGGGTACATATGTAACATACAATATCCTTATTTTTGGGTGTGGGCCTTTTGATAAGGCTTAAACTTTTGTTCAGCTATAAATGTGAATTATCCAGGGCAAGTCCTCGAGTTTCATTTTTCCATTTTCCCTTTTTCCTTGACCTTGGCTCTTGTCTACCTTTTTTGGCGTTCGACATTAGAGTCTCAAAGTACTAAGGATTGGGTTGCCGGATATGAAACTTAGATCACTTGACCTAGGATTATTCAACATACAATGCAATATAACCTGCAGTAAGTTAGTTTCATATGCGCATGATATGTCAGAAACATATCTATAATTTTTGATGTTCCATGCTTGTTTAGTATCTACTTTGCTTTGCTTTGTCCACATTTGAGGTGATTTTTATATCTTTTCTGGTACTAACCTATTAACAAGTTGCCATAGTGCCAGTTGCCTGTTTTCTGCTATTTTTGGTTTCAGAAAAGCTAGTAAAGAAATATTCTCGGAATTGGACGGGACAAAAGCCAAAGTTCATATTTTACCGGAAGCTATACAGAAAATCGAAGACGAGTCGGAGGAGGAAACCAGGGTGGCCACACTCTAGGTGGGCGTGGGCCCACCCTAGGCCACACCCACAGGGGGTGTGGGCTCCCTGGCTGCCTCCTCGCCTTGCCCCTTCGCCTATAAGAAGCCTCCGACCGAAAAACCCTAGGGCATCCAGAAGAAATCCATGAAAACCTCCGTAGCGCCGCCACCAGCGAAGGGGAGATTCGTGGGACAGAAAGTGTTCCGGCACCCTGTCGGGACAGGGAAGTGCCCCCGGAGCCATCTCCATCGATCTCCATTGCCATCTCCATCACCGTTGCTGATTCCCATGATGAGGAGGGAGTAGTTCTTCCTCGAGGCTAAGGGATCTACCGGTAGCTATGTGTTCATCTCTCTCTCCATGCATGATCTTGTTGTGGTCATGAGCTTTGTAATCAAGTAGATCTACCTTTCTACTCAAGTGCTTCAGTAGATCTCTGCTCTCCCGATGTGTGTGAAAGTGACAGCGTGCACGCCATGGTGGCACTTAGGCTTGAGTCTACATAAATACTCTTTGTGCTTTAATAGATCTATGATTTTCCCCACGTGTATAAAAGTGACAACGGGCATACCGTGTGTGGCACTTTGGCTAGATTGAATATTTGTTATGAGTTATATTTGGAGTTGGGTGTCTCTATGAAATTGTGGTGTTTGTTGGAACCATCTAGCGCTGAAGGTGACAATGTGGGGTTATCTAGATTGGGTAAGGCAGACTTTGAGGTGTGCTGTTATAGCCCTACCATGGATTAGAGTGTCCAACCGGAGAGTAGTTAAGAGTAGTATCATGAAGAGAGGATATTTATATGAGAGAGTGTTCACTAGTGAAAGTATGATCCCTAGGCCTTGTTTCTAAACATTGAAACACCGTTTGATACTAGATTTGTTGCATGTTTGCTTGCTTCCATCCTTTTGCCTTTGCACGTTACCCCATGACAACAACAAGTCAGAAGCTATTTTCCTGCATCGTTACCACTTGTATTTCACTATCTCTTCGCCGAACTAGTGCACCTATACACCTGACAAGTGTATTGGGTGTGTTGGGGACACAAGAGACTTCTTGTATCTTGATTGCAGGGTTGCTTGAGAGGGAATACCTTTGACCACTTCCTCCCTGAGTTCGATAAACCTTGGGTAATCCACTTAAGGGAAACTTGCTGCTGTTCTACAAACCTCTACACTTGGAGGCCCAACAACTGTCTACAAGAATAGAAGTGCGTAGACTTCAACGCATAAGGTCAACTCGCGTTTTTCCTTTTGCTTATCCGGTGTTCATGTTTACTCTTCATTGATCTTTTCCTCTTGCTTGCCATGAAGCCGTGTTTTCGGACAACAACATAGTCGAAGAGTTGATTCTATCTGAGTAAACACTACTTGTTCCGAGATAAGTCTCAAGGGCCAACGCCAACCGACATAGGTTTATCAAAGAATAAGCATAGGGGTAGTCCCCGAGTCAGTTTTTCGAGTCATGCCATTTTATTATTAGCACATAGCCGGCATAAGCGTCCGACATATGAGTGTTCGAGTGATACATACACTGCTTCTCCTAAGTATAGAAGGGGCGAAGCAGTGCCACATTCCATGGCCTTTTGGTCTTATCACCTGATCTATCCTCCTTGTTCTTTTGTGCTTCGCAAGCATCTATTAGATAGTATGAATCACTGTGCAATGCTTTGCTTACAATGAATGGCCCTTCCCATAAGGGTGATAGCTTATGCATGCCAGCTGTGTGTTGCACTAGTCTGAGCACCGTATCTCCTTCTCAAAAAACACGAGGTTGAACTTTCCGGCTATGATAGAGTTAGAGATTTTGCTGGTATATGGCGGATCTGGACAATGCCAATTCCCGTGCTTCTTTGAGTAAGTCAACTCCATCTTCTCGGGCCTCTTTTACCTCGGCTTCTGAGTATTGCCTCACTCTTGGCGAGTCATATTCTATGTCGGCAGGCAAAACTGCTTCTGCCCCATACACAAGAAAGAATGGCGTATAGCCTTTTTATCGATTCAGAGTTGTCCTTAAACTCCATAGTACTAAGGGTAATTCCTCTATCCAATATCTAGGTGATCTCTGGAGTGGTTCCATCAAGCGGGGTTTTATCCCGGATAGAACTAAGCCATAAGCTCGTTCAACTTGTCCATTTGATTCTGGATGAGCGACTGACGCTACGTCAAGTCTTATTCGGTTTTCCACAAAAGCGAGCAAAGGCTCCTTCGGAAAAGTTTGTGCCATTATCTGTGATTATGCTGTGCGGGTAACCATATCTCAAGATTATATCTTTTAGGAATGTGACAGCTATTTTTGCATCCAATTTTTTTGGGCTTCACTTCTATCCATTTGGTGAACTTGTCAACCATTACGAGTATGTGAGTCATTCCACCCCTCGCTGCTTTGAATGGTCCTACCATATCCAGGCACCATACCGCAAATGGCCAAGTGATTGGTATAGTTTTTAATTCGGATGCTAGTAAGTGCGTATTTGATGCGTAACATTGGCAACCATTGCATTTTCTCACTAGTTCTTGTGCTTCTACTAGTGCACTTGGCCAATAAAATCCATGTCGGAATGCCTTAGCTACCAATGCTCTTGACGATGCATGGTTCCCACATTCTCCTTGGTGAATATCCAACAAAAATTCTTGTCCTTTCTCTAGACTAAAGGAACGCTGAAGTACACTTGTCAACTTCTTTTGTACAATTCCTTGTTGATTAGTGTGTATGCCTTTGCTCTTCTTTCTGTTAGCCTTGCCAGTAGTTCATCATCTGGCAAAATTCCATCCTTTAGGTAAGTGAATATTGCTTGCGTCCATGCTGCTATCCCGGTGATGGATCTGCTTCTCCATCAATTTCCATTGGCTCAGCCGACATATGTTCAGCCGACATAACCTATGGAGTCCCCGAGTGTGACTCGGCAATCCCTAGGTTGAGCGGGTCAGTCCCCGAGTCACTCGGACCTTCCCCTGAGTCAATGTCCATGGGTTACACGTCTGACTGTTGGCTCGCCGGGATGAAAATTGACTCGGATTCCGGTGACGGCTTGATGGATGGCTTTCTAAGATGTTCCAACGCTACTCCTGATGGAATTGCTTGCCAAGATGATCCTAGCTTGGATAATACATCAACTGCCTCGTTTTCTGCTTTGGGTATGTGATGAAACTCACACCCATCAAAGTATCCTGAAATTTGCTGCACATGAAAACGATATAATGCCATATTTGCATCCAACGTGTCCCAATGCCCAAATACTTGCTGAATGACCAAATCCGAATCACCGAAACACATGATCCTTTTAATGCCAATTTCCTTAGCCACCTTTATGCCATGGACAAGTGCTTCATACTCGGCCACATTGTTGGATGCAGCGAAGTGGATCTGTAACATATACTTGAGCTGATCCTTTTTTGGTGATGTGAGCACTATCCCGGCACGTAGACCCATTTTTGTCTTGGACCCGTCAAAGTGCATCTTCCAATAATTTGGATCTGGTAATGGTGGTTCATACTGCATTTCCATCCAATCCACAAAGAAATCAGCTACGTCTTGAGATTTAATTGCATCTCGCCTGTCATATTGCGGAGTATATGGTGCTAGCTCTATGGCCCATTTTGCTACTCGGCCACTTGCATATTTTCTGCCTAATATATCCGAGACAGGCGCCTCGCATATTACCCGGATTGGGTGTTCTTGGAAATAATGCTTCAGCTTCTTTGCTGCCATATACACCCCATACGACATTTTTTTGGTAATGAGGGTAATTTTGTTTCGATATAGAGAGCACTTCGCTCAAGTAATAAACTGGTCTTTGGACTGATTTGCCCTCTTCCTCGCGTTTTACCACTATCACTACACTTACAACTCTGTTGGTTGCGGCGACATAGAGAAGCATTGGCTCTTTGGATAGTGGTGACGCTAATATTGGTGTTGTTTCCAACATCTTCTTGAGTTCATGGAAAGCGCTATCAGCTTGTTGTGTCCATGTGAATCTGTATGATTTTTTCATCAGTTGATATAATGGTAAGGCTTTTTTGCCTAGCCGACTGATAAATCTACTCAATGAGGTCAGGCATCCTGTGAACTTCTGGACATCATTGAGGGTTTTTGGTAATTCCATTATTGCGATGGCCCTGATCTTTGTTGGGTTAGCCTCAATTCCTCGGCTGGATACAAGGAATCCGAGTAACTTTCCAGCCAGGACACCAAATGTGCATTTTTTCGGGTTAAGTTTCATCCGGAATCTTCTTAAGTTTGCGAATGTTTGACGCAAGTCCTCAATCAGAGTATGACTTTGTTTGGTTTTTATTACCACGTCATCGACGTATACTTGAACATTTTTGTCCAGTTGATCTTGCAAGCATTTTTGCATGCATCTTTGATATGTTGCACCTGCATTTCTTAATCCAAACGGCATAGTGCGATAGAAATAAGCCCCATATGGGGTGATAAAAGCTGTCTTTAATTGATCATTCGGATTCAGTGGTATCTGGTAGAAACCAGAATACACGTCCACAAATGACAACAACTCACACCCGACAGTAGAGTCTATGACTTCATCGATCCGTGGAAGGAGAAATTGATATTTTGGACACGCCTTATTTAGGTTCGTGTAATCAACACACATGCGCCACACCACTGCCACATTCGGGTCATCTTTTTTCTTCTCGACCAAGACTGGATTTGACAACCAATCCGGGTGCAGTACTTTCATGATAAATCCAGCAGCCAAGAGCCTGGCTATCTCGGTAGCTATCACTTTCCTCCTATCCTCGACGAAGCGGCGGAGGGGTTGCTTCACCGGCTTGGCATCTGGCCTTACATGAAGGGAGTGCTCAGCCAGCTCCCTCAGAACTCCATGCAAGTCCTGTGTGGACCAAGCAAAGATATCTCGATTCTCATGGAGGAAGCTGGTGAGCTCGCTTTCCTATTTGTCAGCCAATCCAGCACCAATGGTAACTGTGCGCTCTGGGAAAGTCTCATCCACCTGAATTTTTTTAGTTTCCTTGGTAGCTTGGAAAGATACGCTGCCATGCGGGTTAGAGAGTGCCGACATAGACATTTGCGCTGCCTTGGCCAATGCCGCCACTTCCATAATTTGATGCTTTTCCTGTGCTATGACCAGTGACTCGACCAGTGAAGATCTGGCTGAGGCACAAGAAATTGATATTTTGTAATCTCCTTCGACTGTGGTAACTCAACATGGGCCTGGCAGTTTCATCTTGAAGTAAGCAATGTGAGGAGTAGCCATAAAATTTGCCATGGCCGGCCTGCCGAGTAAGGCATGGTATGAGCGGACCAGGTCTACCATCTCGAACTCTATGGCTTCAGTGCGACAGTTTTCTCTGTTGCCGAATAAGACGTCAACCCAAATCTTACCAATTGGCTCACAGGACAATCCCGACACAATTCCATGAAAGGTTGTCTTAGTCGGCTCTAGCATATTCAGGGTGATTCCCAATTTGAGCATGGTATCCTTATACATAATGTTGATGCTACTGCCATCATCTATCCGTACCTTGGAGAATTTCACGTTGATATCTGGGCCCATGAATGTTGCATCTAAAACAAGAGCATAACCTCCTGGTGTTGGCATGATCTTGGGGTGATCCTTTATACTCCAAGTTATCTCCTAAAATGCGAAAACGACGAGTTTCTGGTCATATATCTCAAACATGTAAGGGTTCTTCCGAGGCATGCAAAACCAACTAGAACCCAAAAACTGTCGGCAATAACTCATGAAAATGACCATAAAACACGAAAACGACGAGTTTTGGTCATAACTCTCAAACATGTATCATTTCTTAAGGTTGCTGTAAATCGCCCTATAACAGAAAAATTGTGGGTAAGAGCTCATGAAAACAACCATAAAACGGGAAAACTAGGAGTTTTTTAGTCATATATCTCAAACATGTAAGGGTTCTTCCGAGGCATGCAAATCCAACTGGAACCCAAAAACTGTGGGCAATAACTCATGAAAATGACCATAAAACACAAAAACGACGAGTTTTTGGTCATAACTCTCAAACATGTGTCGTTTCATAAGGTTGCTTGTAAATCGCCCTAGAACCATAAAATTGTGGATTATTGCTCATGAAAACAGCCATAAAACGGGAAAACAACGAGTTTTTTAGTCATGTATCTCAAACATGTAGCGGGTCTTACGGGCCTTGAAAATCCAACTGGAACCCAAAAACTGTGGGCAATAACTCGTGAAAATGGCCATAAACACGAAAATGATGAGTTTTTAGGCATAACTATCAAACATGTATTGCTTCGTAAGGTCGTTGTAAATCGCCCTGTAACCTAAAAACTGTGGGCAATAGCTCATGAAAACAGACATAAAACACGAACACGACGAGTTTCTCGTCATATCTCTCAAACATGTAAAGGTTCTTCCGAGGCATGCAAATCCAAATAGAACCCAAAAACTGTCGGCAATAACTCATGAAAATGACCATAAAACACGAAAACGACGAGGTTTTGGTCATAACTCTCAAACATGTATCGTTTCTTAAGGTTGCTGTAAATCACCCTAGAACCATAAAATTGTGGGCAATAGCTCATGAAAAGAGCCATAAAACGGGAAAACTACGAGTTTTTAGTCAAATATCACAAACATGTAACGGGTCTTCCGAGGCATGCAAATCCAACCCAAAAACTGTGGGCAATAACTCATGAAAATAACCATAAACACGAAAACGCTGAGTTTTTTTGTCTTAACTCTCAAACATGTATCTTTCTTAAGGTTGCTGTAAATCGCCCTAGAACCATAAAATTGTGGGCAATAGCTCATAAAACATCCATAAGACGGGAAAATTACGAGTTTTTAGTCATATATCTCAAACATGTAGCGGGTCTTACGGGCCTTGAAAATCCAACTGCAACCCAAAAACCGTGGGCAATACCTTGTGAAAATGGCCATAAACACGAAATTATGAGTTTTTAGGGATAACTCTCAAACATGTATTATTTCTTAAGGTCGTCGTAAATCCCCGTGTAACCTAAAAACTATGGGCAATAGCTCATGAAAACGGCCATAAAACGCGAAAACGACGAGTTTCTGGTCATATCTCTCAAACATGTAAGGGTTCTTCCGAGGCATGCAAAACCAACTAGAACCCAAAAACTATCGGAAATAACTCATAAAAATGACCATAAAACACGAAAACGACGAGTTTTGGGTCATAACTCTCAAACATGTACCGTTTCTTAAGGTTGCTGTAAATCTCCCTAGAACCATAAAATTGTGGGCAATAGCTCATGAAAATAGCCATAAAACGGCTAAACTACGAGTTTTTTAGTCATATCTTCGGAGTCATGCCAACGAAAACGACGAGTCTTCCGAGGCATGCAAATCCCAGTGGAACCCAAAAACTATGGGCAATAACTCATGAAAGTGACCATAAAACACGAAAACGACGAGTTTTTTGTCATAAATCTCAAACATGGATCGTTTCTTAAGGTTGCTGTAAATTGCCCGAGAACCATAAAACTGTGGGCAATAGCTCACGAAACAGCCATAAAACGGGAAAACTACGAGTTTTTAGTCATATATCTCAAACATGTAGCGGGTCTTACGGGCATTGCAAATCCAACTCGAACCCAAAAACTATGGGCAGTAACTCGTGAAAATGGCCATAAACACAAAAACGACGAGTTTTTGGTCATAACTCTCAAACATGTGTTGTTTCATAAGGTTGCTGCAAATCGCCCTAGAACCATAAAATTGTGGATAATAGCTCATGAAAACAGCCATAAAACGGGAAAACTACGAGTTTTTAGTCATATATCTCAAACATGTAGCGGCTCTTACGGGCCTTGAAAACCGTGGGCAATAGCTCATGAAAACAGCCATAAATCAGGAAAACTACGAGTTTTTTAGTCAAATATCTCAAACATGTAGCGGGTCTTACGGGCCATGAAAATCCAACTTGAACCCAAAAACTGTGGGCAATAACTCGTGAAAATGGCCATAAACACGAAAATGATGAGTTTTTAGGCATAACTCTCAAACATGTATTGTTTCTTAAGGTCGTTGTAAATCGCATTGTATACTAAAAAATATGGGCAATAGCTCATGAAAACGGCCATAAAACGCGAAAACGACGAGTTTCTAGTCATATCTCTCAAACATGTAAGGGTTCTTCCGAGGCATGCAAAACCAACTAGAACCCAAAAACTGTCGGCAGTAACTCATGAAAATGACCATAAAACACGAAAACGATGATTTTTTGGTCATAACTCTCAAACATGTATCGTTTCTTAAGGTTGCTGTAAATCGCCCTAGAACCATAAAATTGTGGGCAATAGCTGATGAAAACAACCATAAAACTGGAAAACTAGGAGTTTTTAGTCATATATCTCAAACATGTAAGGGTTCTTCCGAGGCATGCAAATCCAACTGGAACCCAAAAACTGTGGGAAATAACTCATGAAAATGACCATAAAACACAAAAACGACGAGTTTTTGGTCATAACTCTCAAGCATGTGTCGTTTCTTAAGGTTCCTTGTAAATCGCCCTAGAACCATAAAATTGTGGAATATTGCTCATGAAAACAACCATAAAACGGGAAAACAACGAGTTTTTTAGTCATACATCTCAAACATGTAGCAGGTCTTACGGGCTTTGAAAATCCAACTGGAACCCAAAAACTGTGGGAAATAACTCATGAAAATGACCATAAAACACAAAAACGACGAGTTTTTGGTCATAACTCTCAAGCAAGTGTCGTTTCTTAAGGTTGCTTGTAAATCGCCCTAGAACCATAAAATTGTGGAATATTGCTCATGAAACAGCCATAAAACGGGAAAACAATGAGTTTTTTAGTCATACATCTCAAATATGTAGCAGGTCTTACGGGACTTGAAAATCCAACAGGAACCCAAAAACTGTGGGCAATAGCTCATGAAAACTGTCATAAAACGGGAAAACTACGAGATTTTTAGTCATGTATCTCAAACATGTAACGGGTCTTCTGAGGCATGCAAATCCAACTGGAACCCAAAAACTATGGGCAATAAGTCATGAAAATGACCATAAAACAGGAAAACGACGAGTTTTTTGTCATAATTCTCAAACATGTATCGTTTCTTAAGGTTGCTGTAAATTGCCCTAGAACCATAAAATTCTGGGCAATAGCTCACGAAACAGCCATAAAACGGGAACTACGAGTTTTTAGTCATATATCTCAAACATGTAGCGGGTCTTACGGGCATTAAAAATCCAACTCGAACCCAAAAACTATGAGCAGTAACTCGTGAAAATGGCCATAAACACAAAAACGACGAATTTTTGGTCATAACTCTCAAACATGCGTTGTTTCTTAAGGTTGGTGTAAATCACCCTAGAACCATAAAATTGTGGATAATAGCTCATGAAAACAACCATAAAACGGGAAAACTACGAGTTTTTTGGTCATATATCTCAAACATGTAGCGGGTCTTACGGGCCTTGAAAACGGTGGGCAATAGCTCATGAAAACGGCAACAAAACGCGAAAACGACGAGTTTGTGGTCATATCTCTCAAACATTTACGGGTTCTTCCGAGGCATGCAAATCCAACTAGAACCCAAAAACTGTCGGCAATAACTCATGAAAATGACCATAAAACACGAAAACAACAAGGTTTTGGTCATAACTCTCAAAATGTATCGTTTCTTAAGGTTGTTGTAAATCGCCCTAGAACCATAATATTATGGGCAATAGCTCATGAAAACATCCATAAAACGGGAAAACTACGAGTTTTTTAGTCATATATCTCAAACATATAAGGGTTATTCCGACGCATGCAAATCCAACTGGAACCCAAAAACCGTGGGCAATAACTCATGAAAATGACCATAAAACACGAAAACGACGAGTTTTTGGTCATAACTCTCAAACATGTATCGTTTCTTAAGGTTGGTGTAAATTGCCAGTGAACCATAAAATTGTAGGCAATAGCTCATGAAAACAGCCATAAATCAGGAAAACTACGAGTTTTTTACTCAAATATCTCAAACATGTAGCGGGTCTTCCGAGGCATGCAAATCCAACTGGAACCCCAAAACTGTCGGCAATAACTCATGAAAATGACCATAAAAGACGAAAACGACGACTTTTTTGTAATAACTCTCAAACATGTACCGTTTCTTAAGGTTGCTGTAAATCGCCCTAGAACCATAAAATTGTGGCAATAGCTCATGAAAATAGCCATAAAACGGCTAAACTATGAGTTTTTAGTCAAATATCTCAAACATGTAATGGGTCTTCTGAGGCATGCAAATCCCACTAGAACCCAAAAACTATGGGCAATAACTCATGAAAATGACCATAAAACACGAAAACGACGAGTTTTTTTGTCATAAATCTCAAACATGCATCGTTTCTTAAGGTTCCTGTAAATTGCCCTAGAGCCATAAAATTGTGGGCAATAGCTCACGAAACAGCCATAAAACGGGAAAACTACGAGTTTTTAGTCATATATCTCAAACATGTAGCGGGTCTTACGGGCATTGAAAATCCAACTCGAACCCAAAAACTATGGGCAGTAACTCGTGAAAATGTCCATAAACACAAAAACGACGAGTTTTTGGTCATAACTCTCAAACATGCGTTGTTTCTTAAGGTTGCTGTAAATCGCCCAAGAACCATAAAATTGTGGCTAATAGCTCATGAAAACAGCCATAAACGGGAAAACTACGAGTTTTTTACTCATATATCTCAAACATGTAGCGGGTCTTACGGGCCTTGAAAACCGTGGGCAATAGCTCATGAAAACGGCCACAAAACGCGAAAACGACGAGTTTCTGGTCATATCTCTCACACATTGAAGGGTTCTTCCGAGGCATGCAAATCCAGCTAGAACCCAAAAACTATCGGCAATAACTCATCAAAATGACCATAAAACACGAAAACAACGAGGTTTTGGTCATAACTCTCAAAATGTATCGTGTCTTAAGGTTGTTGTAAATTGCCCTAGAACCATAAAATTGTGGGCAATAGCTCATGAAAACAGCCATAAAACGGGAAAACTACGAGTTTTTTAGTCATATATCTCAAACATGTAAGGGTTCTTCCGACGCATGCAAATCCAACTGGAACCCAAAAACCATGGGCAATAACTCATGAAAATGACCATAAAACACGAAAACGACGAGTTTTTGGTCATAACTCACAAACATGTATCGTTTCTTAAGGTTGGTGTAAATTGCCATGGAACCATAAAATTGTAGGCAATAGCTCATGAAAACAACCATAAATCAGGAAAACTACGAGTTTTTTAGTCAAATATCTCAAACATGTAGCGGGTTTTCCGAGGCATGCATATCCAACTGGAACCCAAAAACTGTGGGAAATAACTCATGAAAATGACCATAAAACACGAAAACGACGACTTTTTTTTGTCATAACTCTCAAACATGTACAATTGCTTAAGGTTGCTGTAAATCGCCCTAGAACCATATAATTGTGGGCAATAGCTCATGAAAATAGCCATAAAACGGCTAAACTATGAGTTTTTGAGTCATATATCTCAAACATGTAACGGGTCTTCCGAGGCATGCAAATCCCACTGGAACCCAAAAACTATGGGCAATAACTCATGAAAATGACCATAAAACACGAAAACGCCGAGTTTTTTGTCATAAATCTCAAACATGTATCGTTTCTTAAGGTTGCTGTAAATTGCCCTAGAACCATAAAATTGTGGGCAATAGCTCACGAAATATCCATAAAACGGGAAAACTACGAGTTTTTAGTCATATATCTCAAACATGTAGCGGGTCTTACGGGCATTGAAAGTCCAACTCAAACCCAAAATCTATGGGCAGTAACTCGTGAAAATGGCCATAAACACAAAAACGACGAGTTTTTGGTCATAACTCTCAAACATGTGTTGTTTCATAAGGTT
This sequence comes from Avena sativa, assembly GCA_916181665.1. Taxonomy (NCBI): domain Eukaryota; kingdom Viridiplantae; phylum Streptophyta; class Magnoliopsida; order Poales; family Poaceae; genus Avena; species Avena sativa. The sequence goes on from OV702299.1 coordinate 528,184,133, forward strand.
GCTGCAAATCGCCCTAGAACCATAAAATTGTGGATAATAGCTCATGAAAACAGCCATAAAACGGTAAAACTACGAGTTTTTAGTCATATATCTCAAACATGTAGCGGCTCTTACGGGCCTTGAAAACCGTGGGCAATAGCTCATGAAAACAGCCATAAATCAGGAAAACTACGAGTTTTTTAGTCAAATATCTCAAACATGTAGCGGGTCTTACGGGCCATGAAAATCCAACTGGAACCCAAAAACTGTGGGCAATAACTTGTGAAAATGGCCATAAACACGAAAATGATGAGTTTTTAGGCATAACTCTCAAACATGTATTGTTTCTTAAGGTCGTTGTAAATCGCATTGTATACTAAAAAATATGGGCAATAGCTCATGAAAACGGCCATAAAACGCGAAAACGACGAGTTTTTAGTCATATCTCTCAAACATGTAAGGGTTCTTCCGAGGCATGCAAAACCAACTAGAACCCAAAAACTGTCGGCAGTAACTCATGAAAATGACCATAAAACACGAAAACGATGATTTTTTGGTCATAACTCTCAAACATGTATCGTTTCTTAAGGTTGCTATAAATCGCCCTAGAACCATAAAATTGTGGGCAATAGCTGATGAAAACAACCATACAACGGGAAAACTAGGAGTTTTTTAGTCATATATCTCAAACATGTAAGGGTTCTTCCGAGGCATGCAAATCCAACTGGAACCCAAAAACTGTGGGAAATAACTCATGAAAATGACCATAAAACACAAAAACGACGAGTTTTTGGTCATAACTCTCAAGCATGTGTCGTTTCTTAAGGTTCCTTGTAAATCGCCCTAGAACCATAAAATTGTGGAATATTGCTCATGAAAACAGCCATAAAACGGGAAAACAACGAGTTTTTAGTCATACATCTCAAATATGTAGCAGGTCTTACGGGCCTTGAAAATCCAACAGGAACCCAAAAACTGTGGGCAATAGCTCATGAAAACTGTCATAAAACGGGAAAACTACGAGTTTTTTAGTCATGTATCTCAAACATGTAACAGGTCTTCTGAGGCATGCAAATCCAACTGGAACCCAAAAACTATGGGCAATAAGTCATGAAAATGACCATAAAACAGGAAAACGACGAGTTTTTTGTAGGGGTTCGTAGCATGGAAAACAAAAATTTTCTATCGCATACAAACAAACAAGCCAAGATCTATCTACTAGATTGTAGCAACGAGTTGATAGGGGAACTTACCCTCGAAGATTCCAAAGCGGTTAACGAGAGCAGATTCTCGTGGGTGATGTAGTCGTACACTTCCGATCTCAAGATCGCGTAGACGATCCTTCCGGCGCCACGTTCCGGCAGCGCTCCCGCAGTCGGTCACACATTCGGTACTCGACGAAGACCTTCCTCTCCCTTGTTCCAGCAGGCAGCGGAGGTTGTAGCACTCTCCTCGCGATTCCGGCAGCACAACGGCGTGGTACCGGAAGTAGAGGGGAGATCCCGCAGGGCTTCGCCTTAAGCCGGAGCGAGTATGGTGGATTATGAGAGAGGGCTATTAGTGGTCTAGAGATTAGACACACCAATTAGAAGGCTCTAAACCGCAGGCTAAAGCAATTAGAAGCTCTAAACCAAAACGGCTCTAAACCGGAGATTAGAGGATAGGAACTTGTGTGTCTCAAGGAGGAGCCCTGCCCCTCCTTTTATAGGTGGAGGGGCTAGGCGCTCCAGGGAGGGAGGGACTCCCTCCCCAACTCGGCCTAGGGCTGGGCGCCGGCCAAGGGGGAGAGGAACTCCTCCTCCAAGTTGGTTTCAACCTCCTCTTGCTTGTTTCCCACAGTTTCCTGTTTCCCACAGTTTCCTGTTTTCCACAGTTTCCTGTTTTAGCCGTTTGACTTTCAAACTGGCAATTTGACTTTCATGTTTTTGGAACAGCAAGAACACTTAGTACATGATGCAATCATTCAATGACACACTCATGTACCCTCCCCCCCGGAGTGCCGGACAATCCGGACCCTTCTAGAACATTCCCGATGAAAACACCGGAATCATTCCTGAACTCCGAAACGGGACTTTCCTTATATGAATCTTATTCTCCGGACCATTCCGGATCACCTTGTGATATCCCGGATCCCATCCGAGACTCCGAACAACATTCGGTCTCTTTCTCATAATACCATAACTACTCAAACAACGTCGAATCCTTAAGTGTGTCTCCCTACGGTTCGTGAATTATGCGGACATGATCGAGACACTTCTCCGAACAATAACCAATAGAGGAATCTGGAAATTCATATGGCTCCCACATATTTCTACGATTACTTTGCGATCGAATGAACCACTTACATACGATACCAATTTCCCTTTGTCTCACGATATGTTACTTATCCGAGGTTATGATCGTCGGTATCTCTGCATACCTAGTTCAACCTCGATACTGATAAGTACTCTTTTCTCGTTCCCGTGATATGTGATCCCTTGTGAGCCAGTCACATGCTTGCAAGCCAATTGGATGACATTTCACCGAGAGGGCCCAGAGTATATCTATCCGTCATATGGATGGACAAATCCCACTCTTGATCCATGTGTTTCAACCAATACTTTCTGAACACTCAATGCCACCTTTATAGCCACCCAGTTACGGTGTGGTGTTTGATGTCATCAAAGCATCCTTCCGGTGAAGGTGATAAACATGATCTCATGGTCGAAGGAATTAGGTTACTATGTATCAGAAAGCATATAGCAATTGAACTATTGAAATGACTTGATCTTTATGCTACGCTTATCTATAGGAGTATGTCCATCACATCATTCTCCTAATGATATGATCCTGTTGTTAATAACATCTCTATGTTCATGATCAGGAAACCATGATCATATATTAACCAACAAGCTAGTTTAACAAGAGGCTTTACTAGGGACTCTTATTTTAGTTTACAAATCACACAAGTATTAATGTTTCCGGTTAATACAATTATAGCATGGTATGTAAACATTTATCATAAGTGTGAAGATATGATAATAACCACTTTATTATTGCCTCTTGAGCATATCTCCAACAGTCTCCCACTTGCACTAGAGTCAATAATCTAGTTTCAAATCTTTGTGTATTCAACACCTATGGCTTTCTGATGTTGTATGTACACGATTGCTAGTGGTCAACTGATCTCCGGATCTGACACTTCCAGGTCCGTGTGTAATTGCATGTCTTTGCGTCTCTACGCATCACTCATTCTCTAATGAGATGGCTTTGTATAAATTTGGTCTTTCGGTGTGACCTTTAGCTCTTTGGGGTTAAAACATGTTGATAATATTGTCGCACAATATATCTTCATAGTATTATCCCACTGTGAACTACACCTAGTTTGATAACAAACTACTTGACACAAATGCCCTCTTTTGCTGCTAAAATAGCAGTCATATACTTAGCCTTTTGTTGTAGTATCTGTCACAATGTCTTAACTTTGGAACTCATCCAAATCCATTATGGAACTCACTTTCCATTATATTGTGCCACCCTTAGTTTAGATTGAGATAAACTTAATTTGTACTTTGTGACAAAGCTAGTATCAATGTAGTACTTTTACAATGAACTAACCATCTATTTGTCACTTCTACAAATATTATACTCTTAGTTCTTCCAAAAGATCATAAGAATATCCTTACTATTGTCCAATGATCATCTTACGAATCATTCTGGTATATGCTCACAACATTTAGAGCATAGGACATATCTGCATTTGTACATATCACAGTATGATTGATATAAATACTCTTTGTGATTTCATACATCAAGTATCAATCTATACTTGATTATTTGTTTCACTTTACCAAATGTCTATACACTTGAATATATCATCAACATTGAACTCATTCAATCCTTTCTGTGTGACAAGAACCTCTCTTGTAGTTTCTATATTGAACTCATTCAATATCTTGTCTATGCACTTCTGGCACAACCATATTAGCGTCTATTGATGCCAAATATTTGGGTTTTGCCTAAGTCTTTCATCGGGATGAAATTCTTAATATGTGTTAATAAAAGATACATTATTTCCAATCAACAATATGTCTTCCACATAATGTATTAGAAACATGTCTTAGCGCTCCCACTTAATTTCTTGCAAATGCAAGCATCTTCATTGTCTCTAATGAACTTTTAAACTCCTTTAACAGTTTCATCATAGTGAAGATTCCAACTCCGCGATGCTCACTTTAACCATTGAAGTTTGCATATGCTTTTAGCATCCTTTTGAATTAACAAAACCCTATGGACCGTGTTATGCACATGTCCTAGGTAACGATTCTATTAGAAGAACTTGTTTTGTTTATTCAACTACCATATAACAAATTATATGTAGTGGTTGCTACATTAATCCGTCTAGACTAAATATCACTATGAAAGATCAAATCTTGTCATAGTCAACCTTTGAACATTTTGTGAACTCTTTCCCAACATGTCGACTATTTCATAGATGTAAAAGATCCATGTCTAATTCTTTATAGATCCAGACACAACTGTAAGGTCTTACACCTTTCTCGAGGGTCCTTCAAGTTCAAAACTTGATTTTTCGTGTATGGAACTATCACGGATTTTATGGCTTCAAGCCATTTGACGGAGTCAGGGCCCATCATCGCTTCTTTGTATGTAGTCGGTTCATTATTCTCAAATAATGATTCAACCCTCAAATCTTGGTATTTGATTGTTTACCCGATCTACTTGTTTCAATAGGAACCTAGATCTCCGTGACCACAACCTTTGAGGCACGTGAGCCATGAGCATTGTTGCTGCCTCCGGAACACTTTTCGGTGCTGCGCAACTTTGCACATATAGCTAAGGTTCTTTTAAGCTTATCAAAGTTCTATTGTCCTCCCACTTAACTTTTCACGAAAAATTCCTTCTTAAAAGAAACTTGACGTTCTAAGCAACAAACACTTTTGTCTCCGGTGTTTATGGAGGAATACTTAATAGTCATACAAAGACAGGTTCATCCGACTTTGGTTGCACACATCTTTCTTATGCATAGCATACCAATGTTTTTAAGAAAGGACTACTTGGGTTTTATCCCAAACCATAACTTTATATGGTGTCATTTCAGCGGATTATGATGGAGCTCTTTTCAGTGGAAAAACAGTAATCTCTAAAGCTTTTAATCTTTAAAATACAATGGCAGTTTTATGAATTACACCTTCGATCTTACCATGTCAAACAAGGTTTAATTACATATCTCGAACGCTCCATACTCTTATGGTGTTTCGGGAAATGCAAATCCACGGAACGATTCCTTAAATCTTAGGTATCATGCTAAACTTTGTAACTCAAATATCTTCTTTTATGATCTTATCATAAATTATTTATATTCTTGTTACAAATGATTTTGTACTTCATCTTGAAAAACCTTGAACTTTTCAAATGTTTCATACTTCATCCTTATTAAGTAAATATTCATATATTCACTCAAATTTTCGGAGAAAGCATATGAAGTTGAAATCCATCGCTCTTGACTACACATAATGGATTTCGTACAACAATATGTACAAGTTCCAATAAGCTAGTCATTCGTTCCCTTTTGGCCTATGAACAAAGTTTTAATTATCTCTAGGAAAGTTTCACAAGCGTCATGTGATCAAAATCAAAAGACTCCAAAATTCCATCCTCATGGAGTTTCTTCATGTTTTCTTTCCAATATAATTTAAACTGCGATGTCACTTCCTAAGTGATCTTCCAATCAATTTGTCTTTCGACATTTTTAGCACTAGTTTTATGGATGTGATTTCTCCAACGAGATTTGTGAATCATCCATCTTTTATGGATTACGGCAATTATTTGAACAACCCTTTTGTTCTCATAATACCTGATAAAACAAATCTTGAAGGCAAGCTTTGATGTTTTAACGAGCAACACAATAACCCTTTATTTGTTCTTGATGAACATCATCACATATTCTTTTGCTAGTTATTTAGGCCATTGTAGTTCATGAATTTTGTTGTTTCGTATGACGATTCACACCAACAAATTCAGTATCAAAATACTTAAGAACCACATTGTTTAATAAGCAAAGAATATAGCCATAACATGTATATCATCTATATACTTAAACTGAACAATTCTAGTCTTTTCTTTTCTGCCATATATTTATGAGATTCTCTTTCAATATTTCCTTTTCTGTTTGAAAGAATCTATCAACATCAATAGTGGAGTCATACATATGACACATAGTCCAAAGCGTGTATAGTTAAATACCAATGTCTTTGGACTTGCACTTTGAAGTAGATCACCATTATCAAGTGTTTGGTGTTCTTTCAAATTCCTTTCTTTAGTAATTTCTTGGTGTAGTAAACATTTTACCTACATCAAATATTCACCCTTATCATGGAATCGTCCATGATGAAGCTACTTTTAGCTTATAACGATGAATTATGAGTATAATGTTGCTATCCAAAACCTTTTGGAGGATTAGGACAACAAGTGTCTCCAACCTTTTTGCAAATTCTCATCAAATATGAGAACATGACTTTTGCCATATTATACTCTATCATGTTGCAACCAAAACTTCGTTTCAGATATCACAATATCTTCCACACATCATGGTTTCTGAAACAACTCTTTCAGATCCTAGATAACCTTGATATTAAGACAATTCTTTGAATATCAAGAATCATGGAGACAAACATGATACTTATATACTAACATTAGAATTGTTACTCTTGATTTTAATACCAATTATTAAACTTCATGGAGTAACCGGAACTTACTGAAAGTTTGCAATAGGACTTTTAAACTTTAGATTAACACTTAAAAACAATACGATACCAGTTCGTAAAGTAGCTAACCAGAATTCTATAGTTCTATCATCTCAATTATAACTAAGCGCAAGGTGGTAAACGGATGCCAATGACTACAACAACTATGCAAATTCACTTTGATTTAGTTTATGATAAATTGAGTTCTAATTAATAATTAAATTAATCTAGGTGAACTCCCACTCAAAACAATATCCCTCACATTGTTTTAGTGATCACACGAACCAAATCCACCACATCAAAACCGATCATCACGAGAGTTGATATAGCTTCAATGGCGAACAATCAACATGTTCATCATATCTACTATATGACTCATGCTTTACCTTTCGGTGATCCGTGTTCCGAGACCATGTCTGTACATGCTAGGCTCGTCAAGATCAACCTTAGCTTCCGCATGAGCAAATCTGGCTTGCTCACGTTGTATACACTCGCAGAATCTAACACACCCGATCATCACGTGGTGCTTCGAAACAACAAGCTTTAGCAACGGTGCTAACTAAGGGTGAACACTTTATGACTTGAAATTCATGTGCATGAGGGATCATCTTATAATGCTACCGTCGTCTACTAAGCAATACAAGATGCATAAAAGGATTAACATCACATGCAATTCATAATATGTGATATGATATGGCCTTTCTTCTTTGTGCTTCCTATCTCCATCTTCAAGCACGAACATGATCTCCATCATCACCGGCATTGCATCAAGGTCAATGACGCTGCTCCATGGTTGTCGTCCACCAGCTTCAACTATTACAACTACTTTGAATAGACACGCGGGTCTAAACAGAAATTAAAGACAACCATATGGCTCCTGCCGGTTGCCGACTTACAATAAGGAACATTGCATACATCAAATATAATCACAATCATGGCCATATCACATCACTGCACACCCCTGCAAAACAAAGTTAGACGCCTCTAATTTCTTTGCATATTTTACGTGGTTTGGGGCTTTCAATAAGTGTCGTTCTAACTTACGAACAAGAACCACAACATTGATACTAGTATTGTTGATCACCCGTTGTAAATTGGATCTTAACTATGCTAGGAGAAACAGGCACCCGCAAAGCCACTTATGCAATACAAGTTGCATGTCAAGCGTGGAGCAAGTCTCATGAACGATGTCATGTAAGGTTAGCCCGGGCCGCTTCATCCCAACATACCGCAAGATGCAAAGTACACAAGAAGCAATCGACAATAAAAGCATCAACGCCCACAATGACCATTGTGTTCTACTCGTGCAACAGATCTACATATAGACACGGCTCTGATACCACTGTAGGGGTTCGTAGCATGGAAAACAAAAATTTTCTATCGCATACAAACAAACAAGCCAAGATCTATCTACTAGATTGTAGCAACGAGTTGATGGGGGAACTTACCCTCGAAGATTCCAAAGCGGTTAACGAGAGCAGATTCTCGTGGGTGATGTAGTCGTACACTTCCGATCTCAAGATCGCGTAGACGATCCTTCCGGCGCCACGTTCCGGCAGAGCTCCCGCAGTCGGTCACACATTCGGTACTCGACGAAGACCTTCCTCTCCCTTGTTCCAGCAGGCAGCGGAGGTTGTAGCACTCTCCTCGCGATTCCGGCAGCACAACGGCGTGGTACCGGAAGTAGAGGGGAGATCCCGCAGGGCTTCGCCTTAAGCCGGAGCGAGTATGGTGGATTATGAGAGAGGGATATTAGTGGTCTAGAGATTAGACACACCAATTAGAAGGCTCTAAACCGCAGGCTAAAGCAATTAGAAGCTCTAAACCAAAACGGCTCTAAACCGGAGATTAGAGGATAGGAACTTGTGTGTCTCAAGGAGGAGCCCTGCCCCTCCTTTTATAGGTGGAGGGGCTAGGCGCGCCAGGGAGGGAGGGAGTCCCTCCCCAACTCGTCCTAGGGCTGGGCGCTGGCCAAGGAGGAGAGGAACTCCTCCTCCAAGTTGGTTTCAACCTCCTCTTGCTTGTTTCCCACAGTTTCCTGTTTCCCACAGTTTCCTGTTTTCCACAGTTTCCTGTTTTAGCCGTTTGACTTTCAAACTGGCAATTTGACTTTCATGTTTTTGGAACAGCAAGAACACTTAGTACATGATGCAATCATTCAATGACACACTCATGTACCCTCCCCCCGGAGTGCCGGACAATCCGGACCCTTCTAGAACATTCCCGATGAAAACACCGGAATCATTCCTGAACTTCGAAACGGGACTTTCCTTATATGAATCTTATTCTCCGGACCATTCCGGATCACCTTGTGATATCCCGTATCCCATCCGAGACTCCGAACAACATTCGGTCTCTTTCTCATAATACCATAACTACTCAAACAACGTCGAATCCTTAAGTGTGTCTCCCTACGGTTCGTGAATTATGCGGACATGATCGAGACACTTCTCCGAACAATAACCAATAGAGGAATCTGGAAATTCATATGGCTCCCACATATTTCTACGATTACTTTGCGATCGAATGAACCACTTACATACGATACCAATTTCCCTTTGTCTCACGATATGTTACTTATCCGAGGTTATGATCGTCGGTATCTCTGCATACCTAGTTCAACCTCGTTACTGATAAGTACTCTTTTCTCGTTCCCGTGATATGTGATCCCTTGTGAGCCAGTCACATGCTTGCAAGCCAATTGGATGACATTTCACCGAGAGGGCCCAGAGTATATCTATCCGTCATATGGATGGACAAATCCCACTCTTGATCCATGTGTTTCAACCAATACTTTCTGAACACTCAATGCCACCTTTATAGCCACCCAGTTACGGTGTGGTGTTTGATGTCATCAAAGCATCCTTCCGGTGAAGGTGATAAACATGATCTCATGGTCGAAGGAATTAGGTTACTATGTATCAGAAAGCATATAGCAATTGAACTATTGAAATGACTTGATCTTTATGCTACGCTTATCTATAGGAGTATGTCCATCACATCATTCTCCTAATGATATGATCCTGTTGTTAATAACATCTCTATGTTCATGATCAGGAAACCATGATCATATATTAACCAACAAGCTAGTTTAACAAGAGGCTTTACTAGGGACTCTTATTTTAGTTTACAAATCACACAAGTATTAATGTTTCCGGTTAATACAATTATAGCATGGTATGTAAACATTTATCATAAGTGTGAAGATATGATAATAACCACTTTATTATTGCCTCTTGAGCATATCTCCAACATTTTTTGTCATAATTCTCAAACATGTATCGTTTCTTAAGGTTGTTGTAAATCGCCCTAGAACCATAAAATTGTGGGCAATAGCTCATGAAAACAGCCATAAAACGGGAACTACGAGTTTTTAGTCATATATCTCAAACATGTAGCGGGTCTTACGGGCATTGAAAATCCAACTCGAACCCAAAAACTATGGGCAGTAACTCGTGAAAATGGCCATAAACACAAAAACGACGAATTTTTGGTCATAACTCTCAAACATGCGTTGTTTCTTAAGGTTGGTGTAAATCACCCTAGAACCATAAAATTGTGGATAATAGCTCATGAAAACAACCATAAAACGGGAAAACTACGAGTTTTTTAGTCATATATCTCAAACATGTAGCGGGTCTTACGAGCCTTGAAAACCGTGCGCAATAGCTCATGAAAACGGCAACAAAACGCGAAAACGACGAGTTTGTGGTCATATCTCTCAAACATTTACGGGTTCTTCCGAGGCATGCAAATCCAACTAGAACCCAAAAACTGTCGGCAATAACTCATGAAAATGACCATAAAACACGAAAACAACAAGGTTTTGGTCATAACTCTCAAAATGTATCGTTTCTTAAGGTTGTTGTAAATCGCCCTAGAACCATAATATTATGGGCAATAGCTCATGAAAACATCCATAAAACGGGAAAACTACGAGTTTTTAGTCATATATCTCAAACATATAAGGGTTCTTCCGAGGCATGCAAATCCAACTGGAACCCAAAAACCGTGGGCAATAACTCATGAAAATGACCATAAAACACGAAAACGACGAGTTTTTGGTCATAACTCTCAAACATGTATCGTTTCTTAAGGTTGGTGTAAATTGCCAGTGAACCATAAAATTGTAGGCAATAGCTCATGAAAACAGCCATAAATCAGGAAAACTACGAGTTTTTTACTCAAATATCTCAAACATGTAGCGGGTCTTCCGAGGCATGCAAATCCAACTGGAACCCCAAAACTGTCGGCAATAACTCATGAAAATGACCATAAAACACGAAAACGACGACTTTTTTGTAATAACTCTCAAACATGTACCGTTTCTTAAGGTTGCTGTAAATCGCCCTAGAACCATAAAATTGTGGCAATAGCTCATGAAAATAGCCATAAAACGGCTAAACTATGAGTTTTTAGTCATATATCTCAAACATGTTATGGGTCTTCCGAGGCATGCAAATCCCACTGGAACCCAAAATATATGGGCAATAACTCATGAAAATGACCATAAAACACGAAAACGACGAGTTTTTTGTCATAAATCGCAAACATGCATCGTTTCTTAAGGTTGCTGTAAATTGCCCTAGAACCATAAAATTGTGGGCAATAGCTCACGAAACAGCCATAAAACGGGAAAACTATGAGTTTTTAGTCATATATCTCAAACATGTAGCTGGTCTTACGGGCATTGAAAATCCAACTCGAACCCAAAAACTATGGGCAGTAACTTGTGAAAATGGCCATAAACACAAAAACGACGAGTTTTTGGTCATAACTCTCAAACATGCGTTGTTTCTTAAGGTTGCTGTAAATTGCCCAAGAACCATAAAATTGTGGCTAATAGCTCATGAAAACAGCCATAAAACGGGAAAACTACGAGTTTTTTACTCATATATCTCAAACATGTAGCGGGTCTTACGGGCCTTGAAAACCGTGGGCAATAGCTCATGAAAACGGCCACAAAACGCGAAAACGACGAGTTTCTGGTCATATCTCTCAAACATTGAAGGGTTCTTCCGAGGCATGCAAATCCAGCTAGAACCCAAAAACTATCGGCAATAACTCATCAAAATGAGCATAAAACACGAAAACAACGAGGTTTTGGTCATAACTTTCAAAATGTATCGTGTCTTAAGGTTGTTGTAAATTGCCCTAGAACCATAAAATTGTGGGCAATAGCTCATGAAAACAGCCATAAAACGGGAAAACTACGAGTTTTTTAATCATATATCTCAAACATGTAAGGGTTCTTCCGACGCATGCAAATCCAACTGGAACCCAAAAACCATGGGCAATAACTCATGAAAATGACCATAAAACACGAAAACGACGAGTTTTTGGTCATAACTCACAAACATGTATCGTTTCTTAAGGTTGGTGTAAATTGCCATGGAACCATAAAATTGTAGGCAATAGCTCATGAAAACAACCATAAATCAGGAAAACTACGAGTTTTTTAGTCAAATATCTCAAACATGTAGCGGGTTTTCCGAGGCATGCATATCCAACTGGAACCCAAAAACTGTGGGAAATAACTCATGAAAATGACCATAAAACACGAAAACGACGACTTTTTTGTCATAACTCTCAAACATGTACAATTGCTTAAGGTTGCTGTAAATCGCCCTAGAACCATATAATTGTGGGCAATAGCTCATGAAAATAGCCATAAAACGGCTAAACTATGAGTTTTTGAGTCATATATCTCAAACATGTAACGGGTCTTCCGAGGCATGCAAATACCACTGGAACCCAAAAACTATGGGCAATAACTCATGAAAATGACCATAAAACACGAAAACGCCGAGTTTTTTGTCATAAATCTCAAACATGTATCGTTTCTTAAGGTTGCTGTAAATTGCCCTAGAACCATAAAATTGTGGGCAATAGCTCACGAAATATCCATAAAACGGGAAAACTACGAGTTTTTAGTCATATATCTCAAACATGTAGCGGGTCTTACGGGCATTGAAAGTCCAACTCAAACCCAAAATCTATGGGCAGTAACTTGTGAAAATGGCCATAAACACAAAAACGACGAGTTTTTGGTCATAACTCTCAAACATGTGTTGTTTCGTAAGGTTGCTGCAAATCGCCCTAGAACCATAAAATTGTGGATAATAGCTCATGAAAACAGCCATAAAACGGTAAAACTACGAGTTTTTAGTCATATATCTCAAACATGTAGCGGCTCTTACGGGCCTTGAAAACCGTGGGCAATAGCTCATGAAAACAGCCATAAATCAGGAAAACTACGAGTTTTTTAGTCAAATATCTCAAACATGTAGCGGGTCTTACGGGCCATGAAAATCCAACTGGAACCCAAAAACTGTGGGCAATAACTCGTGAAAATGGACATAAACACGAAAATGATGAGTTTTTAGGCATAACTCTCAAACATGTATTGTTTCTTAAGGTCGTTGTAAATCGCATTTTATACTAAAAAATATGGGCAATAGCTCATGAAAACGGCCATAAAACGCGAAAACGACGAGTTTTTAGTCATATCTCTCAAACATGTAAGGGTTCTTCCGAGGCATGCAAAACCAACTAGAACCCAAAAACTGTCGGCAGTAACTCATGGAAATGACCATAAAACACGAAAACGATGATTTTTTGGTCATAACTCTCAAACATGTATCGTTTCTTAAGGTTGCTGTAAATCGCCCTAGAACCATAAAATTGTGGGCAATAGCTGATGAAAACAACCATACAACGGGAAAACTAGGAGTTTTTTAGTCATATATCTCAAACATGTAAGGGTTCTTCCGAGGCATGCAAATCCAACTGGAACCCAAAAACTGTGGGAAATAACTCATGAAAATGGCCATAAAACACGAAAACGACGAGTTTTTTTGTCATAACTCTCAAGCATGTGTCGTTTCTTAAGGTTCCTTGTAAATCGCCCTAGAACCATAAAATTGTGGAATATTGCTCATGAAAACAACCATAAAACGGGAAAACAACGAGTTTTTTAGTCATACATCTCAAACATGTAGCAGGTGTTACGGGCTTTGAAAATCCAACTGGAACCCAAAAACTGTGGGAAATAACTAATCAAAATGACCATAAAACACAAAAACGACGAGGTTTTGGTCATAACTCTCAAGCAAGTGTCGTTTCTTAAGGTTGCTTGTAAATCGCCGTAGAACCATAAAATTGTGGAATATTGCTCATGAAAACAGCCATAAAACGGGAAAACAACGAGTTTTTTAGTCATACATCTCAAATATGTAGCAGGTCTTACGGGCCTTGAAAATCCAACAGGAACCCAAAAACTATGGGCAATAGCTCATGAAAACTGTCATAAAACGGGAAAACTACGAGTTTTTTAGTCATGTATCTCAAACATGTAACAGGTCTTCTGAGGCATGCAAATCCAACTGGAACCCAAAAACTATGGGCAATAAGTCATGAAAATGACCATAAAACAGGAAAACGACGAGTTTTTTGTCAAAATTCTCAAACATGTATCGTTTCTTAAGGTTGTTGTAAATCGCCCTAGAACCATAAAATTGTGGGCAATAGCTCATGAAAACAGCCATAAAACGGGAACTACGAGTTTTTAGTCATATATCTCAAACATGTAGCGGGTCTTACGGGCATTGAAAATCCAACTCGAACCCAAAAACTATGGGCAGTAACTCGTGAAAATGGCCATAAACACAAAAACGACGATTTTTTGGTCATAACTCTCAGACATGCGTTGTTTCTTAAGGTTGGTGTAAATCACCCTAGAACCATAAAATTGTGGATAATAGCTCATGAAAACAGCCATAAATCAGGAAAACTACGAGTTTTTTAGTCATATATCTCAAACATGTAGCGGGTCTTACGGGCCTTGAAAACCGTGCGCAATAGCTCATGAAAACGGCAACAAAACGCGAAAACGACGAGTTTGTGGTCATATCTCTCAAACATTTACGGGTTCTTCCGAGGCATGCAAATCCAACTAGAACCCAAAAACTGTCGGCAATAACTCATGAAAATGACCATAAAACACGAAAACAACAAGGTTTTGGTCATAACTCTCAAAATGTATCGTTTCTTAAGGTTGTTGTAAATCGCCCTAGAACCATAATATTATGGGCAATAGCTCATGAAAACATCCATAAAACGGGAAAACTACGAGTTTTTAGTCATATATCTCAAACATATAAGGGTTCTTCCGAGGCATGAAAATCCAACTGGAACCCAAAAACCTGTGATCAATAACTCATGAAAATGACCATAAAACACGAAAACGACGAGTTTTTGGTCATAACTCTCAAACATGTATTGTTTCTTAAGGTTGGTGTAAATTGCCAGTGAACCATAAAATTGTAGGCAATAGCTCATGAAAACAGCCATAAATCAGGAAAACTACGAGTTTTTTACTCAAATATCTCAAACATGTAGCGGGTCTTCCGAGGCATGCAAATCCAACTGGAACCCCAAAACTGTCGGCAATAACTCATGAAAATGACCATAAAACACGAAAACGACGACTTTTTTGTAATAACTCTCAAACATGTACCGTTTCTTAAGGTTGCTGTAAATCGCCCTAGAACCATAAAATTGTGGCAATAGCTCATGAAAATAGCCATAAAACGGATAAACTATGAGTTTTTAGTCATATATCTCAAACATGTAATGGGTCTTCCGAGGCATGCAAATCCCACTGGAACCCAAAATATATGGGCAATAACTCATGAAAATGACCATAAAACACGAAAACGACGAGTTTTTTTTGTCATAAATCGCAAACATGCATCGTTTCTTAAGGTTGCTGTAAATTGCCCTAGAACCATAAAATTGTGGGCAATAGCTCACGAAACAGCCATAAAACGGGAAAACTACGAGTTTTTAGTCATATATCTCAAACATGTAGCTGGTCTTACGGGCATTGAAAATCCAACTCGAACCCAAAAACTATGGGCAGTAACTCGTGAAAATGTCCATAAACACAAAAACGACGAGTTTTTGGTCATAACTCTCAAACATGCGTTGTTTCTTAAGGTTGCTGTAAATCGCCCAAGAACCATAAAATTGTGGCTAATAGCTCATGAAAACAGCCATAAAACGGGAAAACTACGAGTTTTTTACTCATATATCTCAAACATGTAGCGGGTCTTACGGGCCTTGAAAACCATGGGCAATAGCTCATGAAAACGGCCACAAAAGGCGAAAACGACGAGTTTCTGGTCATATCTCTCAAACATTTAAGGGTTCTTCCGAGGCATGCTAATCCAACTAGAACCCAAAAACTATCGGCAATAACTCATCAAAATGAGCATAAAACACGAAAACAACGAGGTTTTGGTCATAACTCTCAAAATGTATCGTGTCTTAAGGTTGTTGTAAATTGCCCTAGAACCATAAAATTGTGGGCAATAGCTCATGAAAACAGCCATAAAACGGGAAAACTACGAGTTTTTTAGTCATATATCTCAAACATGTAAGGGTTCTTCCGACGCATGCAAATCCAACTGGAACCCAAAAACCATGGGCAATAACTCATGAAAATGACCATAAAACACGAAAACGACGAGTTTTTGGTCATAACTCTCAAACATGTGTCGTTTCTTAAGGTTGGTGTAAATTGCCATTGAACCATAAAATTGTGGGCAATAGCTCATGAAAACAGCCATAAATCAGGAAAACTACAAGTTTTTTAGTCAAATATCTCAAACATGTAGCGGGTCTTACGGGCCTTCAAAATCCAACTGGAACCCAAAAACTTTGGGCAATAACTCGTGAAAATGGCCATAAACACGAAAATGATGAGTTTTTAGGCATAACTCTCAAACATGTATTGTTTCTTAAAGTCGTTGTAAATCGCATTGTATACTAAAAAATATGGGCAATAGCTCATGAAAACGGCCATAAAACGCGAAAAGGACGAGTTTCTAGTCATATCTCTCAAACATGTAAGGGTTCTTTCGAGGCATGCAAAACCAACTAGAACCCAAAAACTGTCGGCAGTAACTCATGAAAATGACCATAAAACACGAAAACGATGACTTTTTGGTCATAACTCTCAAACATGTATCGTTTCTTAAGGTTGCTGTAAATCGCCCTAGAACCATAAAATTGTGGGCAATAGCTGATGAAAACAGCCATAAAACAGGAAAACTAGGAGTTTTTTAGTCATATATCTCAAACATGTAAGGGTTCTTCCGAGGCATGCAAATCCAACTGGAACCCAAAAACTGTGGGCAATAACTCATGAAAATGACCATAAAACACAAAAACGACGAGTTTTTGGTCATAACTCTCAAACATGTGTCGTTTCTTAAAGTTGCTTGTAAATCGCCGTAGAACCATAAAATTGTGGAATATTGCTCATGAAAACAGCCATAAAATGGGAAAACAACGAGTTTTTTAGTCATACATCTCAAACATGTAGCAGGTCTTACGGGCCTAGAAAATCCAACTGGAACCCAAAAACTGTGGGCAATAGCTCATGAAAACTGCCATAAAACAGGAAAACTACGAGTTTTTTAGTCATGTATCTCAAACATGTAACGGGTCTTCTGAGGCATGCAAATCCAACTGGAACCCAAAAACTATGGGCAATAAGTCATGAAAATGACCATAAAACAGGAAAAGGACGAGTTTTTTGTCATAAATCTCAAACATGTATCGTTTCTTAAGGTTGCTGTAAATTGCCCTAGAACCATAAAATTGTGGGCAATAGCTCACGAAACAGCCATAAAACGGGAAAACTACGAGTTTTTAGTCATATATCTCAAACATGTAGCGGGTCTTACGGGCATTGAAAATCCAACTCGAACCCAAAAACTATGGGTAGTAACTCGTGAAAATGGCCATAAACACAAAAACGACGAGTTTTTGGTCATAACTCTCAATCATGTGTTGTTTCTTAAGGTTGCTGTAAATCGCCCTAGAACCATAAAATTGTGGATAATAGCTTATGAAAACAGCCATAAAACGGGAAAGCTACGAGTTTTTTAGTCATATATCTCAAACATGTAGCGGGTCTTACGGGCCTTGAAAACCGTGGGCAATAGCTCATGAAAACGGCCACAAAACGCGAAAACGACGAGTTTCTGGTCATATCTCTCAAACATTTAAGGGTTCTTCCGAGGCATGCAAATCCAGCTAGAACCCAAAAACTGTCGGCAATAACTCATGAAAATGACCATAAACCACGAAAACAACGAGGTTTTGGTCATAACTCTCAAAATGTATCATTTCTTAAGGTTGTTGTAAATCGCCCTAGAACCATAAAATTATGGGCAATAGCTCATGAAAACAGCCATAAAACGGGAAAACTACGAGTTTTTTAGTCATATATCTCAAACATGTAAGGGTTCTTCCGACGCATGCAAATCCAACTGGAACCCAAAAACCGTGGGCAATAACTCATGAAAATGACCATAAAACACGAAAACGACGAGTTTTTGGTCATAACTCTCAAACATGTGTCGTTTCTTAAGGTTGGTGTAAATTGCCATTGAACCATAAAATTGTGGGCAATAGCTCATGAAAACAGCCATAAATCAGGAAAACTACGAGTTTTTTAGTCAAATATCTCAAACATGTAGCGGGTCTTACGGGCCTTCAAAATCCAACTGGAACCCAAAAACTTTGGGCAATAACTCGTGAAAATGGCCATAAACACGAAAATGATGAGTTTTTAGGCATAACTCTCAAACATGTATTGTTTCTTAAAGTCGTTGTAAATCGCATTGTATACTAAAAAATATGGGCAATAGCTCATGAAAACGGCCATAAAACGCGAAAAGGACGAGTTTCTAGTCATATCTCTCAAACATGTAAGGGTTCTTCCGAGGCATGCAAAACCAACTAGAACCCAAAAACTGTCGGCAGTAACTCATGAAAATGACCATAAAACACGAAAACGATGACTTTTTGGTCATAACTCTCAAACATGTATCGTTTCTTAAGGTTGCTGTAAATCGCCCTAGAACCATAAAATTGTGGGCAATAGCGGATGAAAACAGCCATAAAACGGGAAAACTAGGAGTTTTTTAGTCATATATCTCAAACATGTAAGGGTTCTTCCGAGGCATGCAAATCCAACTGGAACCCAAAAACTGTGGGCAATAACTCATGAAAATGACCATAAAACACAAAAACGACGAGTTTTTGGTCATAACTCTCAAACATGTGTCGTTTCTTAAAGTTGCTTGTAAATCGCCGTAGAACCATAAAATTGTGGAATATTGCTCATGAAAACAGCCATAAAACGGGAAAACAACGAGTTTTTTAGTCATACATCTCAAACATGTAGCAGGTCTTACGGGCCTAGAAAATCCAACTGGAACCCAAAAACTGTGGGCAATAGCTCATGAAAACTGCCATAAAACAGGAAAACTACGAGTTTTTTAGTCATGTATCTCAAACATGTAACGGGTCTTCTGAGGCATGCAAATCCAACTGGAACCCAAAAACTATGGGCAATAAGTCATGAAAATGACCATAAAACAGGAAAAGGACGAGTTTTTTGTCATAAATCTCAAACATGTATCGTTTCTTATGGTTGCTGTAAATTGCCCTAGAACCATAAAATTGTGGGCAATAGCTCACGAAACAGCCATAAAACGGGAAAACTACGAGTTTTTAGTCATATATCTCAAACATGTAGCGGGTCTTACGGGCATTGAAATTCCAACTCGAACCCAAAAACTATGGGTAGTAACTCGTGAAAATGGCCATAAACACAAAAACGACGAGTTTTTGGTCATAACTCTCAATCATGTGTTGTTTCTTAAGGTTGCTGTAAATCGCCCTAGAACCATAAAATTGTGGATAATAGCTTATGAAAACAGCCATAAAACGGGAAAGCTACGAGTTTTTTAGTCATATATCTCAAACATGTAGCGGGTCTTACGGGCCTTGAAAACTGTGGGCAATAGCTCATGAAAACGGCCACAAAACGCGAAAACGACGAGTTTCTGGTCATATCTCTCAAACATTTAAGGGTTCTTCCGAGGCATGCAAATCCAGCTAGAACCCAAAACCTGTCGGCAATAACTCATGAAAATGACCATAAACCACGAAAACAACGAGGTTTTGGTCATAACTCTCAAAATGTATCGTTTCTTAAGGTTGTTGTAAATCGCCCTAGAACCATAAAATTGTGGGCAATAGCTCATGAAAACAGCCATAAAACGGGAAAACTACGAGTTTTTTAGTCATATATCTCAAACATGTAAGGGTTCTTCCGACGCATGCAAATCCAACTGGAACCCAAAAACCGTGGGCAATAACTCATGAAAATGACCATAAAACACGAAAACGACGAGTTTTTGGTCATAACTCTCAAACATGTGTCGTTTCTTAAGGTTGGTGTAAATTTCCATTGAACCATAAAATTATGGGCAATAGCTCATGAAAACAACCATAAATCAGGAAAACTACGAGTTTTTTAGTCAAATATCTCAAACATGTAGCGGGTCTTACGGGCCTTCAAAATCCAACTGGAACCAAAAACTTTGGGCAATAACTCGTGAAAATGGCCATAAACACGAAAATGATGAGTTTTTAGGCATAACTCTCAAACATGTATTGTTTCTTAAAGTCGTTGTAAATCGGATTGTATACTAAAAAATATGGGCCGCTCATGAAAACGGCCATAAAACGCGAAAAGGACGAGTTTCTAGTCATATCTCTCAAACATGTAAGGGTTCTTCCGAGGCATGCAAAACCAACTAGAACCCAAAAACTGTCGGCAGTAACTCATGAAAATGACCATAAAACACGAAAACGATGATTTTTTGGTCATAACTCTCAAACATGTATCGTTTTTAAGGTTGCTGTAAATCGCCCTAGAACCATAAAATTGTGGGCAATAGCTGATGAAAACAACCATAAAACGGGAAAACTAGGAGTTTTTAGTCATATATCTCAAACATGTAAGGGTTCTTCCGAGGCATGCAAATCCAACTGGAACCCAAAAACTGTGGGAAATAACTCATGAAAATGACCATAAAACACAAAAACGACGAGTTTTTGGTCATAACTCTCAAGCATGTGTCGTTTCTTAAGGTTCCTTGTAAATCGCCCTAGAACCATAAAATTGTGGAATATTGCTCATGAAAACAACCATAAAACGGGAAAACAACGAGTTTTTTAGTCATACATCTCAAACATGTAGCAGGTCTTACGGGCTTTGAAAATCCAACTGGAACCCAAAAACTGTGGGAAATAACTCATGAAAATGACCATAAAACACAAAAACGACGAGTTTTTGGTCATAACTCTCAAACATGTGTCGTTTCTTAAAGTTGCTTGTAAATCGCCGTAGAACCATAAAATTGTGGAATATTGCTCATGAAAACAACCATAAAAAGGGAAAACAATGAGCTTTTTAGTCATACATCTCAAACATGTAGCAGGTCTTACGGGCCTAGAAAATCCAACTGGAACCCAAAAACTATGGGCAATAAGTCATGAAAATGACCATAAAACAGGAAAACGACGAGTTTTTTGTCATAAATCTCAAACATGTATCGTTTCTTAAGGTTGCTGTAAATTGCCCTAGAACCATAAAATTGTGGGCACTAGCTCACGAAACAGCCATAAAATGGGAAAACTACGAGTTTTTAGTCATATATCTCAAACATGTAGCGGGTCTTACGGGCATTGAAAATCCAACTTGAACCCAAAAACTATGGGCAGTAACTCGTGAAAATGGCCATAAACCCAACGAAGAATTTTTGGTCATAACTCTCAAACATGTGTTCTTTCTTAAGGTTGCTGTAAATCTCCCTAGAACCATAAAATTGTGGATAATAGCTCATGAAAACAGCCATAAAACGGGAAAACTACGAGTTTTTTAGTCATATATCTCAAACATGTAGCGGGTCTTACGAGCCTTGAAAACCATGGGCAATAGCTCATGAAAACGGCCACAAAACGCGAAAACGACGAGTTTCTGGTCATATCTCTCAAACATTTAAGGGTTCTTCCGAGGCATGCTAATCCAACTAGAACCCAAAAACTGTCGGCAATAACTCATGAAAATGACCATAAAACACGAAAGCAATGAGGTTTTGGTCATAACTCTCAAAATGTATCATTTCTTAAGGTTGTTGTAAATCGCCCTAGAACCATAAAATTATGGGCAATAGCTCATGAAAACAGCCATAAAACGGGAAAACTACGAGTTTTTTAGTCATATATCTCAAACATGTAAGGGTTCTTCCGACGCATGCAAATCCAACTGGAACCCAAAAACCGTGGGCAATAACTCATGAAAATACCATAAAACACGAAAACAACGAGTTTTTGGTCATAACTCTCAAACATGTATCGTTTCTTAAGGTTGGTGTAAATTGCCATTGAACCATAAAATTGTAGGCAATAGCTCATGAAAACAGCCATAAATCGGGAAAACTACGAGTTTTTTAGTCAAATATCTCAAACATTTAGCGGGTCTTCCGAGGCATGCAAATCCAACTGGAACCCAAAAACTGTGGGCAATAACTCATGAAAATGACCATAAAACACGAAAACGGCAACTTTTTTTGTCATAACTCTTAAACATGTACCGTTTCTGAAGGTTGCTGTAAATCGCCCTAGACCATAAAATTGTGGGAAATAGCTCATGAAAATAGCCATAAAACGGCTAAACTATGAGTTTTTTAGTCATATATCTCAAACATGTAACGGGTCTTCCGAGGCATGCAAATCCCACTGGAACCCGAAAACTATGGGCAATAACTCATGAAAATGACCATAAAACACAAAAACGACGAGTTTTTTTGTCATAAATCTCAAACATGTATCGTTTCTTAAGGTTGTTGTAAATTGCCCTAGAACCATAAAATTGTGGGCAATAGCTCACGAAACAGCCATAAAATGGGAAAACTACGAGTTTTTAGTCATATATCTCAAACATGTAGCGGGTCTTACGGGCATCGAAAATCCAACTCGAACCCAAAAAACTATGGGCAGTAACTCGTGAAAATGTCCATAAACACAAAAACGACGAGTTTTTGGTCATAACTCTCAAACATGTGTTGTTTCTTAAGGTTGCTGTAAATCGCCCAAGAACCATAAAATTGTGGATAATAGCTCATGAAAACAGCCATAAAACCGGAAAACTACGAGTTTTTTAGTCATATATCTCAAACATGTAGCGGGTCTTACGGGCCTTGAAAACCGTGGGCAATAGCTCATGAAAACGGCCACAAAACACGAAAACGACGAGTTTCTGGTCATATCTCTCAAACATTTAAGGGTTCTTCCGAGGCATGCAAATCCAACTAGAACCCAAAAACTGTCGGCAATAACTCATCAAAATGACCATAAAACACGAAAACAACGAGGTTTTGGTCATAATCGAAATGTACTGTTTCTTAGGTTGTTGTAAATTGCCCTAGAACCATAAAATTGTGGGCAATAGCTCATGAAAATAGCCATAAAACGGGAAAACTACGAGTTTTTTAGTCATATATCTCAAACATGTAAGGGTTCTTCCGACGCATGCAAATCCAACTGGAACCCAAAAACCGTGGGCAATAACTCATGAAAATGACCATAAAACACGAAAACGACGAGTTTTTGGTCATAACTCTCAAACATGTGTCGTTTCTTAAGGTTGGTGTAAATTGCCATTGAACCATAAAATTGTGGGCAATAGCTCATGAAAACAGCCATAAATCAGGAAAACTACGAGTTTTTTAGTCAAATATCTCAAACATGTAGCGGGTCTTACGGACCTTCAAAATCCAACTGGAACCCAAAAACTTTGGGCAATAACTCGTGAAAATGGCCATAAACACGAAAATGATGAGTTTTTAGGCATAACTCTCAAACATGTATTGTTTCTTAAAGTCGTTGTAAATCGCATTGTATACTAAAAAATATGGGCAATAGCTCATGAAAACGGCCATAAAACGCGAAAAGGACGAGTTTCTAGTCATATCTCTCAAACATGTAAGGGTTCTTCCGAGGCATGCAAAACCAACTAGAACCCAAAAACTGTCGGCAGTAACTCATGAAAATGACCATAAAACACGAAAACGATGACTTTTTGGTCATAACTCTCAAACATGTATCGTTTCTTAAGGTTGCTGTAAATCGCCCTAGAACCATAAAATTGTGGGCAATAGCGGATGAAAACAGCCATAAAACGGGAAAACTAGGAGTTTTTTAGTCATATATCTCAAACATGTAAGGGTTCTTCCGAGGCATGCAAATCCAACTGGAACCCAAAAACTGTGGGCAATAACTCATGAAAATGACCATAAAACACAAAAACGACGAGTTTTTGGTCATAACTCTCAAACATGTGTCGTTTCTTAAAGTTGCTTGTAAATCGCCGTAGAACCATAAAATTGTGGAATATTGCTCATGAAAACAGCCATAAAACGGGAAAACAACGAGTTTTTTAGTCATACATCTCAAACATGTAGCAGGTCTTACGGGCCTAGAAAATCCAACTGGAACCCAAAAACTGTGGGCAATAGCTCATGAAAACTGCCATAAAACAGGAAAACTACGAGTTTTTTAGTCATGTATCTCAAACATGTAACGGGTCTTCTGAGGCATGCAAATCCAACTGGAACCCAAAAACTATGGGCAATAATTCATGAAAATGACCATAAAACAGGAAAAGGACGAGTTTTTTGTCATAAATCTCAAACATGTATCGTTTCTTATGGTTGCTGTAAATTGCCCTAGAACCATAAAATTGTGGGCAATAGCTCACGAAACAGCCATAAAACGGGAAAACTACGAGTTTTTAGTCATATATCTCAAACATGTAGCGGGTCTTACGGGCATTGAAATTCCAACTCGAACCCAAAAACTATGGGTAGTAACTCGTGAAAATGGCCATAAACACAAAAACGACGAGTTTTTGGTCATAACTCTCAATCATGTGTTGTTTCTTAAGGTTGCTGTAAATCGCCCTAGAACCATAAAATTGTGGATAATAGCTTATGAAAACAGCCATAAAACGGGAAAGCTACGAGTTTTTTAGTCATATATCTCAAACATGTAGCGGGTCTTACGGGCCTTGAAAACCGTGGGCAATAGCTCATGAAAACGGCCACAAAACGCGAAAACGACGAGTTTCTGGTCATATCTCTCAAACATTTAAGGGTTCTTCCGAGGCATGCAAATCCAGCTAGAACCCAAAACCTGTCGGCAATAACTCATGAAAATGACCATAAACCACGAAAACAACGAGGTTTTGGTCATAACTCTCAAAATGTATCGTTTCTTAAGGTTGTTGTAAATCGCCCTAGAACCATAAAATTGTGGGCAATAGCTCATGAAAACAGCCATAAAACGGGAAAACTACGAGTTTTTTAGTCATATATCTCAAACATGTAAGGGTTCTTCCGACGCATGCAAATCCAACTGGAACCCAAAAACCGTGGGCAATAACTCATGAAAATGACCATAAAACACGAAAACGACGAGTTTTTGGTCATAACTCTCAAACATGTGTCGTTTCTTAAGGTTGGTGTAAATTTCCATTGAACCATAAAATTGTGGGCAATAGCTCATGAAAACAGCCATAAATCAGGAAAACTACGAGTTTTTTAGTCAAATATCTCAAACATGTAGCGGGTCTTACGGACCTTCAAAATCCAACTGGAACCCAAAAACTTTGGGCAATAACTCGTGAAAATGGCCATAAACACGAAAATGATGAGTTTTTAGGCATAACTCTCAAACATGTATTGTTTCTTAAAGTCGTTGTAAATCGCATTGTATACTAAAAAATATGGGCAATAGCTCATGAAAACGGCCATAAAACGCGAAAAGGACGAGTTTCTAGTCATATCTCTCAAACATGTAAGGGTTCTTCCGAGGCATGCAAAACCAACTAGAACCCAAAAACTGTCGGCAGTAACTCATGAAAATGACCATAAAACACGAAAACGATGACTTTTTGGTCATAACTCTCAAACATGTATCGTTTCTTAAGGTTGCTGTAAATCGCCCTAGAACCATAAAATTGTGGGCAATAGCGGATGAAAACAGCCATAAAACGGGAAAACTAGGAGTTTTTTAGTCATATATCTCAAACATGTAAGGGTTCTTCCGAGGCATGCAAATCCAACTGGAACCCAAAAACTGTGGGCAATAACTCATGAAAATGACCATAAAACACAAAAACGACGAGTTTTTGGTCATAACTCTCAAACATGTGTCGTTTCTTAAAGTTGCTTGTAAATCGCCGTAGAACCATAAAATTGTGGAATATTGCTCATGAAAACAGCCATAAAACGGGAAAACAACGAGTTTTTTAGTCATACATCTCAAACATGTAGCAGGTCTTACGGGCCTAGAAAATCCAACTGGAACCCAAAAACTGTGGGCAATAGCTCATGAAAACTGCCATAAAACAGGAAAACTACGAGTTTTTTAGTCATGTATCTCAAACATGTAACGGGTCTTCTGAGGCATGCAAATCCAACTGGAACCCAAAAACTATGGGCAATAATTCATGAAAATGACCATAAAACAGGAAAAGGACGAGTTTTTTGTCATAAATCTCAAACATGTATCGTTTCTTATGGTTGCTGTAAATTGCCCTAGAACCATAAAATTGTGGGCAATAGCTCACGAAACAGCCATAAAACGGGAAAACTACGAGTTTTTAGTCATATATCTCAAACATGTAGCGGGTCTTACGGGCATTGAAATTCCAACTCGAACCCAAAAACTATGGGTAGTAACTCGTGAAAATGGCCATAAACACAAAAACGACGAGTTTTTGGTCATAACTCTCAATCATGTGTTGTTTCTTAAGGTTGCTGTAAATCGCCCTAGAACCATAAAATTGTGGATAATAGCTTATGAAAACAGCCATAAAACGGGAAAGCTACGAGTTTTTTAGTCATATATCTCAAACATGTAGCGGGTCTTACGGGCCTTGAAAACCGTGGGCAATAGCTCATGAAAACGGCCACAAAACGCGAAAACGACGAGTTTCTGGTCATATCTCTCAAACATTTAAGGGTTCTTCCGAGGCATGCAAATCCAGCTAGAACCCAAAACCTGTCGGCAATAACTCATGAAAATGACCATAAACCACGAAAACAACGAGGTTTTGGTCATAACTCTCAAAATGTATCGTTTCTTAAGGTTGTTGTAAATCGCCCTAGAACCATAAAATTGTGGGCAATAGCTCATGAAAACAGCCATAAAACGGGAAAACTACGAGTTTTTTAGTCATATATCTCAAACATGTAAGGGTTCTTCCGACGCATGCAAATCCAACTGGAACCCAAAAACCGTGGGCAATAACTCATGAAAATGACCATAAAACACGAAAACGACGAGTTTTTGGTCATAACTCTCAAACATGTGTCGTTTCTTAAGGTTGGTGTAAATTTCCATTGAACCATAAAATTGTGGGCAATAGCTCATGAAAACAGCCATAAATCAGGAAAACTACGAGTTTTTTAGTCAAATATCTCAAACATGTAGCGGGTCTTACGGGCCTTCAAAATCCAACTGGAACCAAAAGATTGGGCAATAACTCGTGAAAATGGCCATAAACACGAAAATGATGAGTTTTTAGGCATAACTCTCAAACATGTATTGTTTCTTAAAGTCGTTGTAAATCGGATTGTATACTAAAAAATATGGGCCGCTCATGAAAACGGCCATAAAACGCGAAAAGGACGAGTTTCTAGTCATATCTCTCAAACATGTAAGGGTTCTTCCGAGGCATGCAAAACCAACTAGAACCCAAAAACTGTCGGCAGTAACTCATGAAAATGACCATAAAACACGAAAACGATGATTTTTTGGTCATAACTCTCAAACATGTATCGTTTTTAAGGTTGCTGTAAATCGCCCTAGAACCATAAAATTGTGGGCAATAGCTGATGAAAACAACCATAAAACGGGAAAACTAGGAGTTTTTAGTCATATATCTCAAACATGTAAGGGTTCTTCCGAGGCATGCAAATCCAACTGGAACCCAAAAACTGTGGGAAATAACTCATGAAAATGACCATAAAACACAAAAACGACGAGTTTTTGGTCATAACTCTCAAGCATGTGTCGTTTCTTAAGGTTCCTTGTAAATCGCCCTAGAACCATAAAATTGTGGAATATTGCTCATGAAAACAACCATAAAACGGGAAAACAACGAGTTTTTTAGTCATACATCTCAAACATGTAGCAGGTCTTACGGGCTTTGAAAATCCAACTGGAACCCAAAAACTGTGGGAAATAACTCATGAAAATGACCATAAAACACAAAAACGACGAGTTTTTGGTCATAACTCTCAAACATGTGTCGTTTCTTAAAGTTGCTTGTAAATCGCCGTAGAACCATAAAATTGTGGAATATTGCTCATGAAAACAGCCATAAAACGGGAAAACAATGAGCTTTTTAGTCATACATCTCAAACATGTAGCAGGTCTTACGGGCCTAGAAAATCCAACTGGAACCCAAAAACTATGGGCAATAAGTCATGAAAATGACCATAAAACAGGAAAACGACGAGTTTTTTGTCATAAATCTCAAACATGTATCGTTTCTTAAGGTTGCTGTAAATTGCCCTAGAACCATAAAATTGTGGGCACTAGCTCACGAAACAGCCATAAAATGGGAAAACTACGAGTTTTTAGTCATATATCTCAAACATGTAGCGGGTCTTACGGGCATTGAAAATCCAACTTGAACCCAAAAACTATGGGCAGTAACTCGTGAAAATGGCCATAAACCCAAAAACGAAGAATTTTTGGTCATAACTCTCAAACATGTGTTCTTTCTTAAGGTTGCTGTAAATCTCCCTAGAACCATAAAATTGTGGATAATAGCTCATGAAAACAGCCATAAAACGGGAAAACTACGAGTTTTTTAGTCATATATCTCAAACATGTAGCGGGTCTTACGAGCCTTGAAAACCATGGGCAATAGCTCATGAAAACGGCCACAAAACGCGAAAACGACGAGTTTCTGGTCATATCTCTCAAACATTTAAGGGTTCTTCCGAGGCATGCTAATCCAACTAGAACCCAAAAACTGTCGGCAATAACTCATGAAAATGACCATAAAACACGAAAGCAATGAGGTTTTGGTCATAACTCTCAAAATGTATCATTTCTTAAGGTTGTTGTAAATCGCCCTAGAACCATAAAATTATGGGCAATAGCTCATGAAAACAGCCATAAAACGGGAAAACTACGAGTTTTTTAGTCATATATCTCAAACATGTAAGGGTTCTTCCGACGCATGCAAATCCAACTGGAACCCAAAAACCGTGGGCAATAACTCATGAAAATACCATAAAACACGAAAACAACGAGTTTTTGGTCATAACTCTCAAACATGTATCGTTTCTTAAGGTTGGTGTAAATTGCCATTGAACCATAAAATTGTAGGCAATAGCTCATGAAAACAGCCATAAATCGGGAAAACTACGAGTTTTTTAGTCAAATATCTCAAACATTTAGCGGGTCTTCCGAGGCATGCAAATCCAACTGGAACCCAAAAACTGTGGGCAATAACTCATGAAAATGACCATAAAACACGAAAACGGCAACTTTTTTTGTCATAACTCTTAAACATGTACCGTTTCTTAAGGTTGCTGTAAATCGCCCTAGACCATAAAATTGTGGGAAATAGCTCATGAAAATAGCCATAAAACGGCTAAACTATGAGTTTTTTAGTCATATATCTCAAACATGTAACGGGTCTTCCGAGGCATGCAAATCCCACTGGAACCCGAAAACTATGGGCAATAACTCATGAAAATGACCATAAAACACAAAAACGACGAGTTTTTTTGTCATAAATCTCAAACATGTATCGTTTCTTAAGGTTGCTGTAAATTGCCCTAGAACCATAAAATTGTGGGCAATAGCTCACGAAACAGCCATAAAATGGGAAAACTACGAGTTTTTAGTCATATATCTCAAACATGTAGCGGGTCTTACGGGCATCGAAAATCCAACTCGAACCCAAAAAACTATGGGCAGTAACTCGTGAAAATGTCCATAAACACAAAAACGACGAGTTTTTGGTCATAACTCTCAAACATGTGTTGTTTCTTAAGGTTGCTGTAAATCGCCCAAGAACCATAAAATTGTGGATAATAGCTCATGAAAACAGCCATAAAACGGGAAAACTACGAGTTTTTTAGTCATATATCTCAAACATGTAGCGGGTCTTACGGGCCTTGAAAACCGTGGGCAATAGCTCATGAAAACGGCCACAAAACACGAAAACGACGAGTTTCTGGTCATATCTCTCAAACATTTAAGGGTTCTTCCGAGGCATGCAAATCCAACTAGAACCCAAAAACTGTCGGCAATAACTCATCAAAATGACCATAAAACACGAAAACAACGAGGTTTTGGTCATAATCGAAATGTACTGTTTCTTAGGTTGTTGTAAATTGCCCTAGAACCATAAAATTGTGGGCAATAGCTCATGAAAATAGCCATAAAACGGGAAAACTACGAGGTTTTTAGTCATATATCTCAAACATGTAAGGGTTCTTCCGACGCATGCAATTCCAACTAGAACCCAAAAACCGTGGGCAATAACTCATGAAAATGACCATAAAACACGAAAACGACGAGTTGTTGGTCATAACTCTCAAACATGTATCGTTTCTTAAGGTTGGTGTAAATTGCCATTGAACCATAAAATTGTAGGCAATAGCTCATGAAAACAGCCATAATTCAGGAAAACTACGAGTTTTTTAGTCAAATATCTCAAACATGTAGCGGGTCTTCCGAGGCATGCAAATCCAACTGGAACCCAAAAACTGTGGGCAATAACTCATGAAAATGACCATAAAACACGAAAACGATGACTTTTTTGTCATAACTCTCAAATATGTACCGTTTCATAAGGTTGCTGTAAATCGCCCTAGAACCATCAAATCGTGGGCAATAGCTCCTGAAAATAGCCATAAAACGGCTAAACTATGAGTTTTTTAGTCATATATCTCAAACATGTAACGGGTCTTCCGAGGCATGCAAATCCACTGGAACCCAAAAACTATGGGCAATAACTCGTGAAAATGACCATAAAACACGAAAACGACGAGTTTTTTGTCATAAATCTCAAACATGTATCGTTTCTTAAGGTTGCTGTAAATTGCCCTAGAACCATAAAATTGTGGGCAATAGCTCACGAAATAGCCATAAAACGGGAAAACTATGAGTTTTTAGTCATATATCTCAAACATGTAGTGGGTATTACGGGCATTGAAAATCCAACTCGAACCCAAAAACTATGGGCAGTAACTCGTGAAAATGGCCATAAACACAAAAACGACGAGTTTTTGGAAAACTCTCAAACATGTGTTGTTTCTTAAGGTTGCTGTAAATCGCCCAAGAACCATAAAATTGTGGATAATAGCTCATGAAAACAGCCATAAAACGGGAAAACTACGAGTTTTTTAGTCATATATCTCAAACATTTAAGGGTTCTTCCGAGGCATGCAAATCCAGCTAGAACCCAACAACTGTCGGCAATAACTCATCAAAATGACCATAAAACACGAAAACAACGAGTTTTTGGTCATAACTCTCAAACATGTATCGTTTCTTAAGGTTGGTGTAAATTGCCATTGAACCATAAAATTGTAGGCAATAACTCATGAAAACAGCCATAAATCAGGAAAACTACGAGTTTTTTGTCAAATATCTCAAACATGTAGCGGGTCTTCCGAGGCATGCAAATCCAACTTGAACCCAAAAACTGTGGGCAATGACTCATGAAAATGACCATAAAACACGAACACAATGACTTTTTTGTCATAACTCTCAAATATGTACCGTTTCTTAAGGTTGCTGTAAATCGCCCTAGAACCATAAAATCGTGGGCAATAGCTCCTGAAAATAGCCATAAAACGGCTAAACTATGAGTTTTTTAGTCATATATCTCAAACATGTAACGGGTCTTCCGAGGCATGCAAATCCACTGGAACCCAAAAACTATGGGCAATAACTCTTGAAAATGACCATAAAACACGAAAACGACGAGTTTTTTGTCATAAATCTCAAACATGTATCGTTTCTTAAGGTTGCTGTAAATTGCCCTAGAACCATAAAATTGTGGGCAATAGCTCACGAAATAGCCATAAAACGGGAAAACTACGAGTTTTTTAGTCATATATCTCAAACATGTAGCGGGTCTTACGGGCCTTGAAAACCGTGGGCAATAGCTCATGAAAACGGCCACAAAACACGAAAACGACGAGTTTCTGGTCATATCTCTCAAACATTTAAGGGTTCTTCCGAGGCATGCAAATCCAACTAGAACCCAAAAACTGTTGGCAATAACTCATCAAAATGACCATAAAACACGAAAACAACGAGGTTTTGGTCATACTCAAAATGTATTGTTTCTTAGGTTGTTGTAAATTGCCCTGGAACCATAAAATTGTGGGCAATAGCTCATGAAAATAGCCATAAAACGGGAAAACTACGAGGTTTTTAGTCATATATCTCAAACATGTAAGGGTTCTTCCGACGCATGCAATTCCAACTAGAACCCAAAAACCGTGGGCAATAACTCATGAAAATGACCATAAAACACGAAAACGACGAGTTGTTGGTCATAACTCTCAAACATGTATCGTTTCTTAAGGTTGGTGTAAATTGCCATTGAACCATAAAATTGTAGGCAATAGCTCATGAAAACAGCCATAATTCAGGAAAACTACGAGTTTTTTAGTCAAATATCTCAAACATGTAGCGGGTCTTCCGAGGCATGGAAATCCAACTGGAACCCAAAAACTGTGGGCAATAACTCATGAAAATGACCATAAAACACGAAAACGATGACTTTTTTGTCATAACTCTCAAATATGTACCGTTTCTTAAGGTTGCTGTAAATCGCCCTAGAACCATCAAATCGTGGGCAATAGCTCCTGAAAATAGCCATAAAACGGCTAAACTATGAGTTTTTTAGTCATATATCTCAAACATGTAACGGGTCTTCCGAGGCATGCAAATCCACTGGAACCCAAAAACTATGGGCAATAACTCATGAAAATGACCATAAAACACGAAAACGACGAGTTTTTTGTCATAAATCTCAAACATGTATCGTTTCTTAAGGTTGCTGTAAATTGCCCCAGAACCATAAAATTGTGGGCAATAGCTCACGAAATAGCCATAAAACGGGAAAACTACGAGTTTTTAGTCATATATCTCAAACATGTAGCGGGTCTTACGGGCATTGAAAATCCAACTCGAACCCAAAAACTATGGGTAGTAACTCGTGAAAATGGCCATAAACACAAAAACGACGAGTTTTTGGATAACTCTCAAAGATGTGTTGTTTCTTAAGGTTGCTGTAAATCGCCCAAGAACCATAAAATTGTGGATAATAGCTCATGAAAACAGCCATAAAACGGGAAAACTACGAGTTTTTTAGTCATATATCTCAAAAATTTAAGGGTTCTTCCGAGGCATGCAAATCCAGCTAGAACCCAAAAACTGTCGGCAATAACTCATCAAAATGACCATAAAACACGAAAACAACGATTTTTTGGTCATAACTCTCAAACATGTATCGTTTCTTAAGGTTGGTGTAAATTGCCATTGAACCAGAAAATTGTAGGCAATAACTCATGAAAACAGCCATAAATCAGGAAAACTACGAGTTTTTTGTCAAATATCTCAAACATGTAGCGGGTCTTCCGAGGCATGCAAATCCAACTGGAACCCAAAAACTGTGGGCAATGACTCATGAAAATGACCATAAAACACGAAAACGACGACTTTTTTGTCATAACTCTCAAACATGTACCATTTCTTAAGGTTGCTCTAAATCGCCCTAGAACCATAAAATTGTGGGCAATAGCTCATGAAAATAGTCATAAAACGGCTAAACTATGAGTTTTTTAGTCATATATCTCAAACATGTAACGGGTCTTCCGAGGCATGCAAATCCCACTGGAACCCAAAAACTATGGGCAATAACTCATGAAAATGACCATAAAACACGAAAACGACGAGTTTTTTGTCATAAATCTCAAACATGTATCGTTTCTTAAGGTTGCTGTAAATAGTCCTAGAACCATAAAATTGTGGGCAATAGCTCACAAAAGTGAGCAAAGGCTCCTTCGGAAAAGTTTGTGCCATTATCTGTGATTACGCTGTGCGGGTAACCATATCTCAAGATTATATCTTTTAGGAATGTGACAGCTATTTTTGCATCCAATTTTTTTGATGGGCTTCACTTCTATCCATTTGGTGAACTTGTCAACCATTACGAGTATGTGAGTCATTCCACCCCTCGCTACTTTGAATGGTCCTACCATATCCAGGCACCATACCACAAATGGCCAAGTGATTGGTATATTTTTTAATTCGGATGCTGGTAAGTGCGTATTTGATGCGTAACATTGGCAACCATTGCATTTTCTCACTAGTTCTTGTGCTTCTACCAGTGCACTTGGCCAATAAAATCCATGTAGGAATGCCTTGGCTACCAATGCTCTCGATGATGCATGGTTCCCACATTCTCCTTTGTGAATATCCAACAAAAATTCTTGTCCTTTCTCTAGACTAAAGGAATGCTGAAGTACACTTGTCAACTTCTTTTGTACAATTCCTTGTTGATTATTGTGTATGACTTTGCTCTTCTTTCTGTTTGCCTTGCCAGTAGTTCATCATCTGGCAAAATTCCATCCTTTAGGTAAGTGAATATTGCTTGCGCCCATGCTGCTATCCCGGTGATGGATCTGCTTCTCCATCAATTTCCATTGGCTCAGCCGACATATGTTCAGCCGACATAACCTAGGGAGTCCCCGAGTGTGACTCGGCAATCCCTAGGTTGAGCGGGTCAGTCCCCGAGTCACTCGGACCTTCCCCTGTGTCAATGTCCATGGGTTACACGTCTGACTGTTGGCTCGCCGGGATGAAAATTGACTCGGATTCCGGTGACGGCTTGATGGATGGCTTTCTAAGATGTTCCAACGCTACTCCTGATGGAATTGCTTGCCAAGATGATCCTAGCTTGGATAATACATCAACTGCCTCGTTTTCTGCTTTGGGTATGTGATGAAACTCACACCCATCAAAGTATCCTGAAATTTGCTGCACATGAAAACGATATAATGCCATATTTGCATCCAACGCGTCCCAATGCCCAAATACTTGCTGAATGACCAAATCCGAATCACCGAAACACATGATCCTTTTAATGCCAATTTCCTTAGCCACCTTTATGCCATGGACAAGTGCTTCATACTCGGCCACATTGTTGGATGCAGCGAAGTGGATCTGTAACATATACTTGAGCTGATCCTTTTTTGGTGATGTGAGCACTATCCCGGCACGTAGACCCATTTTTGTCTTGGACCCGTCAAAGTGCATCTTCCAATAATTTGGATATGGTAATGGTGGTTCATACTGCATTTCCATCCAATCCACAAACAAATCAGCTACGTCTTGAGATTTAATTGCATCTCGCCTGTCATATTGCGGAGTATATGGTGCTAGCTCTATGGCCCATTTTGCTACTCGGCCACTTGCATATTTTCTACCCAATATATCCGAGACAGGCGCCTCGCATATTACCTGGATTGGGTGTTCTTGGAAATAATTCTTCAGCTTCTTTGCTGCCATATACACCCCATACGACATTTTTTTGGTAATGAGGGTAATTTTGTTTCGATATAGGGAGCACTTCGCTCAAGTAATAAACTGGTCTTTGGACTGATTTGCCCTCTTCCTCGCGTTTTACCACTATCACTACACTTACAACTCTGTTGGTTGCGGCGACATAGAGAAGCATTGGCTCTTTGGATAGTGGTGATGCTAATATTGGTGTTGTTTCCAACATCTTTTTGAGTTCATGGAAAGCGCTATCAGCTTGTTGTGTCCATGTGAATCTGTATGATTTTTTCATCAGTTGATATAATGGTAAGGCTTTTTTGCCTAGCCGACTGATAAATCTACTCAATGAGGTCAGGCATCCTGTGTACTTCTGGACATCATTGAGGGTTTTTGGTAATTCCATTATTGCGATGGCCCTGATCTTTGTTGGGTTAGCCTCAATTCCTCGGCTGGATACAAGGAATCCGAGTAACTTTCCATCCAGGACACCAAATGTGCATTTTTCAGGTTAAGTTTCATCCGGAATCTTCTTAAGTTTGCGAATGTTTGACGCAAGTCCTCAATCAGAGTATGAATTTGTTTGGTTTTTATTACCATGTCATCGACGTATACTTGAACATTTTTGTCCAGTTGATCTTGCAAGCATTTTTGCATGCATCTTTGATATGTTGCACCTGCATTTCTTAATCCAAACGGCATAGTGCGATAGAAATAAGCCCCATATGGGGTGATAAAAGATGACTTTATTTGATCATTCGGATTCGGTGGTATCTGGTAGAAACCAGAATACACGTCCACAAATGACAACATCTCACACCCGACAGTAGAGTCTATGACTTCATCGATCCGTGGCAGGGGAAATTGATATTTTGGACACGCCTTATTGAGGTTCGTGTAATCAATACACATGCGCCGCACCACTGCCACATTCGGGTCATCTTTTTTCTTCTCGACCAAGACTGGATTTGACAACCTATCCGGGTGCAGTACTTTCATGATAAATCCAGCAGCCAAGAGCCTGGCTATCTCGGTAGCTATCACTTTCCTCCTATCCTCGGCGAAGCGGCGGAGGGGTTGCTTCACCGGCTTGGCATCTGGCCTTACATGAAGGGAGTGCTCAGCCAACTCCCTCAGAACTCCATGCAAGTCCTGTGTGGACCAAGCAAAGATATCTCGATTCTCACGGAGGAAGTTGGTGAGCTCGTTTTCCTATTTGTCAGTCAATCCAGCACCAATGGTAACTGTGCGCTCTGGGAAAGTCTCATCCACCTGAATGTTTTTAGTTTCCTTGGTAGCTTGGAAAGATACGCTGCCATGCGGGTTAGAGAGTGCCGACATAGACATTTGCGCTGCCTTGGCCAATGTTGCCACTTCCATCTTTTGATGCTTTTCCTGTGCTATGACCAGTGACTCGACCAGTGAAGATCCGGCTGAGGCACAAGAAATTGATCTTTTGTAATCTCCTTCGACTGTGGTAACTCAACATGGGCCTGGCAGTTTCATCTTTAAGTAAGCAATGTGAGGAGTAGCCATAAAATTTGCCATGGCCGGCCTGCCGAGTAAGGCATGGTATGAGAGGACCAGGTCTACCACCTCGAACTCTATGGCTTCAGTGCGACAGTTTTCTCTGTTGCCGAATAAGACGTCAACCCAAATCTTACCAATTGGCTCATAGGACAATCCCGGCACAATTCCATGAAAGGTTGTCTTAGTCGGCTCTAGCATATTCAGGGTGATTCCCAATTTGAGCATGGTATCCTTATACATAATGTTGATGCTACTGCCATCATCTATCAGTACCTTGGAGAATTTCACGTTGATATCTGGGCCCATGAATGTTGGATCTAAAACAAGAGCATAACCTCCTGGTGTTGGCATGATCTTGGGGTGATCCTTTATACTCCAAGTTATCTCCTAAAATGCGAAAACGACGAGTTTCTGGTCATATATCTCAAACATGTAAGGGTTCTTCCGAGGCATGCAAAACCAACTAGAACCCAAAAACTGTCGGCAATAACTCATGAAAATGACCATAAAACACGAAAACGACGAGTTTTGGTCATAACTCTCAAACATGTATCGTTTCTTAAGGTTGCTTTAAATCGCAGTAGAACCATAAAATCGTGGGTAAGAGCTCATGAAAACAGCCATAAAATGGGAAAACTAGGAGTTTTTTAGTCATATATCTCAAACATGTAAGGGTTCTTCCGAGGCATGCAAATCCAACAGGAACCCAAAAACTGTGGGCAATAACTCATGAAAATGACCATAAAACACAAAAACGACGAGTTTTTGGTCATAACTCTCAAACATGTGTCGTTTCATAAGGTTGCTTGTAAATCGCCATAGAACCATAAAATTGTGGATTATTGCTCATGAAAACAGCCATAAAACGGGAAAACAACGAGTTTTTTAGTCATGTATCTCGAACATGTAGCGGGTCTTACGGGCCTTGAAAATCCAACTGGAACCCAAAAACTGTAGGCAATAACTCGTGAAAATGGCCATAAACACGAAAATGATGAGTTTTTAGGCATAACTAGCAAACATGTATTGCTTCTTAAGGTCGTTGTAAATCACACTGTAACCTAAAAACTGTGGGCAATAGCTCATGAAAACAGACATAAAACGCGAACACGACGAGTTTCTGGTCATATCTCTCAAACATATAAAGGTTCTTCCGAGGCATGCAAATCCAAATAGTACCCAAAAACTGTCGGCAATAACTCATGAAAATGACCATAAAACACGAAAACGATGAGGTTTTGGTCATAACTCTCAAACATGTATCGTTTCTTAAGGTTGCTGTAAATCACCCTAGAACCATAAAATTGTGGGCAATAGCTCATGAAAAGAGCCATAAAACGGGAAAACTACGAGTTTTTAGTCAAATATCACAAACATGTAACGGGTCTTCCGAGGCATGCAAATCCAACCCAAAAACTGTGGGCAATAACTCATGAAAATGACCATAAACACGAAAACGCCAAGTTTTTTGTCATAACTCTCAAACATGTATCTTTCTTAAGGTTGCTGTAAATCGCCCTAGAACCATAAAATTATGGGCAATAGCTCATAAAACATCCATAAGACGGGAAAACTATGAGTTTTTAGTCATATATCTCAAACATGTAGCGGGTCTTACGGGCCTTGAAAATCCAACTGGAACCCAAAAACTGTGGGCAATACCTTGTGAAAATGGCCATAAACACGAAATTATGAGTTTTTAGGGATAACTCTCAAACATGTATTATTTCCTTAGGTCGTCGTAAATCACCGTGTAACCTAAAAACTATGGGCAATAGCTCATGAAAATGGCCATAAAACGCGAAAACAACGAGTTTCTGGTCATATCTCTCAAACATGTAAGGGTTCTTCCGAGGCATGCAAAACGAACTAGAACCCAAAAACTATCGGAAATAACTCATGAAAATGACCATAAAACACGAAAACGACGAGTTTTGGGTCATAACTCTCAAACATGTACCGTTTCTTAAGGTTGCTGTAAATCTCCCTAGAACCATAAAATTGTGGGCAATAGCTCATGAAAATAGCCATAAAACGGCTAAACTACGAGTTTTATAGTCATATCTTCCGAGTCATGCCCACGAAAACGACGAGTCTTCCGAGGCATGCAAATCCCACTGGAACCCAAAAACTATGGGCAATAACTCATGAAAATGACCATAAAACACGAAAACGACGAGTTTTTTGTCATAAATCTCAAACATGTATCGTTTCTTAAGGTTGCTGTAAATGCCCCTAGAACCATAAAATTGTGGGCAATAGCTCATGAAACAGCATTAAAACGGGAAAACTACGAGTTTTTAGTCATATATCTCAAACATGTAGCGGGTCTTACGGGCATTGAAAATCCAACTCGAACCCAAAAAACTATGGGCAGTAACTCCTGAAAATGGCCATAAACACAAAAACGACGAGTTTTTGGTCATAACTCTCAAACATGTGTTGTTTCTTAAGGTTGCTGTAAATCGCCCTAGAACCATAAAATTGTGGATAATAGCTCATGAAAACAGCCATAAAACGGGAAAACTACGAGTTTTTAGTCATATATCTCAAACATGTAGCGGCTCTTACAGGCCTTGAAAACCGTGGGCAATAGCTCATGAAAATGGCCACAAAACGCGAAAACGACGAGTTTCTGGTCATATCTCTCAAACATTTAAGGGTTCTTCCGAGGCATGCAAATCCAACTAGAACCGAAAAACTGTCGGCAATAACTCATGAAAATGACCATAAAACACGAAAACGACGAGTTTTTGGTCATAACTCTTAAACATGTATCGTTTCTTAAGGTTGGTGTAAATTGCCATTGAACCATAAAATTGTGGGCAATAGCTCATGAAAACAGCCATAAATCAGGAAAACTACGAGTTTTTTAGTCAAATATCTCAAACGTGTAGCGGGTCTTACGGGCCTTGAAAATCCAACTCGAACCCCAAAACTGTGGGCAATAACTCGTGAAAATGGCCATAAACACGAAAATGATGAGTTTTTAGGCATAACTCTCAAACATGTATTGTTTCTTAAGGTCGTTTCGCATTGTATACTAAAAAATATGGGCAATAGCTCATGAAAACGGCCATAAAACGCGGAAAACGACGAGTTTCTAGTCATATCTCTCAAACATGTAAGGGTTCCTCCAAGGCATGCAAAACCAACTAGAGCCCAAAAACTGTCGGCAATAACTCATGAAAATCACCATAAAACACGAAAACGATGATTTTTTGGTCATAACTCTCAAACATGTATCGTTTCTTAAGGTTGTTGTAAATCGCCCTAGAACCATAAAATTGTGGGCAATAGCTGATGAAAACAACCATAAAACGGGAAAACTAGGAGTTTTTTAGTCATATATCTAAAACATGTAAGGGTTCTTCCGAGGCATGCAAATCCAACTGGAACCCAAAAACTGTGGGAAATAACTCATGAAAATGACCCTAAAACACAAAAACGACGAGTTTTTGGTCATAACTCTCAAGCATGTGTCGTTTCTTAAGGTTGCTTGTAAATCACCCTAGAACCATAAAATTGTGGAATATTGCTCATGAAAACAGCCATAAAACGGGGAAAACAACGAGTTTTTTAGTCATACATCTCAAACATGTAGCAGGTCTTACGGGCTTTGAAAATCCAACTGGAACCCAAAAACTGTGGGAAATAACTCATGAAAATGACCATAAAACACAAAAACGACGAGTTTTTGGTCATAACTCTAAAGCATGTGTCGTTTCTTAAGGTTGCTTGTAAATCGCCCTAGAACCATAAAATTGTGGAATATTGCTCATGAAAACAGCCATAAAACGGGAAAACAACGAGTTTTTTAGTCATATATCTCAAACATGTAGCAGGTCTTACGGGCCTTGAAAATCCAACTGGAACCCAAAAACTGTGGGCAATAGCTCATGAAAACTGCCATAAAACGGGAAAACTACGAGTTTTTTAGTCATGTACCTAAAACATGTAACAGGTCTTCGGAGGCATGCAAATCCAACTGGAACCCAAAAACTATGGGCAATAAGTCATGAAAATGACCATAAAACAGGAAAACGACGAGTTTTTTGTCATAAATCTCAAACATGTATCGTTTCTTAAAGTTGCTGAAATTGCCCTAGAACCATAAAATTGTGGGCAATAGCTCACGAAACAGCCATAAAACGGGAACTACGAGTTTTTAGTCATATATCTCAAACATGTAGCGGGTCTTACGAGCATTGAAAATCCAACTCGATCCCAAAAACTATGGGCAGTAACTCGTGAAAATGGCCATAAACGACGAGTTTTTGGTCATAACTCTCAAACATGTGTTATTTCTTAAGGTTGCTGTAAATCGCCCTAGAACCATAAAATTGTGGATAATAGCTCATGAAAGCAGCCATAAAACGGGAAAACTACAAGTTTTTTAGTCATATATCTCAAACATGTAGCGGGTCTTACGGGCCTTGAAAACGTGGGCAATAGCTCATGAAACGGCAACAAACCCTGAAAACGACGAGTTTCTGGTCATATCTCTCAAACATTTAAGGGTTCTTCCGAGGCATGCAAATCCAACTAGAACCCAAAAACTGTCGGCAATAACTCATGAAAATGACCATAAAACACGAAAACAACGAGGGTTTGGTCATAACTCTCAAAATGTATCGTTTCTTAAGGTTGTTGTAAATCGCCCTAGAATCATAAAATTATGGGCAATAGCTCATGAAAACAGCCATAAAACGGGGAAAACTACGAGTTTT